>JAREIS010000080.1:717500-850000 GCA_030060385.1 Muscicapa striata striata
CTATTGCTGTCTGTTGAGTCTAAGGTGACTCAGATGCAAATGTCTACATTTGTTTCAATGAACTTCACAGTGAAGATTTAATCTAGATGAGGGAACTGTTATAGCACAACTGACCTTCCAACATGAAATGCTGAATCTTTGCTAATAATTCTCCTAATTTACTAACTGATGCTCAGATCATAACAACCAGCTCATTGCCTTGTTCAGCAAATTTAGCTATCACAATTAAAGGCTACGGAAGCAGATATGGAGAAATTATATTCTTGGTTGACAGACAAACATTATATTTTAGGTATAAGATGCAAGATTTTTTCCTATGACAAGCAAAATTCTAGAAAAAAGCTTAGTGACCTGATTATAACTAAATGATCTGTTTCTGGTGTTCTGTGTGTTCCCAAAGCACAGGTTTAAAGCATTCCTTTAGCCTGAAATACGATGTGCTCAACATTGCTCATTTGTCCTTAAGGCTGTATGATTATGCTTTTGCAAGCACCTAGACAGCACTTTTCACCCACAGATCTCAAACAAATTTACAAAAGTAGGTATCTGTCACTGACAAGCATTTGTCTTATGTCCTACAATGTCAAAGCTGCATGCACAGTCTTGTCATTAAAAGAAGTGCTATGTATCATACAATAAACACTGACATTCCACAAAGAGACCTTCTGGTATGAAGTTAATGTTTATCTTATTTTCATTTCTGAAAGTGAATGCTTCTAGAAAGGGAATATCCACCTAGGAATATACACATTCAGTTTATGCTAAGAGAAAAATACATATTAATAGTAGTATAAAAAAAAAAAAAAAAAAAAAAAAAGAATCTGTGTTTAATCTGTTAAACAATAGAAAAATTCTTATGAACTAGTGATACTGTCATTGAACTGGAGAGAGTTTGAGAACAAGCTTGCTGTGGCTTTTTCACCCTATGATTTGGAATCTGCTCACAGTACTGCCAGCTTAACCAAAAAGGATTAACTCTCATATCCAACTGAGAACACAGATAATTCTCAGTAATTGGTAAAAAATGAAGATGAATGGGGCTGAGAGATAAGGAGCAATTAGCTCATCAGCAGTTACAGCTGTGCACTCAATCCGGATCCATCTCTTGAGTCTCGGCCCCTTTTAAAGAACCCAGGCAGAATAAGCACAGGACACCCCCTCCCAAAAAATTGCCATACCTGCCCATCATTCCTCTGTCTTCCATTTTATTTCCATGCTATACAAAGACACCTGTCATAGCATTCTGTGTAAATTACTACCTCTCCCAGGACCTGTATCTACAGCCAATCTACATTCACATTAAAAAAAAAAAAAAAAAAAAAAAAAAAAAAAAAAAAAAAAGTGGGAGGGGGGGAGGAAGAAAAACCCCCAAAACCCAAAACCCGGAAACTAAATGACTACTGTAGACACTTTTAAGTTCCCTGTCAATCGTTTCATTACACCAGCATCATCTGTTTGAAAATATAAGCAATTCCCTCATCTAATTATAGGGAGGATTTGAGGTTCATTAACATTGCCAAGGCAGAGAATCAGATGTGCAACTGCAGAGCTGTGCTTAGTGGCCTGCATTCTCTGTTTCCTTTTATTTGCTTTTTCAAGGTCTCCAAGACTTTTTCCTGAAACCATAAAAGTAATTCTTTCCCTTAAAATAGACATGTGTGTTTAGAAAAAGGAAATTACTGCATTTTGTACTGTTCTATTATTGGGCAAGGTCACCGGAGAAAAAATAATTTCACCTAAATCATTTTATCTCTGATTCTGGATGAAAAAAAAAGAATAGTATACAAGCAAGCGTTACTTTTGAACAACACATCACAGGAAGCCTTGTATTTGTCTCATAATTTTAAATATTGCAAGGTAGTGCAGATGAAGAGGAAACCTAACATGCCAAGAAAATCTCTTAATTTTCAACATATTTTGTTGTTGTTTATGGATTAACATGCTAGCCAAGTGTAAAATGTTGCCTTGTATTTCCTAGCTGTGTTTAGAAATTAAGAACACCAAAGTCTTCATGATTGCTTCACTTCCTTAAAGAAATAATAGCATTTTTTTTTTGTATGAATGTAGTTTAAACAATGACATTTTCTTGGGACATCTGTTTTGAGATCACATTTTGAATAGATATGAACTCATTTCCTACTAAGCAAGTAATTTACTATTGTTGATAGTTGTTTACAAGTTTTATGAGTCATATTTTAGCAAGTGGCAAAGGTCTTAACAAATCCTTTGAGTATTCCCTAAAGTGTATGCATAGTGTTTTCATTATAGAAAATGTTCGGGAAGCAAAAGTATACGGACTGTTCTTCACTTCCTACCAAGTTACAGATAGCAAACTCTAGCTCACAGAAATAGCTTTTAAAAGGTATTTATTTTCAAAGGCTTTTATCTTTTGCTGCTGCAGGTTAATGAAGTAGGACAGCAGGGCAGTAAGTACTTAAGCAGCAAGGAAACAATTGAGCTGCTTTACCTATCCATTGCTTCAGAGCATCGGATGGTAAACATACAACTGATCCTAATATCACACTAAAATGTTAATATGACAGAGTAGAGCCTCGTCAGTGAAATTTAAAATTTGACCTTGCCAGTCTTTCTTTTTATTCTGCAATTAATTAAAAAAAAAAAAAAAAAAAAAAAAAAAAAAAAAAAAAACAAACAAAAAAAAGCAAATCCCCAACATACAGTATAATCTTTCTTTTTCCTCTGCTGCCCTACAGAATTCATTTTTTAAACAAAACCCCAATAATTTATCTACCCTGCATGTTGTATGTAGAATTGCCACGAAAAAGAACCCAGGACATTTTTCCTTCTTATCTGCAATGTAGCTCATATCAGCCAAGCTGTCACAAGACAGTACTTGATATAAACAAGAGATTGCAAAGACATCTCAGTAATCAATATTAGGATGGCTACAGTATGGAAGCCCCAACCACTGCATATCATTTGTCTCAGCATCTATTTCTATGACCAAATGAAGCATTAATTCAAATCATAAATCTATGGTGATTTAAATCTGGGAATGAGCACCTGCCTGCTTTAATGATTTATTTTGTACATTTCAGTAAGCAGGAGATTTGTCCATATGAACTGACAGGTCACCTTCAGATGCCAGTAGCAGACTGTTTATCACCATGCAGACTAGCATCTCATCTTAGCAAGTAAATATTAAACTAAAAGAATCCAATTGATTGTGGATGGGGGAGAAAGGCGTCACAGCCATATATTTTACTCAGTGTGATAATACCTCACTCTGATTCCTCTGTAATTTCTTTTTTTTTTTCTTTTTTTCCCCCCTTTTAAAATGATAATTCTGGTGGGAGGATGTAAGCTCAAGGTTACCAGCAAAACTGAGAGATATAAAATAATTACTTATTAGTAATACTGGCTTCCTTTAACTCCCTTCACTCACTAACCTTTTGGTCATTGCTTCAAAAGAACAAGTTAATAAATTTGTGTATTGCTCTGTATAATTATACAACATTCGACTACAAGAATTACTTCTGTAATTCACATTAAGCATTTGATTAAAAGCAAAAAGCAAAACAATTATGAAGTAAACCCGACAAGTCAATATCATAAAATAAATAAAATAAGGGTCCTTATTTTATTTATCTGCCTTTATGTAGGCATTGGAGCACAGGATGATCGATCCATGCACACCATAATGCCTGCTACATATGGGCTAAGATGAATCAGTTAAGCTTTAGCCTGGTTGGATCATTTATGTTCCTTTTCAGTTTGATCAGACACAACCTAATTTAAAACGTAAACTAAAATCAGGCTGTTTTCCTTTGTTTTATTCTTTTCTCTTGTCAACATTCAGTAATGTAATATTTCATATTCTTGCCTAGCAACCCATGATTTAAAAAATTAATGATATAGGGACTTGATGATATTTATTTTAAAATACATAAATAAATACACTCCTGAAAAAAATGCAGTTGAAGAAAGAGTACACACCTACTACAAAGCAAATTTGAAATATGAGCTCTTGTCAAGAGAATACAGTATGCTAATTTTCAAAAATGCAACTAATAAACAAAGAACTCTTAATGAACCTAATAATACTCTGACATTAGTAGCAGCAGGAATCACCTCTCTGATTCCATCTGCATGACCAACACTGGACACTAGACAGGATTCACTATAAAAATAAACAAATAAAAGCAAATTGTGCTTGAGAAATCCTCCATATGAAGGGTGCAGCTCAAGACAAGATGCACAGACTGTAAGAAAACTGTATTTTCAGAACCATTCTTCATGGAATGGAGACAACTGAAAAGCTATTCACTCTACTCAGAAGACTGATTTTTTTTCTGAACAAAATTAACTCAATTCTTCATTCAGTTAAATTGGGAAATTAACTGAAGCTAACAAGTAAGTTAAGGGGCTGAGAGGAAATTTTGACAATGACAATAAATAATCTTGCTTCGCTAAGTTTGCCCTACTAAAATAGCTAGAATGTATTTTCTTAAATAGAGAAAATGATTAGGCTGTCTAAAAGCATATTAGTTTTCTAAATTATGCCTAAAACAAGGATTTCAAAAAAGATATTTTTCTTTTTTATTCAGAGGAAGTTCAGATATTCCTTCTATCCACTCTTCTAAAAATACTCTGCATGGCTTACATGGCTTTGATTACCTGTTAACTTTTTCATCCCCCTGGATGCACGTGGTTTATAACTAGAACTGCCAAGCCTAATAGCAGCTCCACAAATCAGTATTTGAACTTTTTATTTCACAGAATGGATTCATCTAAATCTAAAAGTCTAAATCAGCTTCTAGTTCTAGTACACAGTCTTTTATCTTCTCAGTTTGTATTTACACTTCTCACCCTTTCTCATTACTCCACTTTTCTCCCAGTGTGCTAAAGGCCACCTGGTCCTTCCACCTCATTTGTACCTATCTCCTCCTCCCAGATTTCAAAGACGCTCTCTACCCTCTCTCGCTTTCTCTCCAAGAAAACAACCTTTCCACTTTTATTCGAGTAACTGCATATGTCGGTACCTGAGTACTCACATGCAATTTCAGAATAATTTCTTCACCATCATAGAGGTATCTTTAAAGCCTTTATTTAAAAGGAAAACAAAACCAATCACATAATCTCCTTATGCAGTAATGCATACATATTGTTGTTATTTACAATAGTATGTGCCCAGGTGAACCTGTTCTTTGAACTGCAATTAATATTATTTCTAAATAATATACTACCGATGCCTACTGAACTGTACAGAAACACTATTCACAAACATGTATTTATTTATGTTAAGGGTAGTACATACCCTCTAAGATTCATTCCAAATACATTTAGAAGAAGAAAAATTTAAAAAAAAAAAAATCTAGACAAAGGGCAAAAATAAAAAAGCCTATAGGCCACTTTATTCTAGTATACACCAATCTTCCCTGCAGTCTTCTGAACATACCTCTCTGTCATTGAATTTCTGTTGCTGAGTTAATACTGTCTCAACATGATAAAAGGATCCAATACAATGAAATGGCATAACAAAACATTTTACAGCAGACACACACAGATGATTAAAGATTTAATCAACAACAACAAAAAGTTATCCTAGCTTTGAAGTATGCTTTAGCAAAACAAATTGTCCAAACAAATGAATAAAGTATACTGAAACAATTCGTTTTTGAAAAAGGAACAAGAGTTGCTGATGGCTGCTTAAGAAATGGAAAAAAATGTTAACTACATTTTAAGAACGTGTTTATTAAAATAAAATATGATAGGAATTGCAGAGCATGGCAGAATTTATTGTGTATGTATGTTTTCCTTTTGTCACAGGGCACATGAAAGTATGAAATATTTTGCTTTCAAGCTTGTGTTCTGAATTACCTAAAGTCAATACCCAGCACACTGAGCAGGAGACATTGTTAAATTTCACTTTGACACCATCATCTGTCACTCCACCTGTACTTTGAAAAATGAACTCTAAGCAATCAAACCACTTTCTTTCATGGAAAATATTAACTGGAGTCTGCAAAAGTAGCCTGCAAAGGAAAGAATGTTTTTGTAATAGTAACAACACTGAATGCTGGTGTAAAGGTCAGGCATAAAATAAAACATTAAGAAAAGGAAAACAAATATGCAATGTTTTACACCAAATCAAGGACTTCAGAAGGAAGTTCAGAAAGAGCAACGTTTTAATAAAATATCTTAGTATTACGGACATATAATAATGCTATGTCTGAAACTTACCAACACTTGAATTCAGATCTCCATTTTCAGAGTCTGCTCCATGCTGGTTATTATTTGCATGATAGTTGGACATAGCTTCCAATTTGATTTTTTTCACTTTCATTGCTTCTGCTATGGCAGCATTGGTGGCAGCTGCTGCTGCTGCAGCTGCTGCTGTCAGACCTGCAAAGAAGTATGAAAAAAATTTAATATTCATTATTCTATGAGTCCCCATTATTGAAGGGTCCTTCATGCTTGTTACATAAGAACAGAGAGCACTGCAGAGTATTATTTCTCTTGTTGATTTTGAAAACTATCAACTTTTCAAGTAAAATGTTTCACATTGTATTTAGGTAAGTACTCCTATACATTCATCTAAACTTTAACTTGGTATCTAGTAAGTGCATTCATAATAGAATCACAACTAGGTGCAGCTACAAATACACGCAGTCAAAAATATCATTTAGCTTCAAAATGGTGTCCAGAGTGTCTGACTATGAATAGGTCAGTATGTACATAACCATACTTAGGAAAAAAATTTCCATTAGATCTCTAATGTTAGACATGCTAAAGAAAACAGAAAAACAGAAAAAAAATATAATTTCTATTTATGAGTAATAGATGATAGAACTCAGATATTTTTCATTTCATGCATAATAGCAAGGAGATGTAGCTGTTCTATGAAGCATTTTTAGCAGAAAGTTATTTTGCTCTCCCCAGACTTGAAGGCAATAAAGTATTTATCAATGGGAAGAGGAATTATTAACCCATTTAATACCAATCCCAAAGCCACCTACAGGCAGCTCAAGTGCTCTTCCTACCAAACCAAGTTTCTGCCATCCAGGCATTTACAAGAACCCAGGAAGAATTGTCTTTGTCAGGAGCAATTGGAGAACTGGTCCAGTTCTCCAGTTGCCTTCAAAACTCAAAATTAGATGCAGCATTTAATCAGTGTCACAGGCATCAGTTTTTGTCCTCTTCTCTGAGGTAGGGTAATTCTCCTGTGGTCCCCAAGCCCTGCTGCTGCCTGCCCAGATCCCTCTGCCTCAGCCTGGGGGGCAGCAGGGAGAAGACAGTGTCCAAAATTCACAAGAGCCACCTCCCCCACACAACTGATGCAGAGGGCAGAGATGGCAATGATAGAGAACTAAACCTAAGATATAAAAGAGAAGGCAATAAAGCAGGTAAGTTTAATGCACTGATGCACTCTCAGTCCTCAGCCTGTGAAGAGAACAGACCCTGAGTCATTTTGAATCAAGATTCTTGCCCTAAATGTGGAGAAGGCTTGAAAAACTCCACGTAATTAGTTTAAAGGTGCCTGCTCATCTGATTTTCAGCTACTCTGAGAGGTGTGAAGTGTCTTATGTATCTCAAGAGAAACTAACTCCACACTTTACTATTCTAAGGCTGCTGTCTAGCATAGGAAGAGTGCAATTTAGCACGAAAGACCAAATAAGCAAATAATCCCAGGCCACTGAGGTAAATACTGCTAGCACCATTGCTTCCCAGGGTCTCTTGTTGTCTCCTTTGACTCCTTACATGGAAAACAAGTTCACTTTTGCCATGTTTTTGGCTAGTGTTGGGGAGGGACAGAAGGCAAATTCCAGCAGGGAAAAAACAGAAGGTGAGCAGACATCAGGAAATCTATGAGGTGGCATAAGAGGTGCCTTTGAATATATTGTTGCTTGACTGAAGGTTGTTTTCCCTTTATTGCTTTGCATGACCACATAAAATATTAGCAAACAGTTCCAGCCTTCCGACCCTCCTCACAGGCTGACTTCTAACACCTCCAAGCGTAATGAGAATTACTGACCAAGTGATAATTACAGATCAATATTCTTTAGAAAAGTGCTGTTTCAAGTAGAAGATGTACCAAAAGCCAAAAATAGGTGAGAATGTGAATGAATATGAGGGTTTACTTTTTTTTAGCTTTTGCTACTATCACAAATTGGGCATGTTCTGATCTTAAAAAAGTATTGACAATGACATGGATTGCTTCCAATTTTATTTTTACCTTAGAGGAAGGATATGAAGCTACACATTATACAAATTTGGTTACAGTTCCTAAATTTGGCCGCAGAAAAAGGGATGGTGCACCTCTGAACTTTGGTTTGCATCCGGTGCTCATTAAACAACACAATAACCTATACTTCCTTTTTTAATGTATGTATACATCCCTGAAAAGCTAAAACTAGCATTTTTTAAGAACAGTTCTTTGGAGGAATATTTTGGTACATTATATTCAATGACTACAACACCAGGCCCCAAATTTTTGTTTGTGACTACACTTTTAGACCAGCAGTTCTAAAGTGCTTCCAAGTATTGGGGTAAATGGCATACTAACGAGATGCTGGACATAGGACTTGTGAGACAACCTGCAATTATTTTGTTTCACTGGAATAATGATCTGGATGCAGAACTCTTTTTTGCTACAAACTCTCTTTTGCTACAAAATTTGCAAAAAAAGAGTATGCTTTGGTGTACTTCTTTGGATGGGGACTGAGAAACTAAAACACAAATTGCTTAGTTCTGTAGTATGATTTTTGCAAGATAATGCTTGTGGTAAAAATGATAATTTCAAAAAGTAGAAATTAAACTATTAATTTCATTCCTTCTCTTATACAATCACAGAAGTGACTGAAATGATTACTTTGCTATACAGCAATTAATGGAAACCATACAAATCTGAAATGTGTGTCTCATATAAGCACCGGTGTAAGTAAGGAGGGAAATGGAAGGAATAATGCTCAGAATTCTAGCTTAATGCTGGTCCTCACAGCAATTCCAGCCTGCAGCACAGTTTCTCCTTTACTGCTACTTTTTCTATCACCTGACTGTGATGATATAGAAAAGCAAATGGCAAGAGAGGCCAAAAGCCAGTTATCAGAACCACTTGCATAATAATCACTGGTGCACTGTCATGTATTGGGGTGTGGTACAACCCAGAACTTCAACACAGGGCCCAGCTTATCTTCCTTATCTCACTAGCATAGGCAGGCAAATATATTATAAGCAGAAATTAATACACTACTATGTATCTATATTTATATATTAAAATACTAAGTTTTAAAATGACAGTATGGGTATATATGCAGGGAAACACTTGGGATTTTTAAAAAAATTATTCTTTGAAAAAGTCTTTTGATGGAAATATTATTTAATATCAATTTACTCTTACAATAGGTAGCCAATGAATTTCCAGTGTACACCTCTCTACACTACAGAAATGTTATCTTCAAAAACAAGATAACCAAATGTAACCTACAAAGTCAACTGAAATGAAAGAAATAAGGATGACATCAAACAGTCACATAGGCATTTTTTTATTCTTTACAAATATTTATCTGAACAGTTAAAAAGTATTCAGGCCAAAATATTCAGTGGATTAAAGTCAATGGTAGTTGTCATTAATATTCTGAAATTGATAAGTTGTTTATGTCTGGCATTCTTCCTGCTGATTATGCAGTGAGACAGGCAGCTTTATAAATATCTCATCACTCCATCGTCACACAAATTTCATCGACAGTGCTCATGCACAGCTATTAGCAATATGAATCTAACCATTACAAGAGGAATGAAAATCGAACATGTGGCATTAATACGCAGTCCTGGTTCCTAACCATCTGATAGGCAGATGGTGTAAAGCGGATTCTCCAGCTGAAATGAAGGGGCACATCATTTAAAACCTTGTTTGCATTCTAACTGATATCAGTGCCATATTGATATACATGATACATCATGGCAGTATTTGAACAATCTAGTTTGTTTCAGTCATAAATGTTTACAGCCTTGTTTTTTATCTTTAGAAGCATGTTCTGAGGAGCGTATTTTTAATTTATGAAACCTATTGTTTACTTCTGTTGAACCAGAAGATTAGCAAAGAGCAGGAATATTAAATTACCACAACCACAGCAGTATAACTAAGATGGATGAATAAAGTATGGTTTTTCAATATGTTAGTAAAGGAATTAAAAAATTAGCCTAGACATTTTATGCATTAAATACATTTATTCATTTAAACCTTACAGCTTTTTTCCCATGTGACATACTTAGAACTTTAATGCTTTATAAAGCCATTCATTTAAATCTCTTACTGCGTGCAATTAATCTTGTCCACCAATTTAATTCAAAAAGCAAAACATCAGAAAGTAAAGTTCGATTCAACCACCACGCTTCTGAAGTAATCTCCGTATTGCTGACAGTTCCTATAGACTCATCAGCAGAAGTCTGTTCAAGGTGTCTTGCAGGAGCCATATGAATTTGAATTACAGCTCAATTGAATGCTCGCCAAGCCTTAGTAGGAGCTCAGGAACAAGAAGCAGAACACCAAAAAAGAGCGCGAAGGATCCCTTCCTACTAAGACCTTCTCTCTTCTGTCACTAGATTACTTTGGCCTGTTGGGTGTGTTTGTAGCTGTTAATTATGTTAATAAAGTTGCAGCCTGCTGTCTCTGCCAAATATAATCATAAGCTTTCTCCTGCCAAGTCCTAGTCTAATTTACACCCGTGCAACTCTACTGAAGTCAGAATTTTGTGTATGAGAATGAGACCAGAAGTATGCCCAGTATGTGTGGTCTCTAACGCTGAAAAATGAGCGAACAAAACAGAAAACAATGACAAAAAAACACAGCATCTTCAGAAAACAATTCTGTTTTAAAAGCAAAGTCCCTGAGAGAGCTGTCATGTATCATGACAGATTTTCAAAATGTTTACGAATTACTGGTGGGCACTAAATCATATCCAGGGTTTCTGCCTTCCAACAAATAGTACTGCCTGCCCTCCTTAAGAGAAAGCTCTTAAAACTTTCAGTTTTGTTGGGGTGAGGAGCTTACAATGCACCCTAATTGTGAAGCAAAATTGGAAAGGACCTGTGAGTGGAACTTTTTCAGCCTTGAATATGTCTGAAAACACACATTTTTTAATTGCATGCCTAAACTTCTTCTTTGGACAAATTACTGAATTCTTTAAATAATTGATCTTAATTCACTTTTAACTTCCTTCACATAATTATGCCTAAGAGAATTAACAATTTGTAATAGTCATTCCAATAATTTCCTAATGCAACTATTAGCTTTATTTATATTTTATTTTATATATATTTACTGGTACTTACAAAATTCAGTAACATATATGGACTTACACAAGCTCCTTTAGGACTTTTGCAACATTTTCAAGAAACTTTATCTTTGTCATCACAGAGCAGGCAGAAAACCAAAATACAACCATCAGTGTGTTACATTTAATTTAATTTATTTGCTAGAAACTTCATTCTGCAGAAATCCTTTACTCACTGCATGGGAGGAGCTCCAAATCTCATCTCAATTCTGAAAGAACGCCTTTCATTATTTCAAATTAACGCTTAATCCTTTCTCTTCTAGTTTATTTCAATGGTACTGACTTGAAAATAATTCAAACCCTTTCTTGATTTAATACCAGATTTCATATTGTGGTTCTTACTTTGGCAAAATTCCTACTAAAATCTGAAAAAAAAAGAATCAGAAAGAAAGGAAGGGTTACCTCCTAGGACCTGACCCCAACCACTGTAGGTTATTGACTGGCTTCATGGGTTTCAGCAGTTCAGGTACAAGCTTTTGGTAGCTTGTTACGTTGCTGCCTAGTTATTTCAAATGAAATAGGATCCTAACCTTAGTCTCTGATCTAATGGGTGTTTTATATAGTGTGATACATAAAACAAGAAGGGGAAAGCAATCTGCAGGAGGACAGAGGTCTTATTACATACACTGGATTGCAGAAAGGAGAACTTCACCATAATGTTCCTCTAAAATATACTGAGTTTCACTAGAAGAATTCTTTATGTATAATGTATGTCCGGAATCTCACAGTTATCCAGAAACCTTATTTCTGCTAAGCTATATGGATACAACAATACAACGAAGTTGGTATACCCTAAATATTTCATTACATGTTATTTTGAGATAATAAAAAAAATTCTTGTCTGGCCCCCCTAGCTGTATTTTCTTGGTCAACTAGAATGGTTCAGCATAAACTGCTCATCTAGATAATTTTTTAGTACCTCTTAAAGGCCTACTACTAAGGTATCATACTAATGGAAAAAACAAAAAACAAAAAAATAAAAAAACAGAACAAAACAAAATAAAACAAAACAAAAAACCCCTGCACTTTAAATACTGATAAAGAATAAATACTAGGGAAAAATCATCCATGTTTTAGACTGATGCAACTAAACTGAAACTGACAGTCTTGCACTGGGAGAAAACTAGTGTATGTGAAGCTCAAACCATCTGTTGTTCATCAGTCTAATCAGACCTTTTTCCTGCAACTACTCCTAAGTTGTAATATGAATTTTGAGGCCTGGATATAGCATTTAAGATAAACAACCAAAAGAGCTAAATTTCCACAGTAATGTTCAAACCTAAAAACCTTTCTGGTTAAGATGTGCCTCCGCAATTAATAACATAGTTGCAGAAATAAAACATTGATGTAGAAAGCAGTAGTGTCCTTTTGTTTTATTAACACCGCATTTTTTGAAATAGATTGACTAGCAAGTCAAACAGTGCTTAAAAAATATGTAAATGCAATTATTTTATCACTAATATTTCCCATTTATGGAACTGATTGACTTACAGTCCACAAACTTATTCTTTCTAGTGGATGTATTACTTTCTACTGAAGAATAAAAAGTGAAGAGCAAAAAGTGAAAAAGTGCATTTCAAATACCACAACAAATTGCTAACTGTTACAGCTTCATGGGGTTTTGTAATCTGTGAATTTATTATTGACTTGGTGCAATTGTGACAAAATTAAACAATGTATGTTGCATAACTACCTGGCTATATTGCAGTTTTCAGCAACATTCCTACTGGAATGCACACAGCCACAATACAATACAATTAAGAGAGAACATTCTTTCCTAAACAACAGTCATCTTTTCAAAAGCAATAGATTCTCAGTTCTCATTCACTCTGTTGCATTATTCATTTCATGTGCAACCTCATGCTGGACCATAAATTGTTACTTTATCTAATCAAAGGCGACTTAACTCCACAGAAGGTCAAAGGTTTAATTTTGTGAAGTATTATCTTACGCTATGAGTTTAACGGAAAAATAGAAGAAGAAAAACAGCCAAGAAACTGGTAATAAATGAACCTTTATTGCCTCAGGCATTGGCCTAGTTAATAAACTTTCATTGAAGGTTTCTTTCAACTGTTATGGACAATGAGGTAAAAAAAAAATCTTAAATTACAGCCATGTGTGACTTTTAAAGCAGGCATTCTTTTTTATCTCAACCTTCCCAGCTTAAGAAAAAGACAAAGAGATTGTCTTCAATTTCTTAACCAAAAATGTATGCTTCTAAACAGATGAAAAAGTGCAGATCAAGCCTTTTAAAAGCAGAGGTCAGCTTTGAACAATATAAAAAAAAAATACTTTTCCTTAAGTGTCAAATCCTGATCCACAATCTCCTTAACTGAACAGCATGCAGTTCCAAAAAAAAAAAAAAAAAAAAAAGAAAGAAAAATATATGTGGGAAGGCAAAATATATATATACTGACAATATATTATGCTAACAATGATGGTTGGTTCCTGAAAGACTTTCTGTTTTACATTTGCATTGCTAGAGTGCAATAATGGCTCTTCTTTAATAGAATGACTTATTATGGGAACAACTTTCAATGGAAAACTATGGGAACAACCCTGCACTTCTTACAAATAGAAGTTCTTTTCATGTGTATTATCTCATGTTCTCACAATACTAATTTTGCTGTTAGAAGAAATTAAAAGGTTTAACATAATGACAGTTACTGGTGGTTATTGGTGCTCTGTGAATTTTCTTCATTTAATGTTCCTAGATTTTACTAACTACAATGTCTTTTATTGACAATCTTTGGGACCAGTTTAGAGAAATGTATTACAGTTTATGTTATATAGTCAAAAAACAATAAGAAGACCAGTAGTATTTTTAAAAACCTTAGCCTTTAACTTTAGTCTAATTTATAACTAGATGGACACAACTAATTAATTGTAACAGTGCTACAATTCAGAAATACTGAAAAGACGTGTTCATGCCTGTAACAGCAGTAATGCAGCTAAATACTCATAATCTTTCAACCAGCAGGAGCTTTTGTAGTTTTTTTTTATAAACCTAATCCACAGCTTGACACAGATCCTGGGGTAATGGCACACAGTTCTTTGATTAAACTAATATCTAAACACTGCTGAGGCAGTCTGATGGCCACGTGGAGGTGTTCACCCTACAACTTCCGAACTCAGCCTTACAAACAGAGCTGCCAAATTCTTTCCCATAGACCCACTGCAGTCCATGTGCCTGATCATGTGAGTGGAATTTAACTTATCTATGGGTATATGTGGCACCAGAACAAGATCAGAATAAGATGAGATTTTAGCTGTGGACCACAATGGTACAATTTCAGCTTTGACAGCCTTCTGGTGGAATGGATGTGCCCCCAGAGAGACCTGTTCTCTGCACTAAGTCCACACAATGAAGCAGCAGCCCACTAGTATTTAGTCAATGTGTTATCAAAGCCTTTGTGGCCTGGATGTTGTTTTGCTCCTAAAGCAACATTTTTGCCAAACAAAGAAAGATTTGATTCTCACTTCTGGTGCACAAGAATAGTCAGCTACAGATTTATTTCAGGCTTGTGCCAATCTTCAGGAAGTGAAAACAGCATTATTCCTTGTCATGAAAAAAGAAGGCAAGGAATTCAGGGCTTTAGCTAAGATGAAATATTATCACAGCTGCTGATTAGAGTAGTAGACCTTCAGGAAATGTCTAAAATATAAACTACTATTTCAAGATACTTTAAATAAAATTTCCATTGGATTATTCTTGAATGGAGTTAAAATATACTACACATATTAAAAAGAACACTAAAATGTCTTTAAAGAACAACGTTGATCCTGTTTTGTTATATTTAGCCTTAAAGTAGAGATTGTTTTGAATCCTCTTGCCCCTAAAAAGAAACCTTTATAATTCAATATACATTAACAAATTCTATAACTGTCTTCACATTATCTCTCTCTATTTGCAGTGTGCAAAGCAGGTTGTGCCAAACATTAGGAAGACAGAAGTCAATATAATGGTGGAAAAAAGTCCCAGAAATCCACTGGTTATTTCAAAACATATGTACCCTTGTTTTAACACAGCAAGTTGAGTAAGAGAATTTTCACATTTCTGAATGTAAAGAATTCACCTGTAAGGGTCAGAAGAGTCCTCTCTCTCCTTTTTCATTCTTTTATTCACTAGAAGTGTTGTAACTTCAAGAGCTGCACTGTGGCTTTGGGGCTTTTCTTTCTCTTTTTTTTTTTTTCCTTTTCTTTTTAAAGTTTCGTCAGATCCATTATGCATTACTCTGTGCCAGAGGCAAGGCATGGGGCTAAATGTACTGTTACAGCACAGTGATAGCAGAGTTTGTACTGCGATGCAGAACTGTGATACCGTACAAAGTAGCTGTGATAATGACTCACAGGTAACACTGTGCAGTCCTTTTTTCAGATGAAAAGGCTGTCAATTGTCACAGACAGTCCTCTCTCACCTTTATGCTTTACTTGTTGCACAAGGTAACAGAACACTAAATCCCTCGGGTAGCACCCTGGGTGCTGACCAAGGCGTCTGATGAATGTGTTGGGTGGCATGTCACATTTGAAGACAAAGTATCTCTCCAATACAAACTATGGCACAGCGAGGGCACAGCGTGGACTTGTGTCCCAGCACTTCATCAAAGCATGGATGGTAGGACAAATTTATTTACTGAAAGAGTGGTTAAGCATTAGGACAGGCTCTCCAGACAAATGGTGCAGTCACCATCCCTGAAGTGCTCAAAAAAGTGAGTAGATGTGGCACTTTTTCACACAGTTTAGTGGGCATGGTGGTGTTTGTCAAAGGTTGGACTTGATGATCTTGGAGGTCTTTTCCAAACTTAATAGCTCCATAATATTTTTTATTTTAAGGCCAAATTATCTCCTCAAATCAAGGGAGTTCTCTCACACACAGAGAGTTCAGTAAATACCAAACTTCATCCAACAAACTACTTTTGTTTTGTATCTCAGAATTGCCTGCTACACAAAAAGTAAACATCTGAAGATTGTTAATGATGTTAAAAGGAAAGTGTGGTATTAATAATGGATACATTATTACTGTAGTTGATTGTAATACAAAAACAAACATGCAGCAGCTTTTCTACAGTTTGTACCATATTGGCATAATTGCAGTTCTATGTTATGAAGATCGGCAGACATTTGTAAATTCAGATTTACTTATATGATCATTTGTATTGCTTATGAAAGGCATATTCTTTGAAGCCGACAACTGACTGGTACCACTGTCTAACACATTATTAATAAATATTCAAAGGTCATCAAATAAGCAAGCATAAGAGAGCCCTAACATTCTCTTTGGAAGAAATCTGAGAAATCCTCATTATATGCTATTCAAAGGAGACGTTATATGTTCATTGCTAGCAATACTTAATGAAAGAAAAAGCTTTAGGTTAACACAATCCTCTCAGCTTGGTAGTGTCCACAAAGAGACAAAATATGATGACAATCATTATTTCACAGATTCCATATTTTGTAAGGAGAGCTAGATTACAATTTGCAGCAATAATTTAATTAATCTTTTTGTCATCCATTAATGAATAGGGTATCAACAGATTTGGATTTCCATAAATCTATCTGTTACTGGAAATCACTTTTCTCCACCTTGTCAACACTCACACAAGTGCAAAATGGGGCGTGTGCTTTCTAATTTCTCCTCCCTCTGGGTTATGACCTTCTTTCTGATTATTGCTAAATTCCAAGTTTTAGACTTATCCGATATTCAGATTGGCAAGATGGACTGCATATTTAGCACAGAGTGAGTAATAGAAATAACTAGCAAAAATTTAATTAGTATCTGGATAATAACTCACTATTTTTACCCCAACTACAAGTAATCTAACTTTAATCAACTACAAGATGTAACCTCAATACATAACAATGAAAGTATCAACAATCAAAATTGATTTATTTTTCAACAAAAAAAAAATACATAGCCCATATAGTGTACATGTATTTCTTCCATATTTTCTAGATATTACTGGTCTTCAACATGATGGCTCTTAGACTAAAATTCATAGTAATAATAGTTTGGAAAAAAACGGAACAGGATCAGTGTTGTTATTTTATCTTAGAAATCAGAACATCATCCTAGTAATTTGATACAAATGTTGACTTGCAGTCACTTTGGAAGATAACAGATAACTAATAAGATTGCAAGTATAAAACATTGATTATAATCAATATTTGTCACTGCATAGCCAAAGAACTGGTGGACATTTTCCAAATCAAGGAATAAATCAGCTCTGAAAACATGTCTTTGGTATACATAAAATTTACAGGAAAGCAAATAACTGGATTTGATGCAATTTCTTATATTAAATTGCTGAGTTTCTTTAAAACTGAGTTCTTAATCACTACTTAAGACATGTTAAAACACAGGAATTGCTTTTGAAGGGATGCAGACCTATTGATAGATTTAATTCTGTGATGTAGCAACAACCCATAACATTAAGGAATTTTTTTTTCTGCTAGTGCCTTAAGAAGTTTATGAGACATTTCAAGAACTCTGTTTGCTCTGTTCTCTAATTGGTTGTATTAGTCACATGCTCTATTTCTTTGCCAGTCTTGAAAAAGAGTAATTCCTCCATCTACTGAAACAGATTTTTATGGAGATAACAGGCCACAGGAGGATTGTATTTCATCTAAGCTGCATACTAATAATATTTATATGTGTGTGTATATATATATATATATATATATATATATATATGTATGTATACATAGAGGTTTCATGTAATAAAGGCAGATGAATCAACACAATTCTGTCCTTCCAGCAACAATATTTAATAAGAATGGCATATCATCTACAGAGACATTCAGATATGCACCAGGTAGTACCATGATCAAATCTCTGTGTGTAAATGCAGCTCTATTTACATTTTTCTTTCTTTGCTGTCGACATCCTGCTCTTCTCAATTACAGTTAACACATTTCAAAAAAGACACTATAGTGTTGACTCAACTGACCATGTTTATGAATAAAAATATTTACTAGTAGTTTTTGCCATTCTCATGTTTCTTTTCTAAGAAAGCTTACATTGCAGGAAAACTTCAGTGAATATTAGTAAATGTTCTACTTTCACTGCAAACTGCTACCATTCAAGCATAAGTGATTGATATTCCCCATATCAAAGAGCATGAAATATAAAATCAGTTATAAAATGGCTTCAGTGCATGGAAAAAAGATTGCCTTCTACAATGTTAATGAAATACAGGAATTTTGGATGGATTCATATTTCCAGTCTCCTAAATGAACAGTTGACATTCCTCACCAAACTAACAGATTGCCAGAAATCCAGCTGTATCCTGGGCTGCATCAAATGAAGCATGGCTAGCAGTTTGAGGGAAGTGATTCCCCCCTTCTACTGGATTCTTGTTAGACCCCAGCTGGAGCTGTGTTCAGCTGGGGCCCACAACATAAGAAGGACATGGACCTGCTGGACAGAATCTAGAGAGGGGTCATGAACACAATCAGAGGGCTGGAGCACCGCTCCTGTGAAAACAGTCTGGGAGAGTTGGAGTTGTTCAGCCTGGAGAAGAATCCAGGGAGACCTTACAGCACCTTCCAGTAACTAAAGGGGCTACTAGAAAGCTGGAGAGGGACATTTTACAAGGGCACATAGTGATAGGACAGGGATAGGGGTTAATTGAATCAAGCTAAAGAGGGTAGGTGTAAATTAGGTAGTAGGAAGAAATTTTAAACTGTGAGGGTGATGGAATCCAATTGCAGCAATCCTTGATCTTAGTTTTTTATAAAAGAGATATTTTAATGAAAATATTTTTACATCAGGCCACCATATAAACAAAAAATAAACTTTAGTCCATGTCCAGGACAGTCCTTTTCAAAGTTCCTACCTTTGTGCTGTGTCTCCCCAAATCAGTCCTCCACTAACACAGTGTTTCACAGAAGTATTTACAGAAGCAATTACAGCTGCAGAATGTCATTAGCACAGTGAACCTCACCTTGTATTAACTTTCTTTTTCTCATTCTATGTGTTCATATTAAATGCCCAGGTGCAAATTACGGAAGATATTTTTTCCAATAGTAGGATTGTGCTTTTTGACAGATTGTATGAACAGTTACTTTGGCAGCTTTAGAAATGCCACTAGGTCAGTTGCTTGGTTAGACTGGTGATGGCCTGAGTTTCCTGTCTGTCATTTTCTTATCATTTATCTTCAATTAGTAGCAAATTAGATCCAAAAAGATCATAATCCCACACCTACAAGACCTATGCTTAACCATATGCGCCAAGCATATCTTCTACAGAAATCCTGAAGTGGTAGCAACAAGAATCTGAAGAGACACTGGAAGAAAGTATCTGAATTATACCTGAACTATTTTGTTCACCCTTTTAGTTAAAAATACCATCAGAAGAATAAATTAGAGGCCTTTGAATTTTAATTCTGAGATTACCAGAAAGTATCAGATGTCATCTACATTTTATATTTCTTCCCCTTTACCTATTAGATGGAGATAACAATTCCTTACTCTACAGGATTATCAATACAAATCAGTCAAGAGTCGTAAAAAGCTTTAAAAATAAAGAAAGTGCCAAACATGCATTAATACTGTTTACAGCCCTTGTTCTAAATCTATAGTCAAAGAAAGCCCATAAATGCAAGGTAGATTTGCCTAAGAAGTGAGGGCAGCAGTACAGTGCAAAGTGTACATGGATAAAAATCCACAAAGGAACTATGAAGATGAAACATTACTTTCAATTTTACCATGCATCTTAAATGGTCACAAAACACTTTTGAGCCTGGGAGACACTAAGAAAGAACAGGAAATAAATATTTTTATTAGTCTAGATGTGGTGCTTTTCTTAAAACCATCAAATTAACAGATACAAGGTTTTTTACCAACTTGAATTTCAAGTAAGCATATGGTCAATTCAAACCCTGAAGCAGGGAGAGCATAAGATCAACAGTTTAGCAATTAAAAAAAAAAAAAACAAAAAAAAAAAAACAAAACACTCTTCAATTTCTGATGATTTGTCCAAAAATTCTTAATTCCATGAAAGCTACTTAAGGTTTTCTCCATCCTCCTGTTGTTACCTGAGCTAATTAAGTGTTAAATGTGCTCTTCCTAAATCACTGACAATCACAAGAAGGAATATAATGATTTTACCTTATGTTTGTGAAATGTGACTAGCTATTTTTTTGTTGACTGTAAAGGAAGTCCTATTCTGAAAAACAGGATATTAAGGATTAAAAAATACACTTTTTTAAAGTAAAAGCCATCAGATTTTTTTTAATGGCCTGAAAAGAAAAAGGAACAATATGACCATCTAATAATCTTTCCAACCAAAAAAACCAAAACAGGTGTATATTTAAGAACTATTACATCAGGTTACCTGTTCAAGGATGTAGTGGAATAATGCTTAATTCTTTATCACTACATTAATTTTGAGTTGAGAGCTTCATAAAAGCATATTCTCAACTTTGTTTCCTGAAAGTGTACACACATGAAAGAGAAAATCAATGTTTATTTTCAACAGAGAAGTAATAACACTGGGGAAAATTCTCATGAAGACATCCATCCAGCATAAATTAATGAATTAAAGCCTGATGTGGTGAACAGCCTCTTCAGTTGTTGATGCATTTTTCCAGCTACACTGGATCAGTGAAACCTGGCATAGACTTTGCTCCTCTAAAATACCTTCATGCATAATATCTTACAACTATGGAGACTTTGCAATTAAGTCTAAGTCAAAACTGTGTTATTTCATTTGTATAAGTGAATTGTTCCAAGAAGGTCACATACTGCATGCTATCCAAAGAGTATCTTCTTTGACATACTACTCCCTAATTGAAATTGCAGGTATCTTCTCATTGTCTCAGAATTTCATTGGTAGCCAAACACAGACTTTAGGGCAGGTTCAAGCACTGCTTTAAAGCAGAGTTAATCCAATATAGAACTATTTCTATTTCAAATTGTTATGGTATGGCTGCAAGAAGCAATTAAAAATTCAGTACATTAGTTCTAGTTTCCAGAGTGTCATCTGTAGATACATTTTGGAACCCTGAACAAAAAAATATCATTAAGCAGCACACACTATCCTCAACAGCCCTAGAGAAGAAAGAAATGACGATTACTTTTGCAGGTCACGGTTGGCAAATACTGGCAGTTCTGCCGGGGGTAAGTGGCAAGGTGAAGCCAAGAACTGTGGCTGCAGTCCTCTAATTCCTAGAACATGAAACACTTTGTATGCACCTAATCTGCCAAATATAAAGGCTGTGAGATTTCCTGGAGGTTTTGGTGATCTTTTTTGAAATTATATACTATGTATCTAAGTACAATGTGCTTTTTAAAAGCAATGCAATATATATCTTGCACTTTCAGTATATGCTTTCCTGTTCTGCACTAATTGCACCTTATCTTATGCGTTTTAAGGAATATCTTCTTTATTTTTTTTGCCATTATTTTTCACCTTCATTCTTAACTATTAAATGGATGAATATGGGGAAAAGAAATGGAAAGAAATATGAGAAATGTATTTTGCAAATATCAGTATATTTTTACTAATATTCAAACTTCATTTTCAGTAAACTTGTTATTTTAAAGCTAACAGTTTAAAAGGTTTTTTTTTCAATTACCTACTGTATTTTTTTTTAATTAGTCTACCATATAGGCTAATTCTGATAATAGATATTTATCCTGCATCTTTATGTTAAGTTACATGGTATGCCCCAGTGTAGCTTTAGAAATTAATATGAAGCCAACACAGTAGAGAGATATTTGAAGTTCAGAAGCTGCTGACATTGGGCATTAGACCATAAGTAGGTCAGAATAAGCACTTAACATTCAAATTTAAATATAATATTGTGTAATACAAGAAGATCTATAGAGCCATAATGTCTGAATATATTAGGTATGATGATAATACTTCTATTGATTTCGGTCTGTTAAAATAATGAAACTGGATTACACAGATCAATACTTGGAATATAACACAAAAGCATATATTATTTGCTTTGCACTTTCAAAATAGTCATTTCAAGTGGACTGTATCTATTTTAGACTTTAACGGAAAATAAGTGTTAATTTTCTCAACATCATCTAAAAACAGGCTCATAGTAGTCTTTTTGTTATCTTACGGTTGACAAGCTTAACAGTCCTTTAACCATCTAACAAACAGCTTTCTCCATGTGATCAATTATTTATGACTCTCGCTCTTACATCATTACTTCTGCAAGGAGAGGAGGTGTTTCAATAGGAGGACCTACCATTAAAGACAATTAACAAGCACTCTGTTTCCTTTGGCAGAGGGAGGACACTCACAAAATGCTGTAAAACATTCAAGAATGTAGTTTCTGGTGATGTCTTCACAGTTATACAGAACTAAATATTTCATAACTTCTTGAAGTCTAAAAAAAATAAGACATTGGCTTTTCAGGCTGTCAGGAATGATGTTTTGTTTTCCAACAAAGTGCTCAGTATATGTTAAATTATTTCTACTCCAGATGGGAATCAGACTGCACTCTTGAAACTACCCTGCTATAAAAACATTGAAAATACTATGTTTGTCCAATATCACTATTACGGTCACTAAACAAAAATTAGGAATAAGGTGTTTGTGAGTATGTATGTTACAAAATGAGTGGTGATCCAGAACATGGAATACAATAAACATGCAAAGCACAAAGCATGCATTTAGACCTGAAGTGTGAAGCAAAGAGGAATTTGCATTGTGAACACAATAAAAACTGTAAATCAGTTCCTTAAAAGCAGAAGACAACAGTCTGAGTTAAGGGCTGCAGGCATCACAGCCTATTGGGGTGTGCAGAATACTACAGATTTCCATCCTGGCACAGCCAGTTAAAGATCTGCGATGGAGAGTCACACTCCTCTGTTGTTACCAGGAGGTAATTATACAACAGTATTTCTAATGATGGAGTCCCAGAGCAATGCTTCTCCTCTTCCCAGTGGAAAATATCTTTTGAAGCAAAGAGTGGCTGTGGGATTCAAGAGGAGGGAAAACACATACCATAAAATATAATTAAAAATTGTGGAGGCTGCCTATGACAAGAATAACCATAAAAAACAGATACAAACCAGCTGGCTGTTAACAACTCCTGAGTTATAAAAATCTTAACCTGCTGTAAAGCACTCAATTCGATTTACATAACCACAGAGCTGACATTCCTTTTAGGCTCCTCTGCTGGGGATTATTTTGACATGTTTTAAGGCAGCATAAAAAGCAACTGTGAAAGGAAGACATGTATCATCTTACATAAAAATTCATTCTTGCCTTAAGATTGGACTTACACGCTTTAATCCCACCATCTTTACTGAAACTGGAAAATATCTTCAATGGCTACTGGTGATTCAATTTTATAACATTATCCCTTTGGTGCTCATATTTTTGATAAAGTTGATAGTGTATGTATACACACAAACAGAAAAAAAAAAAATCTATACAATCACAGAAGCTTAAGTTTTGCTATTACTGCACAAAATATCAACCCTACTAGAACCCACTACAGAGCGCAGCATATCTAGTCTTAGACAGATTATGTTGTTTAAGATTGCAACTGGCCTTTGCTAAACAAGAAAAGCATTTCTTAGGAATGTAATGATGCAGACAGCATTTTACACAACTAACACAGCTTGCTGTAGGGAATTAAAATAAACAAAATAAAATAAAATAAAATCAATCTTACACTGAGTGAAGTTTTGATGTATAAGTGCTGGCAGCTTACATTGCCCAGAGCACAGAAGGAGTTTTGCCATTTGATAATTTGCTTGATTCACTGTGCTGCCTCATGCAGGGCATTTTATGCCTGATTTATGTTTAATCGAGTCACCTGCTTAATGTTAAGGAGGGTCACAGTTAGATAGAAGGGTTACGACCATATAAGGCTTTCAACATCTTCCAGTTTGACATAAGAAATGGGTGTAAGTGTTAGAGGTCAACCTTTTTCTTTTATTTTGATTTAATGTTCTCTATGGAATATTGCATAAAACATTAATGCACCACAAAACCAATTTGATTCCCTTTTGAAATGCAGTAGGCAAATATGGATTAAGAGACTCACAACACTGACAAAATAAAATAAAAGCAATATACAGTGTAAATGATCGTGTATATGTGACCGGTTTTACGGCTTATAAGGTATATCCTTACTTATATCAAAATGAATATAAGTTCTCCTGCTAATAGATAAGCAATCAAATTTATTCTAGTGTCTCAGAAAAATAAAGACTTTAAAGACAAAAAGACCATAAACTTTTAATACAACTGAGGTGCCCTGGCTCACTATTCAGGCTAGATGTTCATGCTTTTCAACATATATAACTGGATATTAGAATTATTAGCATTTTCTTTGCAATAAATATATGAAAAATTACATCCATATTTATTAAATAAAATTAGATGTGGAAAACTATTACTGACTAGAGAGCTTAGACAAATCTGATCTTTCTCTCAGTGTTTCAACATGCTGCAAGTACTGCAGGACATTATGAATTTTGAGATTAAAATTCTCCCATGCAGCACTGAAAAAAAAAATAGACACGGCACCAAAGAAGGTATTTAAAGATGTAGCTTTAAGAAGGAACTATTGCAGTTAGCAAGGGCAGATGGAATTCAGCACTTACCAGTTTGGAGAGATTTATCAGTCTTTCAAGTGCACTAAAGTATGCACATGCTATGCCATGAACACAATTACCAGAATCCAATAACAGACACAATTCACAGTGAATCCAGAGGTATACCAGAAGTTTTAGTCCTTAGCTAAAATGTGATTTGTTTGCCTGCTGAATTGCATGTATGTGTGATAGACAACTTCTTGTGCGAATGAAAAGAATAAGTATTTCCCTAGTTCTTTTTATTACTATGGCCAGAGTACACTAAGCTTCATCAAATACTTTAAAACATACCAGTAATTTCCACAGATTCATTTAACAGAGAATGTACAGACACAGTTTTGCATCCATATTTAAAATAATTTACCTACACTGGTGGCTTCGCCCAGCTAATTTTAAATTAACCTTCTAAAATTTAATCATTCAGACCAAACTCTTCATCTAGGTTGCCCACAGTCAATGAAGAGACATAGGCATTTCCAGAGGGTGATTCAAGTTGGCCTATTTTATACTGAGATACATCACTCTCTAGAGATGTCTGCTACTTTCCACTGGCTATGAAAGGAGATGACTTGTTAAGATTTCAACAGCTACATTTCAGACATATTAGCAGATGAATCTCCTTCTTGATAGCTAACTTCTTACACAGCTAAAGCTAGGGAAAATTAAATTATTTTCTCAGATAGTAAAAGTATAGTGAAGATATTTACCGGTATGCCTGCCATTTCTGGAAACGTAATCAATCTGCTGTTTTGGAATTTTATTTCTAGGTGCATATTTCCTTTACAATTAGTTTTCTGCTCAGAAAAAAAAACTACTACAAAACTATCTCAACTTTATACTTGATGAAAACCTCTGCTTTATAAAAGTTTAAAAAACTTCAGTCATTAAAAACTCAGAAAAATAAAGTCTCAAAATTATACATGCTTTGTGTTGTCCTGTAAGAAGAAAACTATTTTGATTAAACACACTTTCTTTCCTTCTTTCTTTCAAGGACTCTATTTTTACAGCAATATTTTAAAAATAGACCCTGATTGATAAAAATAATAAAACCTCCTTTGAATGCTACTAGTTCTCATACCTTCTATCTGTTTTTGTCAAACATTTTGGCAGTTATTTTTTTCCTCAGTTCTATTTCCTATTAAAATAAAATTAGGGAGGCAAACTGATTTCACAATACAAATATTCATATTCTAATCAAAATCTAGATTTAACACCAGAGTACATATTGCTAACAAATGCAGAATATCTCCAGAATTGAGTATTCTCCAGCTGGATTACAGGCACAATCTGGCCCACATCAGCAGTAACTGGGTTATTAGTAGGAACTCTACTGAACAAGTCATTTGGTGATTGGTCCTAAAAATTAGTACCATGTCTTGAATTAGGGGTAGAAATTAGCTGCAGAATGGGACAGGTGCAAATGTCCTAGGCACTTTCATATAATATCCACCACATCACTGTGCTGTTCATTGCTGCATAGAAAAATTGAAAATATTAATTCATCAGAGCATAGAGAAAATCTAAAACACGCTCAGGAAGATGTAGTTCCACTCACTTGAGCAAACCTACAGGGATGATACTCAGTGCTGATTATGGGCCTATTTATTTCATTTAGTGGAGCATAGTATTGAGATACCTGAATTAGCATGTTCACATGCACACATGCACTACACAGAGGTATTAACTCTGGAATGGAAACTCTTTTATCATGTTATAATAGTGATGCACCCAGGATGACAACAAATAGTCTTGATTCGATTGTAAATATTCCCTTAATTCCCTCTTCATAAATGCAGTGGCAGATTAAAGAGGGAGGAGTATCTGAAACTATTTCCTTCTTTAAAACGAACTTATGAAAATCTGCCAGCTTTTTTTCTCCTTCTGGCTGTCAGGTCAGGCTGAATCTGTTTTAATTCTGTGCCCAGAAAGCTCTGTTCTCAGTAGAACACACACTAAATAAAGTGCTCTCACATAGTATATTTCACCAAAAGAAGTAGACAGCAACAGCTTGGAATAGTGTGGAATTCTAAAAGCCTCAGCATCAATGAGATGCCCACAGTCCATGCTGGCAAGAATTATGCAATTTCAGCTCTATATATCAAAAGGTAAACTTATAACAAGAAAAAAAAAAAAAAAAAAATAAAAAAGGGGAAAAATAAATATTTTGAAAAGAAGTTGGCAACATGTTCATTAGTATTAAAATTTTAAAAGAACTGTGAAAAGTCTCGCTATAGATCTTTAAACAGGATAGGGTTTGTGAACACTTTTTGATCCAATGCACCACAAATAGTATTTTCATGATATGACAGAGATCTAACTGCATTTAGCAAGTATTTTTCCAAGAATATGTTGATGTAAACAAATGCAGAGACAACACAAGAAGGTATATTTGTCAAAATATATGTCTTGAAATGTTCCATTTTTGTGTGTCAGTTATACAAAGCTAAAGATTTGTCATTAAGTAGCCTCAGGGAGTGAGGTTTCTTCTTGAAGATGTACGCAGTATATATGAAAGAAAACTAATGCAATTCAAAACAATTACATCATCTGAAAACTTTCCTAGAAGCTCCTAGGAAGCAGAAGGAAGCGAAGTAAAAAAAAGGGATAAGAATTCAGGTTCCTATTTTCTTCAGATACTTGGCAAAAAGACTTAATAGGCCTTTAGGAGAAATTATGAGCTATGTTAACACTGGAAACCCCTTTTCATTTGCTATATATTTATCTATCAGTGTTTAGTGTTTTTCATCTTTTCTTTAAAAGAACATTACATAATGGCATTCCTCCCAGATTTACTAGAATAATAGAAGTAATAAAACTGTCAAGATTGAAGCAACAGTATTAAGGTGTCTAAAATGAATCTAATAATCTTGCCAAAATACAGTTACATAACTTAATTTTTGGTCAGCACTGAATTGGTCAGGCAGTTGAATTACATGATTGTTGTAGGTCCCTTCCAACTGAAATATTCTATTCTACTTTATTCTAGTCTGTATTTTATGCATATTAAAGATATAAAAGCAAAACCAGAAAGTTAAATTTAAGTGACCATCTTTATTTTGATTTTTGATATGGTGAAAACATAACAGTGAAAAGTAGAAAGGAACTTAAGGGAGACAGAATTCAGATGAATCTCAAAATCACTAACTTTTGAAAAATGAGAGAAATGCTTCTATTTAGAAGACAGTGTAGTGGCCAAAACGTAAATCATTTAATCAAAACCATTCAAAGAAATGAGGAAGCCTCAAACCAAACATCCTGATAACAATACCTTCTTCCCAAAAATAAACTGATTACGATAATCAGCTCCTAATCTTTGAAAAAAAGATCTCTGAAAAAATTGTTGAGATCTAGTTGACAAGATGTCATGAAAGATAATGTGATCTTTGAATACAGAGTCAGGGCAGCAGAAACTATACCAAATCAACAAATAAAAAGTGAAAGAATAAGATAAACTCCAGTAGAAATAATCCCTGCAAGTAACCATAGGAACAATGCCATACAAAAAGTGAGCTGGAGCTAAGCAATGCGTGAGATGCTTGCATGTAATGACTCAGGATGAAATGAGGAGGCTTTTACTGGGAGCAGGCCACAGATGGATCCATGTTAAGTGAACAAATACAATTAGATCATGAATAATTCTAAAAGGAGCAATGAAGCAGATTTAAACACAACTCCAAAAGACAGCGTTATCTCAGAGGTTATATAAACAGTTCTGAATTAAACAGTAAAACAAAAAAAAAAACCCCACTTAGCAAAATTTTTTTCCACAAAGAAGAAAGGATTTTCGACAGGCAGACTAAATACAGTTTCTGTGGTTTCACCAAATTAAAACAGTCCGAGACAGAAATTCTGTGAGACAGAAATTAAGTTAAATCCATTGGCAATAACCTTCACCCAACTTGATTACAAGTTATATAAGGGCTACATTAAATATCCTTCTGTTTTTCCTATGCCCTACTTTAATCTGGGCTACCTACTGAATCTATTAACTTACTTGATTACTTAATAAAAAATAAAATCTGAAAAATAAATATAAGTTCTGAAAAGATACTTACTTCTAACATTAAATCCTGGTATTCTTTTTAACTTTTAATGTGCCAGTCCATTTCCCTAAAGAAAGTTCTGTGAAACTCTTGCCTGGTCAGCTAGACAGGATGAGGAAACTAAGTACTTGGAATGAATGGCAAGGGAAGACATCCCAGGGAAAATCTTGTTTGTATTTACTGTTATTCTTCATTTATTGTTACCTTTCCAGAAAAATTTCTCTTCACTATTAAACGTTTAACTAAATACTACTAAGTATTAAATGAAGTAGGTTTGAGAAAGGAGAGGGAGAAGGATGGCATATTAAAATACTCATTCTTAACACAGTTCTGTGAGTTTATAAAGCACCATTTATATAGTTCAAAATTCATGCCAAGGTTAGATCTGTGTAATCTGGAATCAGTGAAACTTCCAGCACTCATTAAGGAAAATGTCTCAGATTAGGATGAATGAATAATTACATATTTCTAGTTCTTCTTTAAGTTTTCAGGGGAGAGTTGAAAATAAGTCACAAAGATGACATTTCAAACCACTTCTAGAAAATTCTAAAATACTTTTTCACATACAATAAAAGTAAATACTTTCTCTAATCATGTGACTTGGAACTCAAGAAATTTTGAGAAAATGCTATGTTCTCAATACCAAGTTTAATATTTTGACTAATATAATCAAATTCACTACTGTAAATGTGAATTGAAATTCCATTAAACAAATGGAAAACAAATCTCATCATAAAACACTGTAGTAGTAGTAATAGCAGTAATAATAGCAATAATAATAACAATTACTATAAAGATAGCAGCTAACAACTGTGAAAATAACTTAAAAACAAGTATTTTTCTTCAGAAAATTATACAGACAGAAGTCTGTTTAAAAAAAAAAGTGTGAGTGACTCGTTATCCACAACTTTCAGTCTCAGACAGTAGCAGTTACAGGGCATAATTGATCTCAAGATGACTTTATATTTTCCACCGAAAAAAAAAAAAAAAATATTTTAAAGATTTGTTTAAAAATACAAATTCATCTAACAATTCCTTAAATTTCTAAGCAGATGAGGATATGGTAATTATACCATGTTTGGACTTTCTTTTTTTTGCACAAGGATAAATTCAATGTACATAAATAAAATACATATTTATTTTCTTCTGTAGGATCAGGAAGTTAGTTTGGGGTCTTCTTGAACAGGAGGAAAAAAAGAAGAAAGGTAATTCAAAATATGAGAAGCTTTCTCCTGGAGTAAAGAAAGAAATTAAAGAACAAAAAAAAAAGATTCTGCATGAATTTTTTATGAAAAAAAGTCAGCATCTTTAACACACAATGGACAAATGGTATCCAGTTATTGAACAGAAGGTGGAGAAATTAAGTTGCTTTTACTTAAAACAGAACTTCCATATAAGCATTTTTAATTGGTTTCAGATGCTTTTAGATCGTAGTAGTGATTAACTTCATTCAGCAGACATAAGTGCTTGTGTCCTAAAAGCCTGAGAGTTTTTGGCACTTGGTCTAATAAAAGATAAAGATAAAACCTCCATAAAAACTTTGCCTCTAGTTTCTTTAAACAAAAAAAAAAAAAAAAAAAACACATTAGAAACTCAGCAAGACAGATATTTAATCTAGTAGTGATTTCCTAGCTGCAAAACGTGTTCTGTATTCGGCCATGGACAGTACAAGAAACAAAACTGGCCAGGAACTCTTTCTTGGGAGAAGATATGGATAATATTTTTTTTTCCTTAGGTTGGGAAAGACTGTAATAAGAAAAAGATTTTGGATCTGCAGTTGTAAGCTGAAGAATGCATGCCTGCCATGCAAGGTCAAGAACAGCTCTGAACTGGTTTATTTATCATTAATTCATTAGCACAGATATAGTTATCAAAGTCATATTCTTCACAGGAATAATAGCCTAAATAGTAAAATCCCTTGCCCAGACTTTTCCTGGTGAGCAAACATTTGAGAGTTTTTTCATCTAACTTAAGAATGCTCTACAATGGTAACACTAATTAATTTTGATTCCACGCACATGTAAGCTCTTAACAGTCTTTCCCAGAATTTTAGCCTGGGTGATAATAGAAATAAATTTTAAGAGAAATCCAAGTAATTTACATTTTATATAAGGACGTTCTTAGGCTGTACTTTTTATTTTTAATTTGTATCCTATTTCATAAGGAATTATTCCATATTCCACAAGAAGGAAGCTCACTGAGGCCAAAGTGCTGTATTTTTTGTCATTCACCTCTAGGAGTATAATGTCCTCAGCGTGTTCAGCATCTGTATATCTGAGACATCAAAACCTGAATATAACCTGAGCCTTCAACAGAGGAAAGAAATTACCTTAAGAATTGTTTTGTCACACAGTCCCTGAGTGCACAGGAACGACTGCTTTCTTCCACTTGAATGAAATATTAATCTAGTAGAATCTTTTGAGATACTTTTCAAAACAAATGGGCTGATTGACAAAAAAAAATCACCTTTCTCTTCTCAAATACTTGCACTGAATATTGTTTGGATGCTGAAAATCATTTATGGTTTGAGCGGTTTTTTCTTTTCTTTATAGTGTGGTAATTACAAAAATAATGCACTGTTACAATGTGGTAAGTTATTTGGTTATCAAATCGCCCAACTTACACCCTTCTTGTATTCCCATATTCATACACATTTATTAAGCAAGGGTACAGGGAAATTCTGTCATTCTTTGCACTGTGTTAAGGAGCTTTTCTCACCATCTGAAGTTCCAGTTTAAGTGACATTACAGAGTCAGTATTGTAATGAAATAATTACATTTATATTTCTGTATATTGGATTGATGCATCATAGCATACATATTAAGGATTCAATTTACTGTGACTTCATAAAAGTGATTTCATCCTTTTTAGTAGAGATATTGCTTATCTAAGATCATACTCTTGATTTTATGGTTCCTAGCAAGGTAAATCTAGTAATCTGATGCAACCACAAATGGAAATTACTGGAATATGCAGCTGACTCCAACTCAAGTCTTGAATTCTGTATTTCCTCTACAAAGGCTGGAAACACTCTTTTAAAAAAGCATATGTGGAAAGAAATGCTAGCCCCATTAACTTTCCTCATAGTAAGGGCAACTGGATTGTTCAAATTGTATATGTGTATGTGTATATATATCTCTTAGTGCTTGTGATAGCAAACAGCACAATGAATACAGACAAAAGGAAATTTCATAGAAGTATCTGTGCATTTAAAACACTCCTTGCGACTTATTCTACTTCCCCTATGTCAATCTAAATCTCAATTCCCCCAAACAAAAATGAGTAGTGTTGAGAAAATCTTAATTCTCAACAAAACTTGTCGGTACATTGTCAGACTATCTGCCATGGATTTTGATGAGTTAAAATGATCCAGTGACATTATTAATTTTGTCTTGACTAGGTGCAGTTTTCCTTTCCCCTGCTTACTCAACCCTAGCATGCTATTGTTTTCTTAGCTAGAAATTAATATATCATTAATTGATGACCAACATCATCATGTAGTAACAGTAAGATTCTCCTCAAACTAAGACTTTTCTAACTAAATGTCAGGTCATATCTCCAATACCAGTAGCAGCATCAGTTTATTCTTTGCTGACAGCTTGAACACAGTATCTCATTGCAAATAAGACTGGACTGAAATGATTTAAGAGTCAAATGTAGAACATACATAATTAAAAAACACTTCAGAAAAGCAAAAATGCAGGTTCCTGTGCACATACACACATTCTGGAATGAGAATAACTCCTGAAAGCTACTCTATAAATACTATACCAATGTAGCCTTGTAACTTCTCAATAGGCACGGATTAACACACAACAGCAAACAAACTAGCTTGAATTATGTTAAATAAGTTGGTAATACCAATTCATAAAGAACTTCTCTCTCCCTTCCCTCCCTTTTTCTCTCTTTCCTTCTTTCCAAAAAGACAGGTTCCTTCCCCACTTTCCATCCCCCTCTGTCTTTGCAATTGCTGTCTCAGGCACAGAGCAACCAACCAACATATGTCTGCATTTTGAAGGAATAAGAGAAGTCTTCTCATATGAAATGAGGTTTTCAAACTGAGCACCTTGAATGCATGGAAACTCAGAACACCAGCTCAGGTTTTCATAAACCACAAACTCTTGGAAGCAGCTCCAGGAGAAATAACCTATGGATTGGTTTCTGTTTGCAACAAAGTTCATCAGCACACGAACTGTTAGAAAATGTGCTCAACTTCACATCACTAAACAGTTCTGCCTCTGATTTCCAAACAGGAAGGAAAATGATAAGCGATTCTCAGATGATATGGAATCAAGTTTGAATAATCTGGTTTGTAATCCTGAACTTGAACCAGAACAACCTTCCTTTTCAAAAACCTTCTCCCACTGAAGACTGCTTTATGATAACTCTAATATATTGCACAGGACAACATTAGTAACAACAGTACAGTGCCCTGTGGACAACTGATAGTGGATTCATTACAATTCTGATAACATGCTACTGTGCCTTGTACAATTCATGCAGGCAGTGTTCCTAGAGCTATAAGTCATAAGGACAACTCACAGCAGCTGGTTCTCCTTGGAAAACTACATTCATAGAACCATAGAATCTGCTGAGTCAGAAGGGACCCATTAGGATCATCGAATCCAACTCTTGGCCCTGCACAGAACACCCCAAGAGCCTGAGAATAAATGAATATAGTACTTAGCTAGTTAAGGTTTTTTCCTTGAGTTGTAGTATTCTAATGCTTCCCAAATGAAATAATGCTTCCTTGCATACTTTTCCTGAAAATACCAGTTACTTAAGTAAATTCTGAAGCTTACCTCCACCATATATCATATAACAAAAACACCTGGGCAACCTGACATAATTTCTGAAAATTCTCTTCATATTTAAGTCCTTGCATGAAATCTGCAAAATTCCACAGTAGACAGATCGTCCTTAACCAAGAGACAATCATATTAAATAATGACATTTGACACTGCCTTCCCCCAAAAACCTAAAAATGAATGGAAAATATCAAGTTGCAGTCTTTTACCTGTACTTTACAGAATCCCCAAATATACAATAATGAAATCATGGACCATAACTCTGGAATATATAAATCTGAAGGGTTATTTTTTATTGAATGCACTATGTAGCACTGGTAGCTAATCAAATATAAAATCAAGAGGAAAAAAGTCATTCGCCCTTCATTGAGCACATCATGCAAGGACATAAGTAGTACAGGACAGGAGCTGGGAACTTCCATAGCCTTCAAGAACCACATGTCACCATGATGTGCAGAACTACAACCAGCAACATGATGGAACTGAGCTTCATACCAGGACTTGTTATGTTCACCCTAAGAACTACCATGTTCCTTTTCTGCTGCAACATCAACACCATTCAGCTAAGGGACTGAAGTGTTTGCAAGTCTGAGATGTAATTCCAAATTCAACAGCCCGGATTCATTTCTAGTGGCAGCATTTAACAAAATAATACTCTGTATTTCATGTTTAAAATGACAGTGTGCTGTTTGCTCTACAAAAGGTTCGTTTTGAACAAATTAGAGATTAAATGATTTGGAATCAAATTATTTTGGCTGAACATTCTCACTAAAAAGCAGGAGTGGGTGGAAAACCAACAGGTTTATTATATGAATAACTGTAAACACAGGATTATGATTATCTTGATGTTTTTCTATTGAAAGACTGCCTGAAATCTGAACAAGAAAATCTTAGTGTAAGCCACAATGGAGAAGTTTACAATTTGAATAATTTAATTTTAAGAAACAAACAGCATATTCTGCAATATATATATATATTTTCAATTTTTGTTTTTCAATTACAATTAGTAGAATGTTGGGATTCAGGAAGCTATAGAAACACTTCCATTACTAGGTTCTAATGTAGTCACTGATAACTTCACCACATACCTGCCTTTAAGAATAAGCTTTTAATTGCTTTCTTTTGTATCAAGAGTTTGGTGTTTTGTTTGTTTTTAATTTTTATTTCAATTTACATGTTACTTGTTTTACGGAAAACTGTATGATAACAGACTGTTAATTAAATATTGTTCAGCAAAGTGGGGAGCTTTTTCTCCCTAGGTGTTTAATATACTTCTATTATTTGAAAAAAGAAACTGGAACTAGGGAGAGGTTGCTCCCAAAGTTGTAAACTTTTTTTATGATCATGTTAGATCTACCCTGAAAAGCTGTCTATATATTAAAATTATCACATATCATTAAAGGCTTAATCTAATATCTTCTAGTAGTTCATCTTCACAGAATATGATCAGTAAACTGGGATCCTACATAACTGCTACAAGAATAGCATTCTTATGGGGAAATTCAGAAATCAATATAATTACAAACTTAGCTTTCAGAAGGTAAAATTATTCTGTGATCCAGGAAGAATCAAAAAAGTTTTATCTCAGATTTTCCACTAAAAGGTAATAAATCTCTGTATATCACAACCTAATACTGAGTACTCACAAGAGCCAAGTAGAAGAGAGGATTCCCTAACTTATAACTAAAGCTTACAACTTAAATAACTTCACTCAGTTTCTTTTTGAATACCTTGAGCATGTCAATGAGTATCCTTGCTGCTTAAATATTTAATCCCAGAATCTCTTTTGAAGTGAACCAACTTGTTGCCTTTACATAAAAAAAAAACCTGGGAGCATTTCTGGAAACTGCTCAATCTAGGGATGGCTCTCAACAGACAGTGGGCGAACCTGCATGAGGTGTGACTGACATACAGTTTTTCAACAATATCTTTTAAGCTTTGAATATATGTAGTGTCATATGATACAGTGCTGCAAAATGTACAAGTTCTTGATTAAAAGCTCTCAATTAAAAAGGTTCCATTTCTGCAAGTAATTATTGGTTTGTAAAAGATTTTATGACTGACTGAAAAATATAAAGGACTCACTAGAACTTAAAACTAGTGAGCTTCCAGAAGTAGTTTTCAGTGATAAATCCTCTTGTGATAAAGTAGAATATAGCTAGCCACTCAGTGGGATGATAGTATGACAAAATTATGACTGCTCTCAGGAGATGACAGGTGGCCTGAATTATACCATAATTATTATTTTTAAAACTATGACAAAATACATTTACAGAGTGGAGTCAGTTTATTTTCCCACTGATACATCAACTAGTGAACATGACAGAAGCCTTCACATTAGTTATAATGACTACTTCCTTAATGAAGTGCAAAAATGTTTTGTGCAATTTGATCCAGTCTCTTGAATTAGGTTCCAGTTTGTCACTCTGAAAGCAGGACTTTGTTGCTTATTCTTACAGTAAGTTAGTTCAGCCCCAACAGATAAACAGCTTATCATCCTGTAACATCAATCAAAACCAATGTTAACAACAAAAATGACTTAACACTAATAACCAAAATACTGTGTTAACATGGAATGTATTGTAAAATAAGAAAGCAATAGCACTCAGTTTTATCTATGTGTATCTTTTTAACCAACACAGGATCTCAAAAGGTACCCAGCCCATCAAATAAATAACTGAATAATAGATTTGCTTCTCCAAATTACTGTGCAATTCTAATTTACAGTTTCTAGCCCCTGGAATACTCACAGAAATAAACTCTACACCTTTCAGTAAGTTAAATATGTTCTTAACACCTTACAGGATTTAGACAGTCAGGAGGAAATACTTCCTGCTGCAGACTTTATTTCTTGGCAATATGATGTGGATAGAGTAACAACGATAATTATATTTTTAACCATTCTTTCAGTCTGCCTAATACAACATCAATAACTATGAGCCAGAGAAAATGAAATTATTTAATTATGTGATTAATCTTTCTTTAAACATCAAATAATTTCATCATCTACTTTAGCAAAAACATTACCACACTTTATCAATCACTGCATCTGTGAACGACGTTTGCCCTCCAAGCTGAAATAATCTATACAAAACCTTTCAACTCTCTCCTTATTCTAACTCCTCATAAATATGGTTTGTTGTGCAAAGAATTTCATACAAGATGGAAGTTGAATATACTTATATTGATTCAGGCCCACAGCAAAAGAGGAAATAAGGATGAGATTAGAAATTACATCTTCAGATTACCACTTAAGAAAAGAAAAAGAATGGTTTAATAGAGGACAGCAGTTATAATTCATACAAATGAAACATTTTTGACGAAGCTTAATATCCTTTCACTGGAACAGTCTGGATCCAGATGTGGAACAGTTATATAGAAGTACCTATCACAGAGCAAACCTGTTCAAAAAATAATAATATTAATAATAGCAACAATAATTACTCAGATTAATTTAATGTAAAAGTAATGAAATAAATTAAACATGCTATGATATTACTTTTTTTAATTGACAAAGATATATATATAAATATCAATATATATGAAGGAGCATTCTTATCCTGCCCTATGTCAGCAATTTCCAAAAGCACTTTATATTCTCATTTTATCTTTGAAAGATGCAGTTCCTGAAATAAGCACAAGAGATTGCAGTTACTCATTTCGTCACCTATAGATTTCAGACTCAGTAGGCCAAGTTGCAAAAGAATTAAGCAAGGAATTTTAAAAGCACCTTCAAAACCTAAAATACTGAAGAATAATTACCAAAATAATTAGAAAAGTGAAGACAATTGTTTTCCAAAGTTTGTATGAGAAAAATGAAAATATAATTTTATATATTATATAAGTACTCCACACATGAAAGTACAGACCACAACATATATCACACATACAGGATGTACAGCACTTCTTTCTGATTGATCACCATTACAATCATCTACTGTTTCAATTTTAGACAACTTTTAAAGCACATTAGCCAAGAAAAGATCTTCAGTACAGAGAAACAGCAGATCAAAATTAACTGTGATGAGCCATACAGTTTTGGAAGGATTTCAAGGTGCTATCTAAATAAGCTGGAAATGTCAGTTCAACTGTTTGAGCCTACACCAAATCCTTTTTTCTGACTGCATGATTTGTAACATAGGTAGATTTAAACTCTCTGGACAATTTCTGAAGCTCTTCATTTCCTGTTATTACACATTTCTCATTTTGTGACACTATCAAAAGTCCTACATATTTATTTCCATAAATATAAGATTATCTTTTGTGAAGCGACCAGTCCTCTATAAATTTGGGGGCATTGTGTAAATTAACCCTAATGAAAGACAGTGGATAGATCAGCAATTGTGGGTAATATTGAATTGTAATAAAATGCACAGAGTATCAACTGGGGGTGATCCTTACTTCTTCAATTTATAGTTCATTAAAAAAATGTGGAATATTATATCTTTTTTTCTCTTTTATTTTCCTTCTGTATATCATTCTTACAACTCAGTCCCTAAATACTTCCATAAAGCAAGCTCATTCCAAGTGATGATGCAATGTTCTCTGCATGTGTTTTCAGAGTTTGAATCAGTTATATAAAATATTTTCAAGAGTTCCTTAACTTGGCCTCCTACAAAAATATACAGCCCTGGAATATCACGAGAAATCTCAGCATATAGTTTAATACCAGTATTATTTGTGCACACAAACAATGCATGAAGAACCAGCCACTTTAGAAATCAAGACTTCCACCTTTAAATTTCTATTTCTGTAATATGCAGCACATTAAAAAAAAAAAAAAAAAAAAAGGAAAATTTTCAAGTAAAAATCATGCATTAAATTGTAGCATTTGTGTATCCTAGATATACCTAGTAATTGCAGATCTCTATACTTAAAGAGCATTAAATAGCACATAATTATTTGTGTGATCACTTATACTTTTTGTAGGCAGGAAGGAAACTTAGTTATTACACTCAGATTATTAAATCAATCAGAAAGTTTAAAAAGAAGAAGTTATTACAAAGAAAAAAAAATAATAGAGAAAAAAGGGGTAGGAAGCACTTAATCTGGTTATTTTATTTTTTCTACTTAGGGCTAGATACTAACAGAATACACACTTCACAAACTTATCAAATGAAGAACCATCTTATAAAATTCCTGACATAACAAGAGAGAGAGAGCTGGGACAGTTCAGCCTGGAAAAGACATGGGGGCATCTTACTAATGTGTATGAAAACCTGATAAGGACAGAGGTGGAACCAGACTTCTCAAATGTGGCCCAACAAACACAAATTGAAATTCCATCAAAAAGTAAAAATAAAAAATTCAAATATTATTTTGATAGCAGTGAAACACTGGAACAAGTTGCAAAGAGATACGGTGGTGTCTCTACCCTCAAAGATCCTCAGAGAATCTCAAGTGTACCCAGCCCTGAACAACCTGCTCTGAGTGATCTTACTTTGACCACTGGAGGCTGGACTAGGTGACCTTCAGTGGTGCCTGACAACCTCAACTAGTCAGTGGTTTTCTATATATACATATATAAATACTCAAAATATGGAGTAAAATTTTACAATTGGCGAGATTTTACTTGTATCAACTAATGTGGCAGCACACAACAATAGCACCTACATCATCAAACACAGTTATCACAGTCTTTTCTTTGTAGAGCTCTTACAGTAGTTTTGGTACGTATTTACAATGTAGACCTACAAATTTTCATTGTTTTGAACTCGTAAGATCAGATTGTAAGTCTATTCTTATACTTGCCTATCTATAAAATGCTGGAATGACTGTCATGTAGCACTGCTGTCATGATGCTCTGTATCTTTGCTGAACCTCTGCATACCACGTGGAACACTAGACTCCACAGCTCACTTCTATCATAGCTATTGTTTGCATTTTTTGTGCTGTTTGAGACTCAACACCACCACAATGGGAAAAAATCATATCACTCTTTCTGTTGTGGTAAGCCATGTAATGTGAAACCAGTTCAAATGTAATAGCAATTGCATTAAAACCTTTCTTCTTTTGCAAGAGACTCACAAAGCATTACCACCCAAAAAGAACTTAATGAATGATAATCTTACATATGCCTATTTTCTTTAATTTTGAAATATTTTCTTTTATTTTTTTTTAATCATCCTTTTAGAAAGATCTGCATCTGGTTTTGTGGGCTGATACTCTAAGAAATTGGATCTCTGGTTTTAGTACCATATATTTTTATTGTCAGCTTGTTATAACCAGCTTTAAAGGACAAGAGAGGAATTGGATACTTTAGGGCATTAGTTGTGGCTTTAAACTGCTTTCTTAAAATAAAAAAATCAAGAGGCGATCTGCTCTTAGACATTAACTGTAACACAAAACCCCAAATGATACTGTTGACAAGGTTTCTTCTCCTGTCTCCCTCCTTTTGGCCTGCTTATTTGTCTCTGACTTCTTTCATCTCCTTTCTACTTTTCACATGCATTTTTTCTTTGATATTTTCCTGCCTTACTTCCCCCAAATAATTCCCCTTTGCTTCTTCAATTTTTGATCTCTCCCTCCTGAACATGAATAAAAATTTCCCATAATAAATAAAAACTTCCATTCTCTCCCCACATAGATCCCATCTACTGTTATCATGTTGCATTCACTCTGCACGATCTCTATTTTCTATACAAGATTTTATCCTGTGTATTCTATTGTATAAAGTATTTTAATCCAAATTTGTTTTTTGTTGTTTTTTGCTGTTGTTGTTTTTTTTTTCTGGTCACACCTTCTCAGACTACCATTTAAGTTCTACTTGCCTGACGTTTTCCCATATTCCCCCACACTCTCAGTCTTGTTTCTCCTTCCCTCTCCTTATTTTATACCTCTCTCCTACCAATCTTTGTTGTCTGACCTCCCTTCCTTTTGTCACTCTTCTTCATCTTTAAAAAACTTTAAATTTCAAATAAAATATTTCTAGCTATGTGTCTATCTCACTATGTAAAGCATCTCCTGAGCCTAAGACCAAAGTACAGGCCTTCTTTTGTCCACTGAGCTAAGCTTTCTTCACTTTCCTCCTTCCTCCAGACAAGATATTTACATTCAATATCATCCTGGTATTTGTTGTTTCCTGAACTGAGCATTCTTTTGAGAATGTTAGTCATCTGTGACCAAAAACCATGCCAAGAATCATGCACATACTTAGAGAGACATGATCATGGGCATGTACTCAAACATTCACCCATCTATCCTGTCCACAAGATCAAGTAATCTTCCTCTCTATTTGATCTGTCTTGTTAATCATCCTTCCTTTGCCTTAGAGAAAATCAGTGTTAGAGACTGAGCCACGCAAATAAGTGGGAAATAACTGGGCAAGAAGTAGAGGCTCAGATGGAATTTGCTGAAACAAGTCCCAGCATTTAACTGGTCTGTAACATGAAGAGAGAGAATGTGGCACCACCAGCAGCCTGACTATTGGGTGATTCCATCTTTGGGTGACTGTTCATCTCCTCCCTGCAATACAGCCTTTCTTAATTTAACTGTGTCTGAGAGCACTGCTAGGAGATGGCACAGTAACTTTCAAATGAAAATAGTAGTATGAGAAACAGATTGTTACAGGACTTTATATTAGTGTAAGGCCTCGGGAGACATATCAAAAATAGAATTTCAGGATGAAAAATTAAGAAAGACACGTGTGCAGCATAGAGTTATTTTAACTAACTCGGTTTCTTCAGGCAACTATATTCATGATGACACTATCTAATGAAGCAAAGCAGCAAAAAAAAGGAGAAGATATCTGATCTATCAAAAATGAATAGGGAGATTATTGTTTAATGACAGGTAATTCATGCTTTGAAAAGTCTTTGTTTATAAAAAAAAAGAACGGGGGAAAAATCATAAAGGGAAATTATTTGTTCAGTTATTTTGAAGTACTAAGTTGTCACAATTTCCATTAAATACAACATGTTTGTGTACCAATAATGTGACATTAGGGGAACTGTTGTGAACTGTTTGTATTTCCAAGACTGTTAATTTATTAACAAGTGGATATAAGCCATGAATTCAAACAATTGCCCGTGTGAAGGTGTTTCTAGCGATCCTACCTGTTGGCGGGATGATTCCAGGAGACATCAGGCCTGGGACAGAATGTGGCATGATATGAGAATTCTCTGGGGAGGTGACACTTTGAGTCCTCTTAGGAGGCCTTCCAGGTCTAGAACTGAAACAAACAAACAAAAAAATTTTTACAATTAAGCTGTTGTCTTACACATCATTTCAAAGTTGTTTCAAGTGGTAACATGGACTGTAAATAAATTTGTTTCAAGGACGGTTGCTTTTGCAGTTAGATGTAATAGACTTCCATCACTAATTAGATTACATGCTGAATTCATTTTCCTCATTGAAGATCAGCCGCTCTTGATGCATAATTCATAGCCTGCACCTCGTTACCTGCTTCTTCATATTAATATCTATACACAGTTTGAATTGCCTCGTTTGCATATGCTAAAGTTCTGCATGCAGCCTTCAGCACGAAAATTATGCACTAACTTGTAATAATTATTACAGTCAGCCTGCTATTGATTTATGAGACTTTTAAAAACCAAATATGTGTAGTACTTGTAATGAATGATATTTTAAGGTTCTTCAGGAAATTAAAAGGCAATGGCTGCCTAAGGAAATGTTCTGCTTGTTTGATTTAATACTACAGTTAGCTGGGAGGTGGAATGAAAGAGTGATTCAGACCTATAGCACATTTTTCGATGATATGTTTTATTACTTTGCACTGCTAGCCTGATATCTAGATGATAAATGACAATACATATCTAATGTGTGAAAAGGTCTTGCAATTTCTTTATTTTTTGTCATTTAAAAGATAAGTCAAGTTATCATTTAACCCTTATTCTATTTAAAGTGAAAATCTCACTAAGACACCTTACTTTAAATATACTGCTCTATGTCAGAAAGGACTCGGAATTATTTGTACAATATTGTTGAACAAATCACAGCTGCTTACATGTGTCCAGTATGGACAAATAAAGAGCTTCAGGTTTAAGTGCTCCTTGTCTGTTAAATGCTCACATACACAACTTTCCATCTCCTGGACTACCTAAGTAGCATACAAATTAGAGACAGATGACAATGAAAATCCTTACTGCCCACTTACATACAAATATGTACCTGCTTATACAATATATATCCAAAGGCTTGTATTCCTATATACAGATCATAGCATGGTACCACTGCAACATCCCGTAACTGCTCATTTAGGAGAATTGTGGAATAACTTCACAGAGTAACGTGATGTGCTGCTCTAAAACTGCAGTGTTAACCTATCATCTGCCAAATATTTGAAGTTCTTCATTTGTTTCAGAGCAAAGAAGAAAAGAAAGGTGGGTATGAAAGGTTTTGCTCCTTAGCATATTAACCAAACTGTAATCAGGGATACTGGCATTTCTAGCTATGCTGGGACTGCAGAATGACACAGATAATAAAATACTTGTTTTCTGTTCATATTAGTTTCCATTGTGTTTGGAAATACTTTTCTTTTTTTTTTTTTTTTTTTTTTTTGGTACCTTCTACAAGCTAACTTTAATAAACCAAACAGTCAAAGTACAGAGCATTTTCTTGAAGTTTAATGACTCAAGGCATTGAGTCATTAACCTTAACTGATCATTAATTCCCAACTTAATGTCCTGAGCTGAGGTCATTATTAAAATTATAAGCTTGGTAATTTCTTTGATTGGTTTGGGATTTTTGATTTTCTTTAATATAAACAAAATTGTCATATGCTCAAAACAACAAGAAAAACAGTTGTAGAAAAAGAACATTGTCTTATTTCAGCTCACTAAACCAAATTAAGTGTCTGCAGATTTTCTTTGATATTTCCTTTGTGATTCCCAATAAAAATAAACATACCATGAATACACATAAAACTGAACAAAACATTATAGACAAAAATGATCTGATTTAAATGGAGTGTTTCTAATATATTCACCCACCAAAAAATGCCACTGTGTAGGAAAACTTTAATGGTTTCATTTAAGTATCTATGATGAAGTACTCAAATCACTATTGTAATATGACTAGTGAAGGGTCTGACAACAGCATAACAGAACACAAGTGGGGTAATGTGGCACAATGTGCAATGCACCAATGACTTCCAGGTCTTTATAAAAAGCAAGTTCACACCTGCAAAGACTCTCTTTGATGTTAACTACCAAGTATAGCCATGGTGAAGCCTGAATGCTTTTGTCTTTGATTTTGGGGAATAAAACCATCCCACTTCAAAGCCTAAGGGAATACAGTCATGGACAAAATTTCTAAACAAAGGTCAGCAGCAAATTATAGGTGAGTGATACTGAGATACCCAAGGCAGAACTCTTCCTTTGGTCACCTTTGATAATCAAATTGCTTGTGCTATTGTATACAAAAGGAGGGGATCACACTCAAAGCTACAAACAAGTCCAGCAACCCAACTCCATGATTTATCCCAAAGTTTACCAAGTGAATGTTTTCATAAAGCCCTAATCTTAGTAATAATATTTCATCCAGTAGATGGTTGGGCACTGGAAGAGGTTCCCTAGGGAAGTGGTGACAGCATCAAGGCTAGCAGTTCAAGTGTTTGGACAATGCTCTCAGGCACATGGTGTGACTTGGGGATGGTCTTGTGCAGGATCAGGAGCTAGTGATCCTTATGGAGCCCTTCCAACTGATTATTCTGAAATTCTATTTAAATTAAATTTCTGAGAAGGAAATCTGTTTAATCATGAAATAATTTTTTTAGAATTTTTTTTTAGTTTATTTTGGTTCCAATCTACTATTCAAAAGCATTTACCTATTTAAGAAATATGGGTTGTTTTCTTATAACAAGGCAGGAAAATACTGTAAGACAAATTAAGAATTATTTAAGGCCTAGAAGATCTGATTTAGAGGCACGGTAGACTATGCAATACACAATTAAAATTAATACATCTAATCATCCATTGTCCTTAATAATCGCTTGAGTAGCAATACCTGACTTAAATTGTTAGTTGTCATTTGTTAAGCATTTGTTTCATTAACCATACTACTAACTTGATATACTACCATTTTGTAAGATTTGTTTTCAAACAATAAGAACCGCAAGAATTTTGTATGAATCATTACTAAAGTTGTGGGGGAAATTATATGAAAAAATTACTTTAAAAAATAATCACTGACTAGAATTGAAAACTCGCATGCTGTTTTGTAGTTCATTATCATTTTTATAGCTATATGATAAACTCTTTTAAAAAAACATCAAAAGCATAGAAATTAGTTTAACTATCATAAACAGGACGATAAAAATAGCTTAATAAATCATTTTGTTGGCATTTTTCATAAACTTGAGTAAAGACCTACTTATTTCTAGATTAGGGCATGTTCATTTTCATTCCAAGATAAGAAACCTTCAAAATACTTGTATTTTGATTTTGATGTTGTATCAAAATCAGCAGATTTGTCCTCAGTATAAAAAAACTCCATAATTTAAATAGGTATGAGTCGATTTATTATGTAAAAGATACATTTAAATGCCAGAGGAATGTAATCTTTTCTTCTAGTTGATGACATTGAGATACAAAAATCATAATTTAAAAGCTGATGATACTTTACTCAAATTTAGATTTTCTATATAAGCTTTTATAGACATATAAAAGACATTGTAAGGTTTTGTCTTTTGTCTGAATACAATTATTGAAAGAACTACACTGTTTTTTTTCTGAAAGCACAATTGACTTCTTACAGAAATGCTAATTATCTCAATGGATAAACTACTCAAAGACGACCCATTTTGATTTTGAAGATGCCTAAAGTCTGGATCTCTCAGAGCTAAGATAAACAGTCTGAAATGCCAAAATCCCAAAAGCCAAAGTGAATACCTTGTGAATACCTAGGGTTATGGTACAGATAAGTCAAGGAGTGCTTTGGGACTCCACAAAAGGACACTAGAAGAAACAGTGCTACATCTGGAAGTCACAGCTGATCTTCCTGTCTACAGTTTCGTTCTTTGAAGAGCAAATTGCAGAAAGCAGAAATTAGACAATATCAACAAAGATTCAGGAAAGCCACAAGATTAACTGCTTTAAAGACCTGCAGAGAAGTCTATAGGGAAGTTTAGAGTTGCTTGCTTACCCATTAGAAAATATATCCAACAGATCATCACTCTGCTTATAGAAATACAAATAAAACATAACATTTTCATGTGAGATAACATATGTTGAAGAAGAAAATGAAAGTTTTCAACAGAACTATTTATTACTAACTTAGTAGTCAAGCTTTTGAAGTGAAGCACCTAAATGTATTTATTCCCATGAAAGTCCGTCAGCCTTCTATACGCTTGTATCACTTTGTGATAAAATTATCCGACTTTTCTCAAGTCTTAAAAGACATTCCCACAGACAACTGATCTTTAGTTTTGTAGAAATTATCACGGTTTACAGTTACACTATGCCATTATGTGAATGAGGAACTCAAGGTGCAGATTAGTGAGTCTTGAAAGTCTCAAATATTTTCTTCACGACCATCAGCTAATTAGATAACCAGAACACTTTCCAGAATGACTGAAAATAAATGCATCAATTTTTGGCCAAATTTTTATTTCATCCCTTCAATTTCATAAATACATCAAGAAATACTACAGCTGTAGCATTTTCATCTTCGAAGAAAAAGGGTGTATTTGTCTACTGTGCTGTGATTAGCATGAGAAGCAATTGAGACTACATTTAAGGCTGATAGTATGGTTATTTTTTTGGTCTTTTGATCAACATATATTAGTCTTATACCTTTCCTGTCTTACCAAATCTAGAAAACAACAGATGGCTGAATTAAAGAATAAGAAGTTGGAAGAATCTGTGTTCCTTATCAGTTCAAATGTTGTGCTTTGATAATATTTTTAAAGTTTTACATAATTTCAGTTGTATTATCAAGTGTGAGCTTGCTCCTAGAAATGTTTTAATAGTGCTAAATAATTAAAAGCAGACATAATCTGGCCCTGTACAATCACATGGAAAGAGACAACAGTATGGCTTATCTGCTTGGCTTTAAATGTAACCAGGCTGCATTCAGCTCTTATTGCTATCTGCCAGAAGACACACTTGATGTTAAAATTTAAGGGTCCCATCCTTGAAAGCCTTTAATATGTAGACCTCCTACAGATTTCTGTTAAGACCTTTGAGCACCAAGGAAGATTTGGCTCCAAAACAGCTGAAATTCTTCATGAGTAGTATATAATTCTCAGAGCACATCACTAGCATTTTATAGATTATTAATTGCATGGCAAAACATGTGCTAGGAAACTAAAAGTGCTCAAAAAGGTTGAGATAATTCTGTGATTTATCTTTCTCATGTCCTGATTTTGAGGAATAATTGTGCAATATTAACATTTGATTAATAAAGTTTTACTTCTTAAAATTACTTTTATTAAATACATGAAGCACCCCTAAAGAAAAACACAATTCTGACCAGTAGTATGAACACAAACTGCCTTTCCTGCCAAAATGAATTAATTTCCTGCTAATTAATTAATTGTTTTCTACATTTAAAGATTTATTTTTAATCTTGTCTGTGAGCAAGTTTAGTGCACAGAAATATTGTCCTCATCTGTAGCTAGGCATACATGATGCAGTGAAGTTACCATTGGCCAGGCAGTTTTATAATCAGTAATATTGAGGAGTGGCAGGAAAAGTTACACTCCAGAAGTGACAGGTAGCAAATCTGTAACAAGGATTTGGTGGATTTATTTAATGTATTTTTTTAATTCTCAGAACTGCCTAAAACAGCTTAAAATATCAACACCAATTTTAGCTACATCAGCATTTATGTATCTCATTTAGGTACATTTTGAAAATCTATGCTTAATTTCTCATCTGTTCCATCTCCCCTTAGTGCTTCAAAGCCTGACACAGAACTTTTAACCTTAAGGAAGCTGGCTAAATGAAAGTTAGGTGATCAGCTACTGGAAGTAGTAATTATGTGCTTGCCATAAAATGGACACTGCAAAAGGGCGTAAGATGTCACTTGCTTGCTGACTTAATGCAAAGACAAGGATGCCCTGTGACAACCTGTATCCACAGGCAGTGGACTCTTCCCACATGGTATTTCTGGGTTTTGGGATAGCTTCTGTGCTGCTCTCATCATACGTGCAGCCTTCACACTCACAAGACTTGAGCCAAGGGTGTGTCAGTACTGGAAAATAAGGTCTAGGAAGACTGACTAAACCTTTTGTGTAATTTAATTCCTTTGCTTGGAAAACGTTTGCCAAGGTAACCTTTATAAATATTTCTAATGCACTGAACTAGCATTTTAAAGGCAAAAAAATGACAAAATACATTGATCCAAACCTTATACTTTACTATTTTAGGTTTTCCCCTTCTCCTCCCACACAAAAACAAAGTAAAAAACCGCAATTCTAAGGTAGAGCATACATTTATTTTGGCAGTTAATTAAACAACGATCAGAAGTCACACCGTGTCCTTTTTGCTTGCAGCAGTCTTGTAAAACAATAAAACTCTCAGTGCAATTACCTTAAATTTATTTTTCTTCTCACAGTTAAACAGAAAATGTTCTCACACCATAATTAGTGCTGAACTCATGATATATTAGGAGTTACTGAGACAGCAAACAATGCTGATAAAAATAAATACAAAGATCTGTTTCAAAATCTTCATAAAGAAGTGCATGAATGATCTTCAAAAGAATAAGGCTGTGTTACAGGAGTGAGCAGTGGAGAAAGCATGCTGATGAAATATTATTGCACTTCAGAAACAGAACACTTTACTGCTATTTTTGAAACAAAATGGCCGAAAAGTGGATATTGGGTTGGCAGTGCAATACCAGTTTTCAGTGGAAGAAAAATAAATGGAAGAAAATGTATTTCTCTTCATATCCCATTCCAAAGTCATTTACCACAGTAATACAGGAGCACAAGTTAGTCTTCAGATGCTACTCTTTTGCTGGGGTAGAGAAGACCTTGTTGAATTATTTCTTTTCCTAACACAACTGTCATGTAAACAGCATGTCATTTCCATTCTCCTGAACTGCAGCCCAAATCACTCTGCTTTTCAGCAAGATTAGTAATATTCTTTATACAAGAGCATAAGATATAAGGTACAAGAGTGCAAGAATATATAAAATATATATTACAGCAACACCTGCCAGTTCTCCCTTGATGGTTGAAGTCGTACTACAAACACAACGAAAGAATGTAAGAAAAAGATTCTCTGTGACTGATATTACTTGAATGACCTAAAGAGCAAGAAATGAAATAAAACCAGTTAGAAATCTGAGTGTTAGTGGAGTAAATTACAGTGCCAGATTTAAATACAGCTGTGATTTTGAACATAAGTTCAAAATATTACTGACATATGCTTGTTCTCTTAATGAAATTGAGATCTATAAATCATCTATTGGAAAGGGAAAAATAGATAAGAAATAAAGCTAATTCTGTTGGGTGGCAGAATTATGATGTCAGAAGTAAATTAAGTAAAAAATCTCACTGCTTCATCTAATTAGCTGAAACACTAGATCTTCCTGAAAGTTCTTAAAACATACAAGTATGTTGGCTCTCATGATTATGTAATAACTGAAACACAAGATTCTGATGATGACAGCCATAGAAGCTAGAGTTGAAAATAAGTCTGAATGAACAATGAAATGCAGTTATTAAAGAGAACTCATAGATTCAAACCATATTGATCTTTTAATTATTATAATATAAACCTTGCTTCAGAAACAGTAAGAAATCACAGCACTGATGATCCTGAATAAAGTTATTTAGGAATACTGGCAATACGAAGAAAACAACAATAAAACAATAACAAGAAAACCTTGAAAAATTGTATTTATTGTCTCTATTTACATTGCTGTCTTTTCAGAATAATTCCAGAACCACCAAAAATATTTTTTTAAAAATGTGGAAAAAATAGTGATATAAAGTGCATGCTTCCCACAAAATGCTCTTTCTGTCAAGTTATAACAGATGCCTTTCCCATTTCACTCAACCTTACAGCATAAACTCCACCCAAAATTTAAATATGCAAGCTACATGATTCCTTCTAACAGTGTTATTCACCCACATGAAACCCCAAACTATAACAGATGCAAAGCCTATTTTTTCCTCAACTGTTTTCCTCTTTTCTTAGGCTTTTAATTCTAAAAACATCCCCTCAAAACATCATCTACTATATATATAATAAAAATGTCAAGCATGGAGTTAATAGGCCAGAAAGGCAGGCTTGATCCACACTGACACAAATCTAGAAGAATTTTAAGCTTTCTTTTTTCTAAAAAAGTTTTCACTTCAAGTTGCTGAGATGATTCCTAATGTAAAGCAAGCCTAACTCCTGTGGTTATGTCTGTTAGAGTCTGCATATGGCCTGAAACAATGATTTAAATGTATGAACTTTAGTTGGAATGAACAGTCCTGCTTCAAGGCTTGTTTTCCAACCATCTGTATTCATCTCTGCATATAACTTGTACATGTAATTACAAATTTGTGAACATAAATCAGATAATTGCATGTACAAACAACCAATTAGACTCAAAGCAGAAATAGGCCATATAACAGTATATATCCTCTTTTGAACACATATGTAACCATACATAACATAAGTAACTATCTTTATTTAAGAAATTTTTCTTTAACTTCTTCAGAAAAATATCATCTGATTTGTTTTCCATCAGGACATACTGGGGAGCAGCTGCCATTTTGAGAATCACTTTAAAAGAAAGAGGAGAAAGACTAAAAGAAAAAGCATCTACATAAGGTGCAAACCCACCATTGCTCCAGGAGTCACAGAGATAGTGTTCATTACCATCTGTATTAAATGTATGATACATAAACATCTCTATTTAACTAAAAAAAACAAAAAAAAAAAAAAAAAAAAAAAAAAAAAAAACAAACAAAAAAAAAAAAAAAACCAGAAAAAAAAAGAAAAATACAAATAGTGTACTATTCAAGGTACTTCGTGAAAATATTCTGGTTCTCCTGACAGTTCCTTAATTATTATGCTATTTTTATTCATAACAGTTGATAATGAAGTTCCATCATATCGGTGTATCCACTGTAATATCTGAATGCACTCATCAGTTAATTGGCCACAATTCTTTGCATGAAATGCTGAAACAAGTGAACTGTCACCTCTTTAATGAAGCTGCCTATATCTTAAACCCTTTGCCCTTTAAAAAACTCTTTATACTCAAAATGAAAAATTTTATACTAGCTTCTGCCAGAGACTATGGTTAATGTTCACTGCCCTTTATTCACCTTATTTTTAATTCTGAAAACCCACACTCATTAACCGCACACTTCCAAAGAATTGCTGGAACTGCCTAAATAACAGCTTGAAAGTGACTTTTATTGTACATTTGAGAGTAACAGTAGTGATACGAAATACTGAAAAAACTCTCTCCTAGTCTGTACAGCTGTAGCTGCTCAGCTGGAGTAACACAGATTGATGGTAACCATGCAGTATCCACTAAAATCAAAAATTTAAACCTTTAAATAAGGTGATCTGTATTTGCATATATTTATAAACACAGAATAAGTATTAATCTTCTGATGAGCACTGAGAATTAAAAATTACAAGTTTCTTTGAGCAGACGATACCTGGGGTCAGAATGAGTGTGTCTATTCTTGGAGTGCACCTCTATTTGATATCAATGAGTAAATCCTAAACTAGAAGCAAAAGAACATGCACAACACTAGTTTCATCTCTGCCACTCCAACTTCAAGTTGTTAGGGACAGTAAAAAGCTCTCAGTACAGCCATGGGTTTGTGCAACACCCAGCACAATGCTCATCACTGAAAACCCATGCAGTACAAGACACACAAGGCAGGGATTACCCCTGTAGATGAACTTTAATTAGTAAATACTTGTGTGTACTCTAGATTGTTTGTTTGTTTTACTTCCAAAACAGAGCAAAATAAGAACTTATAGGGAAAAACTAAATTACAGTACACTTCAAAAAAACTGATCTATGCACCCAGTCCCCAAAATCTCTCTGTCAAATCAAGATGCCTGGTGTGTTACAGAATTCCACACTTGCAAGTCTAGATGTAGACTTGCTTGGTCATTATACTCTGTTATGGAATATTGTAAAATAAATTTGTATTTTATTTTCCTCATGTAAGGCAATGAACAGAAACAATCAGCCTCCCATTTCCTCACAGAGCAGCATCTACAAACATATGAACAGTAACACAGTTTTGTTTCCAAAGCAGTAGTACTATAGTAATTTGAACAATAAAGAATACCAGTCCAAGACTCCTAAGTCCTAAAAAAAAAAAAAAAGAACCACAAAAAACCAGACAGTATTATAGGTCCAAATGGAAATATTACAGTGATTCAACCAAAGACACTTTGATTTGTTATCCTTTCAACAATTCAAGTCGTTCAGCACATTTCTATCCAGCTACAGAGGATTGAATCTGGTGATACCTTAAAATATGTCACCCTAATCCTTAGCCAGTGTTTAAAGGTAAATTATTTGCAGGCCTGAAGTGCAGCCAGCTCCCCAAGCTGTCCCTTAACTACCTTATGTAAAGTCTATCCTATCAGAAACAACAGTCAGCTACTAATGTGTTATCCTAAGGAAACACTGAAAGGTTAATCAGTCATTTCTAAAAAGTAGTACAAGAAGTATGTTTTTAGATAACAGAACTGACAAATGTACCTACTTCTGATAAGTTTTTTTTTTTTAATTATTATTATTATTTATATTTAATTGTAGTTCTGGTAATTCCATTATGAATCTTCATACAACAGAATTACACAGGAAGATATCAAAGGATCTATTTTATAGAAAAGCTTAAATCAATTATTGAGAAGTTTATTTTAATACGGATTTACTCTGTGACTAAAAAAGTTACACATGCTCTACTAGTCCCTTTTATTCCCATCTTCAAAGTACAATGAAGACATTAGACTTTGAAATTCAGTCAAATTACTGTTGCATTGTGTCTAAAAAGATGTGCTCCTCAAAAACATCTGACTTGAGCCAGGATAAAATAAAATGACCAAATTAATCAAGTTATTAGAATGCTTACAAATGCATTCTGAATAAGAAACCTCCAATCCAATTCATCCTTCCTTTTAAGAACTCACATCTTCAGCATCATGGGACACACTGCAGAATTTCATACAAGGGAATTTTAGACAGGAATGCAACTTCCAGGATGGACAAAAACAGCACCAAGACTTGCAGCACACTTTCCTAGGGCATACTACACCTGGCCAGTAAGCACATCCAAATGATATCTGATTGACATACACTGTGCCTGGCACATCTCCACTCAGAACATGTGCACAGAGCTCTCTTTTGGCTCTGGCCATATAGCTCACAGCACTACAAGAACAAATCCTGACCGAATATTAAGATGATAATGAAATACAAATTAATCACAATAACTGCAAACAGATTTTCTACCTAAGCCGAGTCATGTAAGACAAGAGTTAAAGTAGGTGCTAATTCACAATTATATTTTGATTTGCCATATTTCCTACTTTTCTCAAAGATTTACCTGAGTTTTTGTTCTGTTTTCTTACCAATAAAACCCTACTCTTCTATTACTCTGTCTTGCTCAGACGCTAAAAAAACCTCTGAAAATGTTGTCACATGCAAGTTAAGGGCTCAGGAAGGAAAAATCATCCAAATCATCAAATATACTAATACAAAGGGGTTTTTTTCCTCCTGATTTTGTCCTGGCTGATGTTCTGTGAATGTTAGACATGGTGATCAAATTGTCATGGATCAAACTAAGAGATACATTTTCATGAGTGCTAGAGTTTGCTCCAAGTATTATATTTGTTTGAGACTTTGTTTTAGCTTTTTTGTTTCAAGCTTCAATCCAGTACTAAAGATGATAATAAAAACCTACTTGACCAAACCATACGCTCTCTATGCTGTTTGTAAGTACTTCTGGCAGAACCAGGTTTGTGTGGTAATGGACCAGGTTCTTAAGAAAAAAAAAGCTGCAGAAAACTGTACCTTCTACAGAACAAGATTCAAATTAGACATTATATTGTCCAGAAATGTGCCTGGTTACATGCTGAAAGTCAGAGTGATGTTTCCATGACTTCATAGCTCTCCAATACAAAAGCACTTCCAAGCTTTAACTAAAACTGTATGATCACACAGTTTTCCAAAAATTTATCAATATTTGAGGAAGACAGTACAGTAATAAAATAGCAAATTAGAAGAATTTTGTATCGATCAATTATCCTTCTCTAAATTTTCTTGAAATGGATAACAGATACTTTCTGTTTTAGTTGAACTGCATGAAGTGGCAAAGTATAATACGTTTGTACTGTTGTTTTCTCATTTTATTTCTCAGTATATCTTTATTATACTACCTTTTAGAGAGATAAAAATGTTAAAGTTTTTAAGCAATATATGGAACAGTAAAATAGTCATTTATTCCTATTTATCAATTTATTTAACAGTTTAAGAGGAAAAAAAAAAAAAGACAAGGCATGCTTTGGACTCCTGTGAGTAGGAGATATAGTCCTTGCAAGAGTGTTCTCTCTCACACAGTACCTCCACATGAGATACATTTGCTTGCATGGGTGTGTATGTATATCACACATACATTTGTATATGAGCCATACGGTGCAACACACTCTCCATGCACAGGAGTCTCCAGGCTGATCATACCAAGGCAACAGGTGTTCTCATCCCAAAGCATCTTAAATCAAAGGAGGAATCAACCTAGATTTAGATTTAGTTCTCTTTAGTAAGCACTGATTGCAACCTCGTCTCCCATTGGGCTGCAAGACTATGCACTACTCAACTGGACTAGAGAAACCCTCAGTATGCAAACAGTTCAACTCCAGCTTCTGTGACTCTTTCACTAAGAACTAAGTGGTGGAAGATGAGTTTTTTTCTCCATTTTCTCACCATAACAGAACCATACTCTTCAAGACTGATCATTATAGGACCTTCATACAAGGAATTACAGACCTGTCTGTCTGAGGAGGTTTAGACTGGATATTTGAACGAATTTCTTCACCAGAAGGGTTATCAAGCATTTGAACAGACTGCCCTGAGAAGCTAAATCACCATTCCCAGATATATATAAAAGGCATGTAGCTGGGATGTTTAGGGAAATGGCTTAGTGGTGGACTTGGCAGGGTTTGGTTAATGGCTCCAATCTAAATGATTCTATGTTTCTGTATGCAAACACATATTCACAGATGTGTGTGCCTATCTGTGCAATATGCATACACACAGAATACAACCCCTGCAGGTGATTAGCAGGGCAACACACATTAACACAATAATTTAAGAAAGGAAAGGAGCACCATAATCAAATGAAAAAACAGATGTCATTTGCTAATGGATACCAAACCTAGAAGTGCAGTCAATGATAAACAAAGAGTTTACCTAGTACTCCTTGCACTCTGTAACTTTTTCTAACTTTCACATACGCCAAACAAACATTTTCCTTTTTTTCTTTCTTTCCACATAAGGATTGTTAAGTTTCAAATATCAATTCAGTCAATCAAAATTTTATAGTGAGATGAATCTTTCAAATGACCACAGACCTCTCTTGCAAACCTCTTTGGGTAGATAGACCCTGAGAGCTGTGCCTTGCACTGTCTTGGAAGATTAATGACTCATACTAAGTCAACAATATTATCTGTATGTTCCCCAAAGATCTTAAATTAAAATACACATTCATCCTGGCCCAGCTTAGCATATGTGAAATTTGTTTTTCTTAATGAGATCACAGTTAATAATAATAGAAGCAGGCAACTCTGGAAAATAACAAATATAAAGCTGGTTTCCAGAACTAGCATTCTATTGAATATCATTATCTCTGACTTGTGTTACAGTAAAAAAAAAAAAAAAAAAAAGCTTCACTTCTCCAAAAAGTATCTGATGATAATTATATATAAAAGCATTTATAAATAAAAACATATTGTTAAATACTGTGCTGTATCACAACCTTCAGAGTTCACTCAAATTTCATGCAAATCTTTCAATTAAGAGAAATGCTTGTGAAACCATTTGCTTTGCAGAATTTCTTAATATTGGTACAAATACCAAGTTTTATTCTGTTACACCCATTACATTATTTACCTCTTTGTATGAAATAGCGCAGTAAAATAAGCTTTTTTACCAGTTCTCGTGTATAACATACTAACGCTGTGCTAAGTCCTTCATTCTTTCTTTTTCCATTATATGCATAATAAACATATTTACCTTAAGATTTGAACCCTTTCATAATGGTACCTCAGAAGTGATTTACAACTGTGCCATAAATGTTACACACATATGATGATATTTAAATTCATGCTTTTTCATGAAAATGTTTCTTCATTTTATAATCACAATAAAACTAAAATCTTCAATGCACGGGTTCTATTTTAGAGAAAAAGCAAACATACTTATTTCAACAGGCTTACTGTGAGTTAATTAAAGTGAAAATTATGTAAACAAAAGTCAGTATTATAAAGCCGCTATGAAGTTTTAATATTTCTATTGACCTAGTAACAAATTTAAATGCTAACAGTTTGGGAGATCAAATTAAATGAATACAAACACTTTGTTTAATGACATCAGCAGTCAATGCAGAACATCTGTGTTTTACTTTAGAAGTGATCAGAAAATATTCTTTTGTTTACATTACAGATAATCAGGAGGTTTATATTTCTGTGTTCAATTTAGGAGGAAAAAAAAGATCATACTACCTTCAGGGCCCAAGGAAGCAATAAGTTACAAATGCAGGATTTCTCCCTTTTTTTCTGTTTTGTAACCATGGTAAAACAATAGAAATGAACTTTCCCTGAACCTTTCTCCTTTAATGGCCTGGGTCCATGTTGACCCAGCAAGCTGGAACCTGATACTATCAACCTGACTGCTGCTAAAGCAATCAGATTCAGCAGAAACTATACACAGTGCATTATAATACTAATTTCAGCATCCCACAAAGCCAGTGTAGAGGCAAGCTATTAAAGTATTATATTCTATTGTTTAAAAGTGAGATTAATTCAATAGCTTAAATGCACCCAAAAACACTGAACTAAATAGCAGACTGTACAACTATATTGTTATTCTTTTATAATACTGCACCAAAGTGAAATTGCAGATAAGGTTCTCCCTTCCCCTCTCCCTTAAAAAAAAAAAAAAAAAAAAAAAAAAAAAAGGCACTACTGGATGAATTATTAGTAAACAGATTATTTGAGCCATTACAGGTTCATATGATCCTGCATTTGAATGAGGCATGTAATTAAATTATCAGGACTTTGTTCTAAATGCTTGAAAGAAGGAGAGCATGATAACCACATTTTAAAAAGGTAGAATAAAAGAAGAAACTTTTTTTTTTTTCCTTATAGAGGACTACAGGCAACTAATGTATGAAGGCATAATTGATTAATTCCACTAATTAAGATATTTGTTATTCCTGAAATTGTAGCTTGATAAATAATGTATTAGATGTGGCACCATTTCCCATCAGTTCTGAAAAGACTGTGATGATGTTTCAAATATATACAGTTATTTTTTGGAGGCTGAATAGCTCACTTCTAGGCTTCTGTGTCCAGGCAAAAAGCAAGCAAAATATATTCCGAAGTTGTGAACAAGTCAATCTTTAAATAGTAAACACTGTATTACAACATATTCTAGCCATTTTCCACAAACATTCACTTATTGACTTCTGTGTTTTTCAACAGTTCTAAGGGGAAATATTTTTCAACTAGCCCAACTTTTGCAATAGTATATATTCCATAGAAATCAGTCAATTATGATATTTCCCTGAAGAGTGAAACACATTCCAAGATCTATTCATCCCCTCCTCTTTTAAGTATAAATCACTTTGGGGAAGTGTTTGAGGCTACAGTGGTTATTATATAGAGACCCTAGTCACCTAACTATAAGTGGCTTTAACCTTTAACACAGCTACTGCAGAAAGCAGAACAGTCACTAACTTGTATGCAATCATCGTAACTATAGACTACTTCTGCAGAATGTGAAACACACAGACAGAAAGACTTTTTCAATTGAAGCAAAGCCATACAACTTCACTCTGTTACAAAGAAAAATAATCATCATGCTCTAGGCAGGTCAGGCTAATAATGTTGAGACTGAAGAAGAGGCTGAGAGATCTACTAAACTAAAAAGAAAAAAAAAGTAACATTACCAAGACCATTCATCTGAGTGAAGGATTTCTGGCTGTACACTACAGATTTGGCTTAGTTTACAATAAAACATTATTTAAGCACAGATTAGCACTAAACTTTTTGCCTTCTAGATGAAGTCCCTTATCATGACACAGACTCATGTTCGTTTTTTTCTCTTGTCCAAGAAATCTTTCATTCTCTTTCATGAACGTGAACAGCTTCAACAGAGATGAGGAGTGTCTATTTGTGATGTAGTCTTCTTGCTGACCAGCTTGTTACGTTCTCTCACATAGAGAATTTTACTGCCACCCAGTCAGTCCTTCAATCTCATTTTGACCACTACGCCATGGCAATGGGAGAGAAAAGGGTCTCTGCCTCCACTGAAAGAGTTGTCAAGAATCAGAACAGGGTGCCCAGGGAACTGGTTGAGTCATCATCCCTGGAGGTGTGTAAAAGACTTCAGATATGATGCCTAGCGACATGGCTTAGCAGTGGACTTGGCAGTGTTGGGTTTATGGCTGGACTTGACGACCTCAAGGGTCTTTTCTAACCTAAATAATTCTAAGATTCTCTGATCTTCATATCTTGTCTCTGTAACCCTGTTTTCAAAGGTGGTAGCCACTCTGCTTAGACTGTTACACTCTCATCATGTACCAAATCCTTCACAATAATGATATGTAGGAACTTCATTTGGGTTGCAAACAAGTGTATGACTAGACTCTGACTAGAAGAAAAATGCAATCTCTAGCTCAAAAGGGATTTATATTTGCTAAAACTTGTTTAAGGATGAGAGCCTTTAAAACTTATGCTGGAATCCCATCACTGAAAATGCTCAAGTCAAATTAGCCTTTAATCTTTTTGCATCTCTACTCTGCATGTGCACATGAATTTTCAAATAATAAAGTGTAACAGGTGCACTGCTGTATTGCACAAAGTGCAACACATACTACCCAGATCTGGTAGTTTATAGCTGCAATGTAAATGTTGAATATTAGTCTCTTGAGCATATATATGTACCAGCAATACCTTCTATTAGGATCCCGTTTGCCTGGACATGTCCATCACTAGTCCTTCAGAACAGCTTCAAGTCTAATGAATTTGCAAGACACACAACATTATTATGTTAAAAAAACCCACAGATTTTAAATAGAAAACAAAGATGTTTTATGGGGGAGGAAGGAGTGAGAAGAGGTGCTTTGTGCAATGCTGCCAGTGACTGCTGAATTGGAAGATGTCTTCTCACTACAGTTTTCCAGACTTCCTCTATAATAACCCTCCTCCTCCAAGCATGGGGGTTTTCTTATTCAGATGCCCTTTTTTCTTTTTTTTCACTTTTTTAATTCTAAATGGGCTTGACCAAGATTTGACAATCCATTTCTGATTCCAACTAGCCAAGCTGAACTTACCTGCTCCAGCTCTCCTGACTTTCTCCTGACTTTGGAAAACTGTAACGAGAGACAGGTGGGCCAGTTCCACGAGGTGGAGGCAGTGAGCAAACAGAGAAGAGCCTCTCTGTTGGGAGTGTGGCGCAAAGGTTGCACTGAAATTTATTATGGTCGCCTCATGGATTTGACATGAAAGAGGACTTGCTTGATACCCTTCTAGAATGGCTATTGTGCCACTGTTGGGTTGGCAACAATGGTCATGAGCCCTTTCCTCCCTTTGATTTTTGTGGTAACTGTAGTAAAACCCAGATGGCTTACAGAAGGTCTGGTCAACCCATCTGTGCAAAAATTGCTTCTACCTTGCAAGACTTAGGTCAATGTCTCCATAACTTGTAAGAAAGTAGAGAACAGAACTGAGCAACATAAAATATTTTTTCTTCCTACGCTAGAATAAAAAAGGTGCAAATTTCAAGGTTTGGGAAAAAATGGGCTTCATAAAAATGGAAGTGAGAGAGAGAAGAGCAGAATGAAAAACAGCTCTCCAAGTAGAATAAAAAAGGAAAGACTAATCCTCATGCAGATGAAAAGATGAAGATCCAAAAGAGAAACAGAAAATTTCTTGGCAATGATAATCCTCAGTCCTGCAAAATGACAGAAGCCATAACATATCAACAACTACAGTTTGAATCTCATTAAAGAAGATTATTCTGCATATACAGAATGCTACAAAGCATTGTCCACTTCCAAAAGGTGAAGGGGCTACAGTGCTACTTTTTCCCAAGCATAGATCAAACCCTCCTGAAAGGCTTGGGAAGAGACAGAAATATCTGTGTACCTCTGCTTCTCAAAATGTCTCTGAATCAGTTGAGATGTGCATACAAAGTATTATTTTGTTATAAGACTGTCTGCAACTAATCAGAATTACAAACCAAAATACAAACTTTCACACTGGGAAGATTTGATAAATAAATTAAAATTTAAAATTTTCAACAAGACAGTGGGAAAAAACAAACCATTGCTGCAACATTCAGGTAAAGATTTTACTAATAATTTTCTTAGTCTTGGTGTTTATAGACAGAAATAATCATCTGAATATTAAAATAATTTTTAATTAGCTTCATTAACCCAAATTTAATTGCAGATAATAGTCTTCAAACTACAAATATACTCTACTAGATTACATATGGGTCAAAAGCAATGAAGTTTTTAGGCATATTAGTATATTTTGACGAGCAGAAAATATTAAAATATTGAAAGTAAGGATAAAATATGAAAAACAATTATTACTGCAGACATTTCACAGAAACAACTTAGTATCCTATTTAAACAAATTACCATATAAAATAAAATACGGATTTAAACTAATATTTGTAAGCATGAAGACATGATTAGTAGAGAAAATACTAATAGCAGAAAATACTAATTGACCTGAACAGAATTTTGATTCACTGAAAACTGTATTTTTTTTAGTTCAAGATATCTGTGTAACTACACTGTCAATCAAATAACCTAAAATATTAAGTCGTCATTGCCCTTTTAAATCCTTTCAACTAGAATTCCCTAATTGTTCCCTCACTTTATCTCACTGTACCAGTAAGTAAATAAATTAACAAAATAGCTTTTATCGCACAGAATAACCTTTTAACTGAAGGATTATCTCTGGTTTATTTTTCATTTCTTTCTCTGCAGATAGCAGTTCATGCCTCATTGATTAGTTTGCTGAGGTGGTGACCAGAAATGAAAACAAGGTCTCTCAGATATTGCCAAGACCTGTAAATATATATAAAAAAAAAAAAAAAAAAAAAAAAAGGCAGGGAAAAAGCACCGAAGCTAATACATATTATACTTCCAGCATTCAGTTTCTAAGCCAGTGAGAGTTGATGGTCAGAAGCGGTTCATTAATTCTAATCAGCCTTTGCCAGGATGCAATTCCACTAAAGAATTCTAAAATATCATCTCTGTGGTTTCATTTTGATTTGTTTTTTTATCTATGCTTTTACAGGATTTTCCTTTTTCTTTCTTTATTTTTTCTCATTAAGTTTCACTTCTAAAATGTGCCAACACTCTAATGATATGTTACAGAAGTGTGGTGTGGATCAGTTCTGTTGTAAACCAGGCTTTTAAATCTCTTTCAGAAATATTTTTTTTTCAAAAATATGAATTCCATTTGTAAAATTAAAAAAAAAAATCTACAATAAAGAATTAATTTGGATTTGTTTAGGTTTTTCCTATTTTGTGTTTTAAACCTTCATTTTCAGAAGAAAATTTTAGTTTTCTTCAAAGTTGTCAGATTAACAACATGTATGTCAAAGTCCTCTATTCCCATGTCTGGTAAGCCTCATTCTTTAATTAAATGGACAATGACTTCCTGTGCAACAAAAAATTCAGCTGTTCTGTTTTTTAGACTTCAGCCTTTTTATCAAGTCTACATGCATCACCAACAGGCATGATACTTTCTGTGACATGAAAAAACTGAGTTTATCAGGATAGTTCTCCTTGGATTTAGAAAAAATATATTATGTCACTTATGTTATTGATCCCAGAACATAAATATTAAAACAACACACACATACTAAACATGTATTAGAAGGATCAAGATCCAACTGAAGAAGTAATGTGAATTATGTGTATGCTGATAGGTTTCAAAGATTCCTGAACAACCTTTATAAACAGCCACATAGTTCTCCTGCCATTTCATGCAAGTCAAATTTTACTACTGGCCGCTGGAGAAGAAGAGATAAGAGTCACGAGAGGTGGATCACAGAGTCATTTCTTAAACATGAAAATTTCACTGACACGCTGATGTAGCATCTTGGGCAGGGATGGTATATTACTGAAGAGGAAACTCCATGCCCCCTCTTTTTCAGTTGCCATAAAAAATATGGAAAATTAACCACAATTAATATTAGCATGCTCTGAAAGTTTTAATCCCACAAAAAACCAAAGATAATGCAATGTTAATTTTTTCAGACCTCTGCTACCTCAACCTTGCTGTATTCATAAACAGATTAAAAGATAATAATTTGCATACAAGACGTACATGGACTTCTCCAGCATATGAACAACTGATTTCAGACAAGTGCTATATGCAGAACAACATTTAACAACATTTCAGGTAAAAGAAAACTGTCACTATGGCAAGTAACATAATTCATTCATTTTCAACATTGGCACAACATGACAAATCAAGAATAGCAGGAAAGCTTTTTTTTCATGTCCTTGAAGCAGGCATCAAGCATTTGTTTTGTTTTAACATTAATTAAGCCAAATCTGATAACATGTTTTAATTACACAGCACAAACTACTGCTCATATGAAGTACCCTGCTGGTAAAAATGAAGGCCCTCATTCAAGAAATTGCTTAATCATGTGCATAAATTCCTTTAAGTTTAGGACAGAACATTTCTTAGGTTAAAAAAAATGTCAAGGTTCTACTAGTGATTGAAGAGGCCACTTTAACTGCACAGACCCTAAGTATGTTTCATAAAACCATACTCTTAAGTTTCATTAAAAAAAAAAAACCCACAGTAAACTAAAGAATCATATTATCTGCAATCTAGCAGATTACTTGCTTAGTAGCAAGTACTAAACTGTTATGGTTCTAACCTCAAAAAAAAAAAAATTTGTTTCAATCTATGATTAGTAAATTGCAAATACGAACTCTACTTACAGCATACAGGACTAGATTTCTTGTATTTGTTTATTAAATAAGCAGAAATTAATGTTGTCTAACTACATACATTTACATAAATATTTTGAAATAGTATCTAACGTGATAAAATACTATAGGTATATACTTGTTCTCTTTGTGCTTTGGTCTATGACATTTTTCTATTAATTGCAACTTTCTCAGCTAATTTTAATGATCCTATTTCTACATGAAATTAAATCAACATATTACAAAATATTAAAGTTCCTGATGTTTACTTCCTGATGTCAACAGGCTGATTTAAGATGCTATTTCTTAATCCAGATGACAATTTCTAGATTCTGTAGGGTTTCAGATTATCATACGTTTCCACTTATTTTCTTCTTTAAAATACCAGAATACTGTATTAATACTACCTAAGAGACAGAACATTTTCCCAGAAAATACGTAAGTGGAGAAACACTTATATTTCTATCTTATCCTTACAAATGAAGTAATAATTTTCACAGCATCCATCTGCTCTAAACTTTGTATCAGGGAGATGTTGACATGGATATGTCCATAAAAGCTCTGGGAACTGATTAAACAGGAAATAAATTTCTTAACTATTTTTAATTTTTAGAGAAAACTTTCATCTTCCTCTCAATCTATCAAAATCTAAGTAGAGCTATATTTTAAAGAAATAGAAAAAGTATTAATTTTGAATCCTTAGAATACTGCATTGTTTAAGTTTTCCATGTTATGAAGTAGATGGTGTCTCTATTTTAATGAATTATGAGCCCTTTGCCTGTTAAGTTGTCCTTGATCTAAAGATTATGCTCCCACTAAAGGTACATTATACAAATGTCTATATTCAGTCATCTTTTGTCAATGCTTTACTATCCATTTAAAAGATCAAGATCAACATAAAGGTAATAAAATGATACATAATAGCAGACAGTTATGTTCTCTGTACTTTACTTATCAGTTCTAACTAAGATGTCTTTATCAAAAGGTTCATTTTCATGCAGTAGTGAGTTTATATCAATCAGTTATCCCTTACACCTGTCAGAACGTTCCTACACCCAGATAAATGTGACTGTTATCAGATACTGGTAGAAGGATAATGTAAAACTGCTTTATGAAAACTATTCTTTATTACGGCTCCACAGATGTTTCCTGTTATAAATATCCTACATTGTAACAAACAATACTAATAGCATTCTGTGAATAAAGAACCAAAGAAGAAAAGTCCCCTCAAGATACAGCCCTTCAATGCCAGAAGCAAATTTATCACCACCCTGTCAGCATTTTGTAGTATATATAGAAATCACCACATATGCAAAGTACCAAATGCATTCTTCATACATTTTTCAAAACAATAAAGAAAATTCATGGAAAAAAAAATTAGTTCCGTTATCGTGGTCAAATCGATTAAGAGGAACTGACTGAGCTGTATTATACCAATAATTCTAAAGCAAAGTTCCCCATTAACCAAAGGGTCTTTCTTTAAAAAACTGAGGTTACAATATCTTCCTACATACTTGCACAGGTTTTTTTTTTATATTTCAATTCCATTACAATAAATCTGCACCTATCCTAAAGGATATTTGGGACATATTTTGCTTAGGTAAAAATGTAAAAATTAAATAGAGGTAAATTGAAGCAGCCATGATTCAACAATATAATCAGAGTATCAGAACAGAATATAAAAAACTAATGTATTTTTAATCTATTGAAGCCTCAGCACCTTAGGACTATAAAAGTTTTGGGGTTTTTTATTTACTCATTCTGGTAATAAATGCATTTTCCCAAAGTTGAAATCAAGCTTTTTTTTTTTTTTTTTTTTTTCATGGAATAACAATTTGTATCCAAACTTTTATACAAAACCTGTTTGACCACACCGTCCCTCAGATAAAAAAATTAAGATTTAGTGTTTTTAATACATCATATTTTCATTGCTGGTTGTGAGGCAATGCCTATGAAAGAACAGTGCATAAACCTCACATCAAATTCTTAAAAAATTAACTAAAATAACAGTAAGTTCAAGAATGCTTGAATATTAGAACAAGAGACATTTAGAAAATATATAAGTGAACATTAATTTTGCCTATTTAGCCTAGAAAAGAGATGATTTGAGAGGGGATTTTATCAATGCATACAAACATCTCGGGACAGGTTTCAAGAGGATGAAGTCAGACTCATGCCCAGAGACTGAACAAGGGGCAATGGAAACAGACTGAAAGACAGCAAGTTCCCTCTGAATATGAGGAAAATCTTCTCTGCTTTGAGGGTGACCAAGCACAGGAACAGGCTGCTGAGAGGTTGTGGAGGACCAGATGATCTCCAGATATCCTTCCAACCCCAACCATTCTGTGATTCTGTAACTGGAAATAGATGAGGTAAGCAGTACTGAATTTTAATTTTGTATTCACATGCCCTGAATCTAATTTTTTGTCAAAAATCTCTTTTGCTCAATTATTGTTTTGGCTGCTTTAAAACAATAGTTACAAGACAGTTGAATTTTTTTTCATGTCCTTGCAACTTTGTTTATAGGTATCTGTGAACAGATCTTCTAAGGCTGTGTTTCATAACACTTTCTAAGTGAATCATAGCAGGTATTCCTATATTGCCTACAGCAGCAGCAGTTGTCTTTTACCAATGGCAGTTGCATACCAGCTTACAGCCTCTGTAAATCATCTGCTCTACAACAGTCATAAATATTAAATTTAAAGAGAATCCCAAAACAAAACTGTTATGTTTTACCAGCTAGATGTCCAGAATGGGTAACACAACCCACCATGACCTTGCAAAACAACAGTTACCTTAACAGTGTTAGTAACCTGATTTTTAATCGTATTTACTTTCAATTTACATGGCCACTGAATAAACAGGTAACCCACGATGTTTTGAAATTCAAAATACGCCAAAACTGAGTAGCAAAGGGGTACTAACATTTGATTTTTACATTCCCTTTGCCTTTCATGAAAGAGGTCAAGAACTTTTTTCTTCTCAGATACGTACTAGTATCTCTGGGATCTGCCAGCTATTCCTATGACTCATACCTTTCAGAGCTGTTGCCAAATCTACCTGGCGCCAGCCAAGTCCTATATGATGTAGGCAAGTCAAGAGTCGTTAAAACCACCAAATTGTGTGTATAATTACTACGTTTTGATTACTCAACAAATGCTTCAAACCTTCTAACCTAACACTTCTGTGTATTTGCCATTTGTCAGTGTTAACGAAAACAAAGCTACAAATCAGACCTTCACAAATCTTTCCATTCTACACAGTACCCAACCACAGTGAAAAGTGCTGGTCTCCCTTTTAGCCAGCACCTGAAAGTGCTACCAACCTTGCAGGTTGAAGAGGAGAACTTCTGGAGCATTTTCACAAGACTGAGGACTTTGGTTTTGTCATTTAGATCCAATTCTGCAGTATGAATTATATTTATTTGTGCTTAACAGAATTTGAGCTAATTTATATTGTTTTAAATGGGGGGTGGGGGGAGGGGAGGAAAAATCACCAAAACAAGATGATGACCAGCTGGTTTTTTTAAAATATTTTGGAAGCTATTTGTTCTGATTACCTTTCACACCAGTTTGTTGGATATTATACATAGTAATAAAATCTACTAATTCTAATTTTACAGATGTGAGTATTCACACTGACTGAACAGCTGGAAGGTTGAAACTATAGTACGAGATACAATGTGTCTGAAATCAGTGAAATTCTTAGTTATTGGAGTTATGAACACAGACCAGCCCTTCCCCCATCTTCACCACATGCATGTTTCCAAAAGTCGTAGAGAAGTGAAGTAAGAAGAGAGGGATCATGAAAAGCAATGTAACTTGCTACACATTTGGGATATGGTCAGACCCTTATCAGATTTATTCAGGTCCCTTCAGTGTCTCCCACACTGCTTGGGTCTGTTTCTCAGTTTTGATAATAGTAATATAATGGTGGGTTATACATTACAAACACCATTAGAAAATGCTAATCTGGCATTAAATAACAAATAAAAAATGAGTAGCCACTGGCACTGGAAGTACATACAAGTACCACAGCTCATCTAACTAGGAGAATGAAAGACCAATTCTAACATTAGTGCATCTTTTCCAAGGCCAAAGGAAACCACAACAAAGATAATTTTAAAGAAGATATATACAAACATGGTTATCCACTGAAATTAGTACTGAGAGTATAAATTAAGTGAGACTTAAGCTACCTGCTTTGTTTTTCGCCAAACTGAAATTCATATGTATGTGAAGACTATGACCTATGAAAACACTTAAGTCACTGCATAAAATTGTCCAAAATTGCCCATATCTGTTATAATACCTTCAAACTTCTTTAAATTTCAGGGTTCTCCCAGAATTTCCATTAAGAATCTGCTTTAATCAACTATCACTGCTAACAATTGTTCAGAAAGATTTTTTTATATACTCAAAATGCAACTGCCATATTAATCCAGCTTATCAAAATTTTGTAAATATTATAAAAGCATCTCTATCGTCACTTATGATCAGATTATTAGGTGGCTTCTGACACTTTACCATCACCAATATCACCTAAAATAGCTTTTCAAAATCCTTTACATGTAATGCATATGCCAGTATTACAGCACACAAGAGCACATTCTGTGTTTGCAATCCCATCAAGGCAAAATTGAAAAGATTCAATTTTTGTTTACTGGAATTTGTTACATATAAAGCTGAAACAGGATGGACTCACAAGGCAGCTGAAGAACTATAGACTTTCAACTTCACTCTAAAAAACACTGTGTTACACTTAAAACTTACCAAAACTAACTTTTTTATTGTTAAAATGGAGAAGTAGAATCAAAAGTGAATTTGAATGGAAATTAGCTGTAAAGACTGTGATAATTGTTGAAGAAAAGTGTAGGAGGCACAAGGCAGATCTAGTCTGTCATAGTATGGTTTAGTGAGCATAGTGGTACTCAGTCAAAGGTTGGACTTGATCTTGGATCTCCTTTCCAACCTTAATGGTTCTTTGATCTTGACTCAGAATTATTGAACTTTCTGAAAGGAACCTTTGGAGGTCATCTAGTCCAAACCCTCTTCAGGGAAAATACAACGAGAACAGGTTACTCAGGGCCTTGTCCAGGTGAGCTTTCAACATCTTTAGGGCTAGAAAACCCTCTACCACGCTGAGCAGTATGTTCCAGTGCTTAATGACTCCCACTCTTTATTCTTCCTGCTATCTGTGGATAGAATTCTACTTATTGCAACCTAGTACTTTGGTTCCCTTGTCTTTTTGCAGCACCCTCCTCCCGAAAAAATCTTCGCTAGAGTCCTTCTTGAGGACTAATAAAATCCTTCCATTTCCTTCTGATATTAATGCTGAGCAGCCCAGCTCCTACAGCCCGTCTGCACAGGACGTGCTCCAGCCCCCAGTCACCATGGTGGCCTTCCCTGCAGTACTTCTCTCAAACTGGGGAGCCCAGAACCCGACCAGATGCTCCAGTCTCACCAGTGTTGAAGAAGAGAGGAGAACAATTACTTTTCTTGGCATACTGGCTACACTTGATAACCAAGTATAAGGTGGCCATCTTCACTGCAAGAGCATGCTGGACACTGATGGACTCCAGTTAGTTCCCTGGCTTCCTCTCTGGGAAATCAGTAAAACTTTCAGCTAACAAGAGGAAGTTTACTCACTGATTGAAGAAAACAAAAATTTTTATGTTTATTTTGACTGGGAAAAGGATGGATTTGGAAAGAAAATATATCAGGAGGAGTGGTCTATAAGTTTTTATTCTAGTGGAAATTCAGTCAGATGGTAACTAGGCCTAGACATGTTATCTAGAGGCTGAGGGATTCAAGCAGGGTGGAGATCTTTCTGCTCCCTCCACAGCCAAGGACAGGCACAGCAGAATGATTCTGCTCCTTTGAGACCAGAAAAATTTGTGGTTTCTCACTCCATGCAAACCAGGACAGTGATTCTTCTCCCCTGAGAAGCTCCCTGGTCAGCTAAAAGCTAACCCAAGTCTAAAACAATCTGGCAATTATACTAGTAAATAAACCAGATCATTTTGACTATGTGGCTGGGATGCCAAAAAGCACAACACAGCTAAAATCACCTTCTTCCCAAAACCACACCAGGGTAACAATTTGACACTTGCACAAACCCCTGCCCTGGTGAGTTTACCAGTACATACGCAGCCATTTAAACTCCGCTTGTAGAATGAATCTAGTCATGCGGAATTGGCACTGTGCTGAGGATGTCAATTCAAATTCATAAATGCTGAAAGCCAAATTGAGATCTGTAAAAACGTCCTTTTCAAGGAGATCTTATAATTACCACTCACAATTACAGCAGATATATTGGGCCTGATTTCTCTCACAAGACAAAATTTGTGCTTTGCAGAGAATTCATATGTATTTCTACTTAAACAATTTTTTTGTTATAAACTTCATGCAGGCCTTCTTGAAAAAAACTATGCATTGTAGGCAGCGAATTCATTGTAGGCAGCAAATTGTAGCATATTACAGTTTGTTAAATATGATTACAGAGACATTTTATCTTGTGGAACTCTATTTGTATCTCATAATTGTGAAGTCAAAGATCTCCCTTTCCTTTCACCCTCATGCATCCTTTTTATTTTTAAGATCAAAGTCCGTCTTCATATTTAACACAGAAAGAGCAAGTAAATAAAAACAGTATACAGAGAATAAAATGCACATGCCATTATGTGCACGAATTCTAGTTAAAGGCTTCAAAATTCTTGCATAATTTCCTACAATTTCCTTAGGAAGAAATATAACAAGATAGATAAATGAATATATTAAACTTTATATATAGTACATATATAGATATATATCTCATATGGAAAAAAATTACAGCTTTCAATGGCCGAAAGCTTATTTCTCTAGGGAGGTTACTGATCTTTCTATTTAAATGCATCCACTAATAAAACCAATCTAAGTTTATGTTAACTAGATCAATATAAAAGTTGGGACTTTTTTTTATTTCTCTCTTACTTTTATTTCACAAATGGAAGTCACTAGCTAGAATGGAGTCTCTAGACAAATAACAGTAAGCAATCATTCAAAGCTCATTATAAAGCATTATAGAACTCTACATGGTGAACACAAAGCCATGTCTGAAATAGCTCATACAGGATGTATAACACTGACATTGCTGTATCATTTTCCCTCCCCACCTTTTGCTAGTTCATTACCAGACATGGGGTCATTACTGGAGCTGCTTATTTAAGTTCTTGAAGGGACTCATACACCCTTTTGTTGACACAGTCACCATTTGAAGTTTGTGAAAGGAAAATGTCAGCATTAAGATAAAATAATTGAAGAAATATGTCTTCTGACACCTGTCTTTAAAACATAAAAGGCCTGAAAATTATTTACAGTTCTGAAAAGGACATACCTAGGTTCCATTTTAGTAGAGAACGAGACCACAGAAATGAAAATCACTTTTACCTCTTGCTCTTCCCTTTTTCTTCAACTGTCCAATAATACATGTCATTCACACTGCAATTTTGTATCAAATGTCCATTCAAACTTCCTACTTAAGCATTTGTCTGACCTGTTAACTGTGTCTTGATAATTACAGAGAGCAATCATCTATATTTGGACAGTGCTCAACAAATATATTATTTTCCAAATATACTGCTCTTCAGGCCAGTCCCACTTTGTCTTTCCCTCTCCCCAACAAATAATTTGAGAATTCATCTGCTTGTTAGGATTTCAGGAGTGCATGTCCAGTTACAAATGCCTTATGCTTTCTCTTTATGCCCCGTGCATGGCTGGCAATACTCAAGGGCTGCAACACATTCCACAGTAACCATGCTGGGTGAAACCAGAGGCACCTACCCAGATATCCTGCCCCTTGTGATGACCATCACTAGCTGCCTAGAGCGAAAACTCTAGAGAAGAAAAACCATGTAGTGATACAGTACCAGAAGGATACACTCCCAGCCTTCAGTAATCAGAACCTAATGCAGTGATCTTTTACCTTCTTGGATGGGTTTTTCTGACCTAAATTGTGATTTTCTGAAACTCTATCAATTTTTGGAACATACAATGTCCTGTGGCAGTATATCTAGGAACTTAAGTATTCATTGTGTGAAGCAGGGACTTTTTTTTATTAATTCTACCATCTCTTAGTTTTATTTGATGACATCTAGTTCTCTTACTAGAAGAATGCTCCCCTCTCACTACACTCCCAGTTTTACAGACCTCTATCTTAGCCTTCCTCTCTCGTTCTTTCTCTCCACAAGTGATCTTTTCTTTAATCAGAGAAGTTCTAACGTTTAATTTTTAATGCAATACTACTTCTCTTTGTTGCCATATTGTTTATGAAGATACTGAAAAGCACAGATCAGTATTGAAGTCTTATGGTCATTCATGTGCAAAAAGACCTTTCCCAGCTAGCAAACAAAATAAATGAAAAACGGTCAGTTTCCTACTTTTTAACCAGATATTTTCTGAATGACCCATGGCAACATAATTTCCCTGATGAAAAACCTTGCTAATATTTTTCTCCTTTATATTTTGTTGTTGTTGTTGTTGTTGTTTTGGTTTTTGTTTGTTTGTTTGTTTGTTTTTTGGTTTGTTTGTTGGGTTTTTTTTTGCAAATCCAAGAAAGTTTTATCAATTGAACAGCCTTTTCCTGCATATTCACTAATCTTTTAGAATGGCCATCTACCAAGAAGCTGTATTGGCTCTTGTCCAGTACATCATACTTATCTAATGCCCATTAACAATATTCTTTCTACTTATTTGTGAAGTATAGATGCAGACTTCCAGGTCTGTTCAGTAACACCCTCAAGAACCCTTTCTGAGCATCATATTTGCCATGATTAAACCAACACTGACAGTGCTTTTAGCAGGAGGTTACAACTTTGCATTGACTGTTCAGCTATTTCATACCTATCTTTCCCTTAAAATAGAATGCCACAGGTCTCTTGGGACTCGTCAATTTTTCTACTGAAATTCTTGTGAAGGTCTTTATTTAAGCTCCCACTCAGAAACATCCAGAGGAAGTGAGCACTGCTGCACTGTGACATAGGCCCCTTCTCCCAGCAGTTCTCCTGCTGACAGCTGACTTGAAGAGGTCTGTCTCAGAGATGAAAGGACGTGCAGGACTTCTCCCTCCCGACTCATTAACCATAAAAGAGCAATTTTCTTTACCTTTCTCTGTGTTCTTGCTGCTACTTGTGATCTTTTCTTTTGGTGGTATATACAGGAGTTACAAGCCAGTAGAAAATCACCTGAAGAGACCAGGAAACACTACCAAGTAACAGAGACAAACTCAATCAATGAAATAAGGCTGAAGAACCACATCTTGCACAACTTCACTGCCTGTATTTCTGAAGTTTGCTCACTTTTGCTCACAATTCAAGCAGATTCTTGCCACATTCATAACAGCTAATTTAAAACAGGTGTGAGAGGAACAGGATCAGTACCCTTATTCCAAAGACAGCTGGGAATAGCAGGCACTGTTGCAGAACACTTTTATCTTAGAATTCTGCTTGCTAAATGTTATTTACATCCTTCTGTGTTATTTATCATTTTATCTCATTATGTATTGTCTAGAGATGCAATTTTCAAAATGGGGTGGGAACACCTTGTTTTAGTGGAATTAGATTTAGCATTTAAAACATTCACATAGTCAATCAAAGTTTAATGAACTCTTCTGCAGACACTGTTGATTTTTTGAAAAGTTTTAATAACTTTTCCTGTAATTAAAAATAACATACAATATCAGAAGCCAGCAGCAATTAAAGGTAATCAAATTTGGGAAATTCTGTAGGAAGTACAAAAAAGATCTGTAGATATTTTGTTCAATGCTTATTATCAGTTGAAGTACTATTTGCTTCACAAAACAGAACAATGCTTATCATTAAAACACAAAAACATTTCTACTAAGTTCTTTGCTTTATTTTCTTCTTTCATAAAATGCACTCCATGTGAAACAAGTCTTCAAAAAAACAAGGCCTAAAAAACCCTACTACTCAGGGTGCCTTTGAGGATATTTAATTAAAATCTAATCCTGCATTCATTAAGGCTCACATAAATTAAGCTGTCATTCATAAGATTTATGGATTCTCATTTGCATATTGCATACAATTCATCAATTACTCAAGTATGAAAGGAGCACATTTCCCTTGGAGCTGCATGCTACCCTGCCAACATTTGAAATGAGGGAAAGAGCAAGACTGTCAGGCATTCACACAAACTTTCTTCCAAATGTCTGCTCCTTGATTAATCTAATTTTCTAGCTATTCCTTACAAGATACAACAACAGCCCTTCTGCAAATTTCTATTATTTCTCCTGTCTTCATCATAAAATCTTCTTGTCTTTTACTAATACTTCATGTCTGACTGATTATTATTTGTTTGCTAATGATATGGCATGAATGTTTTCTTCATATAAATGCATAAAGCACACATCAGAGCTAAAATAAAATTATTAGTATTTTCAGGTTTTGATTTTTCTGTTTAACATCTCTAATTTGCTTAGCTGAGCTTAGTAAAAAACCTAAGCAATGAGAAAAAAACCCCAACAAATTATAAATCTACCATTTAAAACAGCCATCAGTATTGAGCCAGAATATTTCTCTTAGTGTGTAATGGTAATGTGCACATAATTAAACCATTAAAATCTAACGTTAAAATATAATTAAGAAAAGACAACAAATGTTTAATGTGAAAAATCAGCTTATTCACAGATGCTGTAGTGTGTACCTGACTGCACTTCTGAAAGTTGTAGGCAAAGTAGGGATACAGGTTAGGGTTTTTTTGTTGCACACAAAACATGCTGTGTTAATTCAATTGTCTTCTCTAGGGAGTTAATCTTAATTTCGGTGGCACAACTAGGAAGTAGCAGTCTTTGCTTGCCCAGTCTCTGGATACTTTCCAACATGCATGTGATCAGGTGCTGAATTTAATGCACAACACTCACTCCTGTCCGGGAGTTTCTAAATTAAAATATAGGAATGTATCTGCACTGTCTAAAATAACTCTGAAGGTCTGCTCTAAATCTATTGGCTCATTTTATATTGCTAATTCCCTAGCAAAAAGAAGGTAGTATAAAAATACCAAAATAAAGTTACAGCTTTCTCAAAAATAATTTTCTTTAACAAATATAAGGATGATAAGGTATAAATCAATTAAAATCCAACATCAAACACCTGTAAACTTCTTAGAGAGATCACGTAACGCTTTATAGTGATACTTCTTAGACCAAGGTAACAGAATTTTTTTTTTTAATTTCAGTATAAAAAGTGTTGGAATCTTTAAATACATGTAATATAAATCAAAGAATTTCCTAGCAGATGGCGAGCAAATTAGAAATAAATACTTCAAATATTAGTGATCTAAGGTTTTATTGTTCAAATGTGCTCAGCACCAAGTCTAGCTTAAAAGTCATATGCTGCCTCTTGCCACAGAGGGACTGTTGAACATTTGGACTGGATTACTGAGTGGCAAACAAATATTTTTTTCTCTTCTCTCCTCCCCCAAATCTGTTTAAAAATGAAGAGAGATTTCATTCTAAACATAATTGCTAACATAATCCCATGCGAATAAAGTTAACTAACCCTGGAAAAATAAACAGATGACTAACTTTAATCAGAGAAATGAAGTCATCATTATGCTTCGTTTATAAAATAGATTTTCATTGTCAAAGATAACATAATGGGGGAGGAGAGGGGTGCCCTGTTATTTTGGTTTGTTTATTTTGAGTTAGCTGTTCTACTGTAGACTGTTTAGGTCCACCCCTGAATAACTACCACATTTATTGTCTGTCTTTTTAACTGTTGCATTCTCTGAGTTTCAAATTTCTCAGCATGAGCTGTCTGCTTAATTCCATCCAAGTAGTGTGTAATGAGAAAAGAATTTTCCCTGTCTACACTAATATAGCTTATTTTATTTCCTGAACCCAAACCACCTGTTCAGATTTTCTATTTAAAGCTTTGTAAGGCAATCAACTACCTCAGGACATTTGTGCTGAAATGAAAGGCAGTCAGAATGAAGCTGTGACTTCTTCAGACTTCATCCAAGAAAAAGCATCACCTACAGAGCACTTTCTTGGCTCCAGGGTCAGGTGGAGTTCACTTCATAAAATTCTCAATAGACCTCATGTGATTTTCTTATCTATGTGAAATTTACTGAAAATATTTATAAATTTAATTCTGCATGAGATTTTGAGATAAAAAGAAAAAAAATTACCACAGAATTTATTTTAATTTAAAACCTAAAAGTCCTTCTAAATGTTAGAATTACTTAATCAACTTTGAGTCTGAAGGTATAAATCTAGGCCAAATCAACTTATTCCAGCACTTCTGTGACTAGTCTATACTATAAGGATCTATCTAACTACTAAGAAACAGCTCATGGGAAAAACTACTTCCCAAAAAGATAACACAAGACAAGAAAAAGTGTTCTGGAGCAAACACAAATCCAAACTTAAGACTGGACTTTGCCTACCACTATAAAATAAATCCCCTTCCAAAATCTCTTTTATTTTTTTTATATTTTACATCATTGCAGATTGAATACAGTTTGAATCCAGTGGAATGAGGGCAATGGAATAAAAAGAAAGTTATTTAACATTATTCTGGACTATTTGTTTCTCACACTTTCCTCTTTTCAACACTTTCATTTTGTCATTTAGATGTACATCTCCAAATGCAAGTTTTGTATGAGTTTTGGCTTGAGGAAAAGTCTCATTCAGTCCTTCCTGGAGGGAAGACTGGAGAAGAGGGATCAGCCTATGCACAAGATCAGCCTAAGTATTTCAATAATTTAAGCAAAGTTTTGTAAAATGTATCTGAAACAAGGCTTATATTTCTGAAGACATGAGAGGGAAGACTCAACTTCTCATGAACAGTATGAATTTAGAAAAACAGCAATAAGACATCTGTAGGGATATGTGGTTACAAGAAAGGCTTGAAAACAAATAGCTACGTTGCTTTGTTTCTCTTCAGCCTACTTAACTGATAAATTTACCCACCCTTTTCCCTTTCTTTCCCACTTTTCTGTAAATATGAAGGAAGGAGGCTGGGGAGGGTAAATAGAACACTAAAGTACAGAGAAAAGAGGAAATTATTCCTCTTGAACCACACAGAGCAAAAAAAAACCCAGATCATCTTTTGTTACACAAAGAGGCACTAGATCTAGGGTATGTAGGCACCTTGACTCCAAAGATTAAAAGCTTTCCCTTTCTCCATTCCTGTTAATTATTTTCAAATCTGTGTAGATATAACACCTTCTTCCTTCCTTTTCATTAGCTCATGAATGTCTGCAAGACAGAAGTTCTGGTGTGATAAAATACCTGCTGAAGCACAAAATCCCTCCTGTGGATGCCAACCCAGAGCCAGTGAGATTTAAATGCTGGAGCTGGTTCAAACACCTAGGAAATTTTCAGATAAAATCTTTACTAAAACAAGTTAGGATTGAAAGTGCATTTTATGGGAGTTCCTGTAACCTCACCAGAATATTATCATTTCCTTGCAAGAACTCTGCATGCTTTAAATAAATTGTCAGAGTGACATCTTAATTAAGATTAAAAATAAAAGTCAAATGCCTCCATACAGTCGCTTGAACCTAAAACTGTATCTCTCATTAAAAGAGCCATTTCATCTGTATTTGCTAATTATTCTTCCATGCCATCATATCCAGATGTAAAACTACATCATTTAAAGTAAGTCTAGACTCCACCTTTTTTCAAGTACTAGATGCTGAATGAAAACTAGACTATGATCCTAAATTCATCATAAAAATTAAAAAAAAAAAAAAAAAAACGGAATAAACTTCATTGTATCTTAGTAAGCCCAACACTGAGTAAATGCACGCAATACAGAAGTATTTCTTTTTTTTTAAATATGCTTTGGAGAAGTACTAGATCATAGACATGTCTACTCCAGAGCCTTCTTTTTTCTCTTTTCACAGACATTTTTGCTCTCCTTACACAGCTAACTTTTAACCAAAAGGGAACTGAACAAAAAATCAAACTGTATACTGACTATTTCTTTGGTTTTTTTTCCCAGTAAATGAGATTCACTCATACATCATCAAGATAAAATAATGAAGTTTCACTAAAAATGATAGTGAGATTTAAAACAAGAAAAGAGAAAATTGCAATGAAAAACCACTTTTTTTGTTATAAATGAACCATCCAGTTTACAGTTTATATACAAAAACACAGGAAACCCTGAACTTAAACTTTCAGTAAGTGGGCTACTGGAATGAAGTTTCCTCTTATGTAAAACTGTCTTTAAAGATGGTTATTTTTGTAAACAACAAGAAAATTACATTTGATTAGATTCTTTAAAGGGTAGACTCTAACATTCAATTACGTCGTAACTACTACACAGATACTCAGATATTAATGTATCACAACTAAATCCACGTATCACAACTAAGTCTTAACTTATCACACTAAATCTGTTACTAATCTATTAGCTGAAGTACCAATTCCTACCACAATTTTCAAAATCAGCTTCCTTCAAAAAAAAATCTTCTTTATATTGATCCTTTCTTTTTCTGTCAAGCACTATTTAAACTCACATAAGACCTTGCTTCTGCAGCAGCAGAAACTGTAAACTGTTTTAAGGTGAAAATGAAATTAATGCTGCATGTCAATCTACAATACATGGGCACATGCAGGTGCCATATCTGTGCACTTATACAATGTGATACCACAAGCACTCTTCGTGGAAGCATGTTACTTGTTTATCACTACTGCTAAAATAACTAGATTTAAATAGAGTGTCTGGAAATACCCATAACAGTCTTGAAAAGACAAATGGCTTCTGTTTTCCTAAAACCACAGCAGTTAAACAGTGGAAAAACTTTGGTGCCAGTGACTCATATAAGGCACAAGAAGCCTAGAGCAATAGTGGCAATCCTTATTACCAAGTACAGCAGATACCAATTCATTTTTCTACTAAACTGGGCAGCTTTCCCTCTTCTGTTATTTCAAACATTCAAGAATTAGCTTTGGCATGCTGATGACTGCTTTAATTTTAAAATGATAATTGAGGCTATGATATATACATCATCTGCAAGGAAAAATTCTTTGTCAGGTGACAGTCTCACATAGCACACTCTATAGTACTAAAGGTTTCATCACACCTACCTATGGAATGTCAACAATTACCACATGCTCTAAGCAGAAAGCTGTCTTATCTCCAAAGAAATCTTAACAAGCAAAGACTGTAAGAAACAGGAGGGGCCCAAGAAGCCCCAAAGAGCATTAAACTGTATCCTCTTAGGCTACAGATGTGTCCAACAAAGAACAGACAAACTATTTAAACCTTAGAATTCCTTACGCATCAGTCAGAATTAAGCACAGCAACTGCAACTACCGAAAGCAACAGGCCCAAATATTTGAATGAATTTAGTTATAAGGAATTGAACAAGACCTACAGCGCAGTTATTAAACTGAAGTCCCTGTAGGGACTTCAAACACAGCACAACATACAGTGCACAAGGAAAGCAATTTCATAAAAGTAATATCTCAAACATAACATTTTAAAAAAGATGCTGTGAGCAAAAACTAGTACAGAGATTCTCTGTTCACCACCTGGAATTTTCCTGTTCATCTACACATCCCCCTCAAAGCCACAGATCTACAGACTCTCCACTGCTGGCTTTTTCCTGTCAAATATCTTTTCACACAGCTTTAAATCTGTCTATGTTAGGTCAATCAACTTTCAAAATCACTAATGCAAGTGGTTAGAAGAGTCATTTTCAAATCCAGTTTCCATACTTTAAAAAGAATAGAAAGAAAAGACAATGTGACTTAAAGAGCAAGTTGTAGAGTTCCTAATACTTACATTGGTTTTGGGAACAGACAAAAAAAGCATATTATAGAGTAGGGCAGACAGTATCAAACTAGAGATTCATACCAGCCATGCACACCAAGGGGCAGTGACACAAGCAGATGAATACCTTCAGCCAAAGGAAACCACAAAGCAGAACTTATCAAAAGCATTGAATAACAGCACAGCTCTGGCCTCTGAACTTCGATACTTGGTTTCTGCTCGGTTTCTGTGAATGCTATACTTTTTTTTTTTTTTTTTTTTTCTTAATCTTGAAGCACTCAATGCTGTGCTTACACCATGAGGTTTTTTTCATTAATTCCTAAGAGTATTAAGAAGGAGCAAGTAGGGTCAAACTCTAATTCTTCCCACGAGCTGTACAGAAAGGAAGAATACTTGCAGACAACAGGAAGGAAGGCTGTGTCTTTTGACTTATTCTGCCACAAAATAGATTTACTTGAAGGGAAGCATTAGTAGTGGCACTGTCTGAGATGTTAAGACTTTGATCATCTCTGGCTGAGGCAACTTAAGGTGTTAATCGTTTTCAAGCTCTTTCAGCCACATGACATGGTCTTCCTTTCCTCTGGCAGAGCTTAGAAAAGGGAACATACAGCTATTTCTATACTTAAACATACAATTTCACCTTCACTGGTTATTTAAGTTATTCTTAAAAATAATTGGGTTTTCACTCTCAGGTTTCTCCTGAACTGGCCTTGCTGCCTACTGCCCCAAGCCTAGAGAGCATTTCAAAGCTGTAGTGAGAACTGTGGTGAAAAACAAGTATATGTATTTCACTCCTAATAGAAATTTCATCAATATAGCTAATGCAAGACTTCTGTTCCTTGTCTAAAATAATCCACCATGAAATAAGATTTCCAGTAACCTACTGAAACACAAATACTTCTGCAAAAATAACTGTTCTTCAGATAATGCTTTTCTAAGTTAATTATTCTGAATGAAAGAATGACTGCAATTTTAGGTAAGGAAATGAGGAATGAACAAGTTTTGGGATTGAGAGCCAGAAGGACGCATGCAGCAGTAAAAATTGCTTAAATCAAAACACACCAGAAAACTAACAGTTGAACCATTGACAGATAAAAACATTAAGAATGCTTCAGAAGATCTTGCTTTTTTAAAGTGAAGGCAATATATTTTGATAGTTTTTCAGAAAACACAGAGAATATTTAACATGAATAATGCTTCAAATATTTGTCTGGCTTCACATTTTAAACATAAAGAAAAAAGTGTGAATGTTTTCAAATAAACATACAGTTTACAGTTCAGTCAGGTGAACGAAAATACGCTTTATCTTACCCTACATGTAGACACTTAAAATGCAGATGTTGCCATTTGAGTTTGTCACTCTGTGATCTTTTTGTAACCCATGCTAAGCAATAAACATTTTTATGTCACAATTCACTTATTTTCTACGCCTACCTGATGACGATATTAATAGCTCTGTAGAATTTCTCTCTGCTGACTATTTGCAGAGTCTAGATGACAAGCTCAGGAGTAGACATTTATACTCTACACTGCAGAGGATAAGGAAGCCTAGAATCACCCTTGCTCTCTTAAAATTGAATTCACTGACTGTACATTAACCTAAAGTGGTGAAATCTGTACTCTTAGCTGCTTTACCAAGTTGCCTCTCAATATTAAAATATACTAATTCTACTTCTGCAGAGTAAGTATCATTCCATTAAATATTCCTTTAAACTGGATTTGAATACTTTCCAGCTTAAATGGAGATGGAGAAAAAAACCTGCTACATGTAAAATAAAAGGAAATTTAACTTTTTTCTTTTTTTCTTAATTAACCTCCAGCTTTTTATAAAGTGAACACTATTAATTTATATAGAATGAGTACAAAAAACTCCAGGAGAGTTCAATGAAGCATACAGAGAATATAATAAAAAGGTAAGGAAGTTTATCAGTGTTTTTAAAATTATCTGCATGTCTTTGAATCACTTCCACACTAGGAAAGTATGTAACTTTCCTCACAAAAACCTGGTGTATCTTTGCATCTCACTCAGAGAAAAAAAGGCAGACACTGTTCTATTTTAGACACACCTTTGTCTGGAGATCCTCCTCCTGGGAAGTTTAACATCATCTATGCTTCTGTTGGACATGATCACTGAAACACAGATGCAGACTTCACTCTTCACCCATAATTTTTTTTCTTTATTTTACATTTTGATTCGCAGTCATGAAAAGTGATGGGGAAAAACGTTTTCAGCATATAAAGATTTTTTGTATCTATAATTGGATAATTGCTACATTTTTGTAAGTCATAATAATTCCGTGTACTTTAAAATTAGTAATTTACAAAGTAACATGACTAAGAGATAAACCAGATGGTTGCTGCAAGTAAATACACTAAAAACCACAAACCAGCTTGTTAAATGAGGCAACTGATGGAATAGCACATCTTAGAATTTATTTACAGACCTAAGAAACTCCAAATAATTTCAAAAACAATTCTCAAGACAAAAAACAGGAAAAAATCAAAGGGTTAAAAGGACCACTTGAAGGGATGAAGCTAATATCACATCTTGAAATCTCTTAAAGCATCATATGATATGCAGAACTTCCAGCTAACACAACTCCAGAAGTTTTAGGGTTCAGTTAGTTCACAAAAACTACTTTAAACTAATTTGCTTTGTTTTTTTTATAGATTCCAGTAAACAAATAAAATTCCATTTGGTTAAACTTGGTTCGTTTCTGACGCAACAAAAACAGCTCGACAAAACATAAAACAAAAATGGGAACATTTTTAAACATAGAAGGTCATTTCAGTACTTCATATGTACTCGTTGAAAAAATACACGGTACAGACACAATGTAATTTAAAAAAAAATCTTCTAGTAAACAGAACTATGATTTTCATGGCATAATGCCCATATCAAAACACAAAGATAGTGGTTTTTTCAGCTAGATCTCCAGTCATTGTACATCTTAAAGCTGTCTGAGGCCAGACAATGGTAAAGATTGCCTATTAATCTCTCTATTATGATGTGTCATGAATTCTCTTGATTCCCTATTTAAAGTCCCACTAGCATGCATTCAGGCCTTTACCTTTTTTTGAGTAGATCCATTCTTTATTAGCCAAGATGCCAGGCAAAGTTCTTTCTAGGAGTAACTAGTCTTGCCTGCTCATAAAACATGTAAAGCTTTGTCATTTTTCTTAGCATCTTAACTACTGACTTCCATCAATGTTCCTGTTTCATGAGTACTGGAATCATTTATGATATCCCTTAGCAATTACTGAAGAGTAAACGTACTATACAACTTAACAAAAAATACTAGATCTGCATAAAAGAATGCACATAATATCAAAATCATGGCCATAGTTGGTAAAAATAAATTGAATGTACATACAACAAAGATGAAAAAACAGTGATGGCTTTTTCAAAATTACCTCAGGTATTTAAATATTATTCCTTCCTATGCTATCAGTTCTGAAAGGTAAGTTTGCATTCTAATAAGTATGAAAAAGATATTTCAGCAGTAAAATACGAAGATATTGATTTTATAGGTAAGTAAACAAAGAATGAAAAGTATTATTTTCTTGGACAAGGGGAATGTCACAGTGAAGAGAAACTAGTAGCAGAGTTAATCAAGAGTCAGGTTTTGGAACAGTCTTTTTTAATAATACATTAACGTCCAACACATGGTGATGACACAAAGTTGGAAGAGGATTGAGCATGACACTGAAAGAACAGGATGGTCTTGAGGAAAGATGAATTTTAATGGAGCAAAGTGCAAGGTCACTCACTCAGGGACTATAAATAAGAGTAGCTGATGTAAGCTAAGAACTCCTAAGTACAGAATAACAAAGGAGAAGAAATACCCAGGTTTATGAACTAATCCCTGGGCGATTATCAACAACCAATGTGCCAAAGTGATGAAACAGACAAATCTCATTCTTGAATACACCAGGCAATGTACTTGTGGTAGATCAGAAACTGTGACTGACACAGCAGGTATCAGTGAAATATTTGCTTGTATAGCCTTAGACAACCTTCTTCAGAAAAAAATTCACAGAGAAATAAAAGAAACAGAGAAGGACCAAAAACATGATCTTAGAATGTGAAGGCTCCCAAGGCAAGGCTGAAAAAGTTTGACTTTCCTAATATTGGAAAAGTAAAGGCTGAGGTGGGATATAATTCTCTTTCACAGCAACAGAAAAGGTCTGATGGATATTTAAGGGAATATTCAGAAACTGCAGGAAAGTAAACTGCTCCAAGTTACAGTGTTGTGATCAGAATGACCCCAGTCACTGGAATGAACAGTCCTCCACCAACTCACACAAAGTTACTGGTGCTACTGGCCATGAGGAGAAAAAAAAGAAAAAAAAAAAAAAAAAAAAAAAAAACCTGTAACTTTATCCTATAGATTTCCCAAAAATTAAACTGGTTGAGGAAGCGCTACATTGCAGTTTCCACAGTATTTCTTGTTTTATCATTTACCTGTCTGTTATATGATGAGGTTTTATGTTATGTCCCACCAAAATGGTCTGTGAGCAATTTCTCACCTCTGAAGTGGTATTAGTTTAAGCAAAACACATCTCTTGAAAGCATGTATAAGGAGCTACCAATGGGATGGGATTACTGCAAGGCTTATTTCCAGTAATGCAAAATGAGGACAAGCAGTCCAGATACTACACCTCAATTTAATATTGCCCACTAGGACAAACTTGAGAAAAGTCTTACTTTCATCTGCATTCAACAATATGTAATTGCCTCAAAACGCCATAATATGAGAAATCTATGGAAAAGGCTTTAGAAATAAAATTCAGAAGAAAAAAATTAAATATCAAAACATCACAAAAGAAATCATAATTACTAATAGTTATCACATGAAATATCAAGATCAAACTCCTTGATTCTGAACAGTTTCAAGCCTAAAACTTACAAAGCACTATTTCCTCCAGTCATTTTATTTCATGTTATAAAATTGTATTTTTGCTTAAATTCTAATGTGGTTTCAAAAATGTATATTTGATAGGAAGTAACAACATCACACTGTAATCACTTCAGAGAACTGTAAAACAGTAAACCTTTAAAATGTCAACAGTCTTAAGGAATCACTATTCACAAGTGACCCAAAGAACATACATCACTGTAACTTCTCCCTGGGTTTTTCTGCCTTTTACTGGTGGAAAATGTTTTTCATTATGATAACTTTTTAAATACAGATCTGTTAAATCCTTTAGAAGTACATAATGTCGTAAATTGTGATGAGTAACTCTGATCTAATAATAGCATGTTTTCTTCACTTAGTCTTTTGTTTTAAGCAAAAAGGTATATGGATTAAAGACTGATTTTAGGAGACTTTGTTGTTAACTTCAGAGTTCCAGTCAAAATCTAACTGAAGATTCCATAATTGCTTAAATAGCAGCTACTTTTACAATTGTCCTTAATTAGGTCCCAATTTAGCAAATCGCTTGGCCATATGCTGAGGTCCCACTGGATTTAAGAATGTGCATAGAGTTGTGCACATGCATCAGAGCTTAGCTGAATTGGGCTTTAACATTAGACATTTCAAAAGTATTTTAATTTGTGGAACTTCTGTAGCCTTTTGATTTTTCTTATGCTTCTCTGAAGTTCTTGGGGATCTCAGCTACAATTGCTTCTCACTATTACATATAGGCATATAACTCTTCCACAGGATAAGTTTATTTCTAAATTCTAAGGTTTGGCCTGAAAAAAAAGAACTTCAGAACAATTAATTTTTTTTTTTTTAATCTAAAAAAATTTTAAAAAAGTAAATCAACTAAGAAGTAGATGGAACTAGACCTATTATCAAACACCTAAAAACAAGATGGGAAGCTCCTTCAATTAATATCCAATAAATCTCCAAGAGTGGGCAGACTGATCAACCAAGAAAATTAAAGAATTGGAATTTTTGTGGCTGCCAAGCAAATTTTATTACTTCAACTTTTCAAGTAATTTTGTTTTCCTACAGAACACTGACATTTCTGGAGCCAAACACAGCATAGGAAAGCTTTTTTCCCTCAAGGGGCATGTTCACTTCTCCCTCCTGTGCAGCTGAAATTGCATATATATTTGTCTAGTGATACTGATTCTCTGTGCTGAGACAAGAACTGTCCTTTGGGTCTTGTGGAGCCTTTAGCAACAGGCCTCTCTCATCTGGACATACCATCTTGGCAATATCAACAAACTGCCTTCAAAGACCATAATCCCAAATCAGTACAATAAACTAAAGGAAAATATATATATTTTTTGAGTTTTTGTATTTACCCTTGGGTGGTAAATTATTCACTAGGCATTCACTTTATATTTACAAGTATATTTAGGCAAATGGGCAGAGAGGACAGATGTGGGGAAGACTGGGGTTTATATGAAAAACCTCTTTCATAAATCATGCCACTGAGAAACAGGACTGTAAATCCATATTGTGGCATCTATGATATGAACAGACAACAGATAACAAGGGTATGTATTGAACTTGCACAGTTCTGAATACTCCACCTTTAAAGCAGTTTGCTGGAACAACAAAAGATGCAAAAAACCAGCAACCAGAATTCTCAATGACAAGATAAAATCACAGGTAAAGTGGAAAGGATTACAAGGGAACTATCTACTTGTTTCATAATTTTTCACAATAACTTGAGACTACCCTATGAAAACAACAGGCAACAGGTTTAGAATAAATGTAGGCAATATTTTATTTCAGGAACACCCATAAAAGTCAATGCCAGACGATACTTTGGTAGCCAAACTATAATTCTGCTCAGAAAGAGCAGAATTTAAATCCAGCTAAGAGAGTTGAGATGTAATTCAGGCCTGGAAATCTGTAAATCGCTGATTGCCTGAATATAGTGTGTGCAAACATGGAAGGATCTACATCCTAAGCAGCCCCTACTGACAAACACCACAGAAAGGGTGGGATGGATTAAATAAAACTCTGCCCTTCCTTTTACAAGATATTAAGGGAAGACAGGTAGGAGGTGCTCGGGCAAAAACTTGGTTGTGCAAGCCAATTACGCTTAATTTCCACTAACATAAATGTTGGCTTTTTAAATCAGAAAAGTTTTCTCTGCGCATGCATGAGGCACTATAAGGACACAGAGAAGCAGACATACTAAATTTACTAGGTGTGCATGTTTCTAGACTTACCCTGCACAAGGTTAATCTGTACTATTCTATAGTTAAATTTTATATTATCTGTTAATTTGATGAATGAATTAAGGGTTTCTTGTTAATATTTTTAACCAAAAGCTTCCATCCAGTTATATGTACAAATGAAGATAAAAAAACCACAATTAAACAAACAGTTCCTTTTATTTTTTTTTCCCACAAAGAAGTTAAATATACTGTAATCTATTTACAAATCCAAGATCTGTGTTTTAAAGAAGGATACCAAAGATCATGTGATGGCACTTATAATGGCACAAAATTTAAAACTCAGATACTTTGGCCTATATAAAAATGAAATTTCCTCCATCAAAAACAGTCAGGAAACAAAACAGTCCTTATTACTGTATCACATGGAAATGTGATTTTTATTCACTAGCTTCACCATATATTAAAATGGTCTAACATATGTATCTAGAATAATAAGGTGTAGAAAAAAATTAAGATGGATAATTGTGCTTACTTTTTAATGGAAACTTAACTATGTTATTATTTCTACCTGTTAAAATTAAAAGACTACAACAGCAATAAAATACAATCATTTTTGACATATCCAGGTACTTCTGAAACTGACAAAAGAGACCATAATAACACCAGCTGTCATATTCTATTATAAAAATAAGCATTTCTGAAATTATTAAATGTTACATTATCTAATTTCATCATCATGTCCCAGTATTTCATATACACTAGCTTCTTCCAAAAACAATCTTTGTGAAAACTTTGTACAAAAAAAATCCAAAGCCACATCTTTCTTTTCACAGCTAATATAAAACTGAGTTCAAAAGCTTTGACTGAACTCCCAGAATTGTACTGACTATAATAATGTCATCACCAATATTCAAGAGAGAAGTAAAGGAGAATAGAACTAGATGAAATTAATTTGCAGGGATTTTTCCCAGTAAAAAACATGTCTAAACTAAATCAGAAGAGAAAAAAATTACAACAGAGAGCTTCTTCTGTTAAGTCAAGTACATAAAGAAATTACTTTTTTTTTAAAGAGACATTTCACTGCAAAGTTGCAAGTGCTCACGTATCATACTGGATTTTTGAAAATAGGAGATGCTTATGCCTAGACCCTTAAGAGTTACCTTTAGATGCAGAATACAGCTGATCCTCTACCAGACTGGTGATACAAATTTTCAGAATACTACATAAATCTGCAACATAATATCATAATACTACACTCATAACTTTAATTTCTCTTCTGTGGCAGCCTAAGGCAACTGCTCACTTATATTGACAGCAGAACTGGCATAATTATTTAAAAAAAAAGACATACAGATAACTATCTTGTTTTGTTTTGTTTTGTTTTCCAAAATCTAAGCCATTCAAAATTCAGGGAAAAAATAAAAGAAACATACTTTCAGAAAAACAATGCAAGTATTTCACTTTGACTTTCATAAATGCTTGCCTATGTCAGCTGTATCTATACTGGCAATCAAAATTAGACCACAAAACAGCATAATGGACATGGATTTTATTACTTTAATGTGATCATAGATCCAATAATGAAGGAAAGGCAGATAAAATTGACTAACTTAATATTTATGGGAACGTGAACTACTGAAGAGATTAGTACTTTTACCCAGTTAAGCTTCCAACTGTCAGCTGTCATTACAGGACCTGTCAGGAAAAGCAAATGATACCAATGTTGAACTTGTAACATGAGCGTTGGACCCTTTTACTGAGGAACAAAACACGCAAGTTAAACCAGGAAAATGCATTGCTTCCTGGCTTTACATTATGGACAGATCAATGCCCTGGTCCAGCCACAATAAACTACCTTTTGCCAGGACAGCTCTGCTTGGTTTTCTCTGTATGAAATGCCAGTAGAAGGTATTGACAAACATCCATGGGAAGCAAGAAGACTCAGCTGACACATTTTTGAAAAGAGCCAAAACCACCTCTGCTCCCTTACAGACCATACCCCAAAAAATCATGGATCTTTCAGCTGAGTATGTTGGACAATATCCACAGACACCAGACAAACTGAAAATCTTTCTGGTGATAAGGTAACCTTAAGATCAGCAGTCTGTTTGTAGCAACAATGAAGTTCCACACCAGTCCACTTTTACTGGTGGGATACACACAGCACTATTAGTTTGAACCCACATCTTAGTTCTAGTGGAAATGCATAATTGTGGAAATTTTCAGCCCATGAGGACTTACAATTTCAGGTGGTGAAGTAGTTCATGATATTTGACATAGAAATAGATAATGAATACAGAAGATCAGCATAAGACTATCCATCTATATCAAGCCAAAAGGATGCATGTTTACTCTCTAATCAGCCGTTTTCAGAGCATTTTTTTCTTCCTCCCTATCAATCTGGATTACAACTTTTGTCTTTCACTACTCTGTTTTCACATAAACTTGCATGATATACAATCCTAAAGTAAAGGACCTAGTAAATCACACTCTTGTTAAATCTGTAGACTTCTTTCAGTCATTTCCATGGGACTGCTTGGATCTACTCAGCACTTTCATCACCTCATATCACACACAAAAAACCCCAAAGTCAGAATCCTTAAAACATGATTGCTGTTTCCCCAGGCTCTCCTGCTTCAAGGTGGATGACTACATAACTACTCTGAAGTTCATCCCTCCTTGGGCTGTGAGCTGGTAGTGAGACTGGAAAATATCCATGCTAAAACCCATTATTTAGTGATATGTATCAGAGTGATGGAGTATGGCTTCATTGTGCACATACAAAGAAGGCCTGAAGTGCTATGTCACATCACAGCATTGGGCAACTGTGTTCACATGTTTGTAACTCATCTCTATGACCTTCATCTTTTGGTAAGTGAGTTTTATGAAAGAAAATGTGGCAAAATGGGATGCCAGGAGGTCAGCTCAAACGTTTTCTCATGATTAATAAGAATATTGTGTTTGTGTAACACTGCTTTTGGGAGAATAGCTGAATTTAGTTTTAGTAGGAAGAAGCCATAAAATGACCATAAAATCGTGAGCACCTATTCTGTGGAAAATCCTGTGTGATTTATAGAGAATCCCACTTCCAAGAAATTAGAAGAGAAACTCAAGTTCCTCTATGAGAGTCTATGATTTTGCTGTAAAAGTCAGAGGCTTAGAGTACAAAAAAGTCAAAGTAAAGTTAACAGGTAGCACCACATCTGTACATTTTGGAAGATGCTTATTTCTGCCCTCAGAATGAGGGGAAGGGAAAGGGGGAGCTGTCTAAAGTAAGATTCTAATGAATAAACTCAATGATTGTTACAAGAATTTCATAGGCATTTTGTGAAGCCCCACTATGAGTCTCAGTCTGATTTTGGCAATGACAAAACAATTGTTTTGAAGATAATTTGATCAGTCTATGAAGCTAGACTCAGACAAGTGTTCATCAACAGTCTTTGCTATATCACACATCACTTGAATGAAATCCTCAGCACAGCTTCCATCCACATTGCTCAAAGAGAGTCAGTGAGAAAATAAAATATTTCATAGGGTCTTATGTAAGGGAGATTCAAGTATTCACTTAATATAGCCTTTTTTATTTCTGCATTGGCCTCCAACTTCTGTTTGTCTCCATTGTAATCACATAATTTTTAATGTACCTCTTGTTTGAAGAAAAAAAGAAGTCATTGCATGAGTAGATAGACACAGTTAAAAAGACAGAAAAAGAAGTTTTCTATTGTTTGAGTTGAGATTGTTGTACATTTTGTTTTGCATTAATGGTGAAATAAATCAAAAGATGACACTGTACAATGTAAAAGTACAAAACAAACAGCTGTTTACATGGACTTTAAATATTTTGGTAATGTGTGGTGCACAAATTACCAAGATATGAAGAGAAGTTCTGATTTACATTGTGCAAGAATGAGGTTCATACACTATTTATCCAATGTTTATTTTTACTAATCCAAATTATTACAATAAAAGAATAGCAATACGTGGTCACATAATTAGCTCTCATAATAATTAGAAGGGGAAAAAAGCCCTTACTGAGGCAAACACGCATTTCTGTGCAATTTAAACAGGAAGTCCTCAATGATTAACATTAATTGAGAAAAGGCTTTTCTAGCAAAGAAAAAAAAATCCTGTGTGAAACATTAAACAAACTTATCTGATATTTATGGTTTTTTTCTTTAATAATTAATGAAATGTAAATAGTCAAGGGAGTGTAGAGTTTTGCTTTGTGACTAGCTACTATTATAAATGGCAGTCAGATGTTTACAGAATACCCAGAACCCTTTTGTGTGGAAGGAGGTTACAAATCTGCCCCTTTTCCCTGTTCAAAGTCAAAAATAATGGTGCCTGATCCCCAGAGCATTCATTGCAAGAACTGTTTGCATATTCAGTTATTGTTTCTGCTGCGTCAGTCATCTGCTGAAGTTCACTCTAATGTGGCCCTGATCAATTCTGCCAGCTGTGCTTAAGTGCTGTTTACTATAATAACATCACACTGCATTCTTATTTGGCAACAACAGCTATGACAGCACCTAAATGCATTGAGAAGCCAAGATTTTATCATGTACACAGATCAAATTGGAATTGTTTATGGAGGCCAGTGCTGTTCTATTTCTGTCCTTTCTAGTGAATACCAATACCACAATAATGGCTTTGCCAAAAGCATTACTACTCTGCCCTTTCTAATAAGTGAAGGTCTTGTTGATCTAAATACTCTATAGGACATGGAAATGATTTCATTATGGCAGTATAACGTTTACACTGGGTAAGAGAGAGGGAGAGAACTTGAAAGATGGGCAGATTAACTGGAGACATATAAATTGGTATCACTCAAGGAAGCAGATAAATACTTTGTAGTTATACAGATATATTTGCTAAGATTCAAAGAAATAATGTAACTGTCCACCGTTTAAAAGGCAAACAAACAAACAAACAAACAAACAAAAAGAAAAAAAAAAAAACTAAACAATCAAACCAGCGTAACTGAATAACAACAGAAACACTTGGTGTGGCACAAAGGTCTCCAAACACATTTGCAACATTTCAAAGTAGTTTCACATATTTTTCCCAATATGCCCAACAGTTCGCTTGGCCATATGTTAAGTAAATCAAACGTCTTCAATATACAGGCACACTTGAGAAAGCCATAAAGAATGAACCTGATCCTCCTTCTCCTGGAATTGGTTATAAATACTGCAATAGAATCTTGTCCTGGGAGTTATTTTTTACACTGTGATAACACCCCACAGTATGCTAGATGTTTTCCAAACACAGATGAAGACACTTTTCCGGACAGTGTACATATAAAAAGACAATAACAGATGAAGCAGGGGAGGGGGAAAAACAATAAGATATCCACAAAAAGGTTTTAATATAGAGAAGCATTGGTCTTATTAGCCTCACTATTTTTATTTTGAGGGACAGAGGCTTTTTCATTATCTTTATGGTTTACAATGCTGAGCTTCCCTCAGTTTATCCACCTACGATTCAATCTTTCATTTTTTTTCCCTCATCAGCCTCAGGATGCTGCTGAACTGTCATTTCTTCTCCTCACAGCCAGTACACACTCCTTCCTTTTCTACAAGGACAGCTCAGTGCTCACAGAGACCACGGAAATGAAGAGAGAAGTTCCGAGGAGCCACAAATGTGCACTCAGAGGACCGAAGGAAAGGAAACTTCAAAGGAGTATGAAGCATGAAAAGTTCTGGACATGACCTAGCACTGTGCTCTTGCAGCCCAAAAAGCCAGCTGTATCCTGGGCTGCACCAAGAGAAATGCAACCAGCAGGTCAAGAGAAGAGATTTTAGTCCACTACTCCACTCTCCAGACTCCACCTGTGTCCAGATCTGGGCTCTCAACATAAGAAGGACATGAACCTGTTAGAGTGGGTCCACAGGAGGCCCATGAAGAGGATCAAAGTAATGGAACACCTCTTCTACAAAGGAAGCATGAGAGAGTTGGGGATGTTCGGTTTGGAGTAGAAAATCCCTGAAGAGACTTTAGAGCAACCTTCCAGTACTCAAAGTGGGCCTTTAAGAAAGATGGGGACAGACTTTCCAGGAGGGTCTGTTGTGGTGGCCCTACAACAGATAACGGTTTAAAAGAAGGTTGGTTTTTAATTAGATGTTTTAAAAAGTTTATTCAAGGAGGGTCATAAAACACTGGAACAGGTTGTTCAGAGAGGCGGTTGATGCCCCATCCCTGGAAACATTTCAGATCAGGCTGGACAGGGCTCTGAGCAACATGATCTAGTTGAAGATGGCCCTGTTCATTGCAGTAGGGTTGGACTAGATGATTTCTGAAGGTCTCTTGCAATCCAAACTAGTCTTTGATACTATGATTCCATGGTATCTAGAAATATGGAGCCAAAGACAGTTAATTAGGACCTTGACGGAAATTAAAAAAAAAATCAACTTCATATATTGGAGGCAAAAATTCCTTCAACTATACAGAAGTGCAGAAAACAAAAACAATTCTCTCCCCAACAGCTGCACAGAAAACAATTCAAGAGAATATAAAAAAGTCCTACACACATGCAGGTGTGAAGGCAATAGCAGAGTTCACAGAAGCTCAATTGATCATTCATCCAACTCTACAACCATTGAAGCAGCTGAGCTGTTTAATCAACAAAGCAACATGCGAAAGTCACATAACCTGAAGTGCTGCCCAGCCACCAGCCTCAAGAGTCTACCTTCACCCCTAAATTTCATTTCCCTTGGGAGATTTAAGGCAAGTTTTTGTTTTGCTGTGCAAACCTAAAGAACTATGTTTTTAATGGGAGAAAAGGAGCAAATAAATTAGTAAGTAATAGCACTGTGCTTTGAATTCTATGCCTTTCGTTAACTTCTGTCAAGTTATTGGACTTCTTAGGAATATTACACAGAACATGGATAAATCTTAATATGCATTCATGTCATACTTCCTAACAGCACAGAAGGCTCCTTCAGAGCAACTGTAGAGCATACTGTGGTTGTATATTAAAAAGTACAGCACATTTGGCTATTATAGACCCATAATAAAGTCAGTTTTGCACCAATATCAAAACACAATACAAATCTTATTAAACTATGAAAGCAACCTGCTTAAAACCCAGTAACACTAACACTAACATAATTTTTTAGCTGTAGGAAATGCAACATTGCCAAAGGTATTCTAATTTTTCTTTCTTAAAATGTCTGAATATAAAGAATGAATACACTTCATGTAGTTATGATGAATTTTGTGACCAATTCAGAAGACATTTCCAATTCACAATGCGACTGACTGGAATTATGGGCCCGCAGAGTCACAAAACATCCTTGGCACCTTGCAAGATAAAATCAACCTGTAATTTCTATGATTTTTCTTCATTCTCTTTGTAACTTTTAAAATCAGCAAATGACAATTTAATTGCTCTTCTGCTAAACTCTTACATATTATATTTAAATTGGGTGTGATTATTTACAGTGTATGTATAAACTATAGAAGTCAGGCAGTTGCAGCTGCAAAGTAGACCCTTAGTTTGGCCGGGTTGAATAGTTAGGTTGTTTCTTATATGTGTAAATAAATCCCCTTTTCATCATGGCCTTACAGAAAACATGACATCCTTCTAAATTCTTCATCAGGTTGCCAGGCAGACTCCAAAACAAAAATAATTCATTCAAACTGTTTAATCTACTCAGTGCAGATTGACAGTATCTTTATATATTTTTGAAAGCTCTTTTAACATTAGCTGATACTTTAGTGTGGGAAGAAACTAAAAGCTTTCTATATATAAAAGTTCATCGTTTACCTTCTCACAGCTATCAGATAAAAGTATAAGGGCAAAGAAGCCACAGCTTTCAGATCTATTACTCCCAAAGGACAGAACCCAAATGCATAAGCATCCGTAAAGGCAGCAGGTGTGAGTTTTGACTAAAGATCTGTTATACAAGAGAAAGATGTCTGAGGAGAGTAGCCAAGCCTATCAATGTCCCTGTGCCTGAAATAGGAGGGTTCTGTACCTCAAAGAAGTGAAATCATTCTCACTAGATGTAAATAAATAAATAAGCAAGAGCACTACTTCAGATGTTTTAGTGAACTTTCTTATGAATGGATTGCAACACACAATGACAGAACTCCCTCAATTCTGCTTTTCAATAACTCCAAGGCACTAGGGATGTGACAGCATGATGAATACCACAACAGACAGCTCCAATATGGTACCATTTTACCAGATCAATATCTCACTGCAATATAAGAAAAAAAGAAGCTGATATTAGTCTACACAGTGTATTACAGATGAGGTACATTTCTTCTTACTGCACTCATGCTGAACCAAAGTAATAATTCATAGATGCCTTTAAAAGGTTTGCACACTACTAGCACATGCAAAAAAAAGGCTAATCTTGGCTTCAACATCTGTTTGAACATGCAATAGCTTAAAGCAATAAGTCCGTAGGATTCTATGTATGTATCTATTAATCTACCTATGTGTACCACAAGCACAATGACAAACATATCTGGAGACAGAGAAGTAACGGGATTTATGTATGCTGTGCTATTCCTTCAGGAATAGATTTCTTCAGGAACAGATTACTTTACATATCAATCAAATATTTCTTAGTAAGTCAGTTTGCTCCTTCTCTCCCCTTTTTCTATGAAGACATAGGAACATTTCTTACTGAAGCTACAGTGGGTACCACTTTAAAAGTCTTCATTTGCCAACAGCAATCACACAGGGTTTTTTTTTCCCCTGCACTTCAAATAGGAAATGAGTGGGAGCTCTCAGTTACTGCTGTGTGATAAGTCCTTGCAAATTTAACCTTTTTATAGCAACTACTGTAGCTTTCAAAATAGAAAACAAATAGCATGCCTTGGTAAAAATAATATATCTAAGGCTAGCAGAAAGAAACTCTAAAATAGACATCAGATATGTGTTTGCTTTGAATCTTCCCCAGTATTCTCAGAAGAAAACTAATGGGGGAAAAAAAGTTCTCTCATGTGAAAAATAACATTGGACTTTATTCTACTCTGATAATGCCATAAATGCCAGTCTTGAATATAACCTAATGGCTATAGTTGGAAAGGTAAAATAACGGAGCTATTTTTACCTCTGACAATGTGAAAGATAACTCAAACGATCAAATTATTTAGTTCTGTTGTTTGACAGCTGTCTTTATTTCCTGTTGATTGTTCCCCCTTCCAATATTAACTAGGGAAGTCAAACTTTAGACTACTTTAAACTTCTGTTACCTGCAAATTATTTTACACCTTACATCTTTTTTTTTTTTTTTTTTCCCTCTCTCTCTCTCTTTTCCATTTGGCTTATTTTTTGCACAGGTAACACTGCTTAAAGGTACAGCATGTGAAAATTACCATGTAATGTAAAATTAATTTTTTTAATTAATGATGTATGTAGTTAATATCACAGCAGTCCTAATGTGCAGTTAAAAGGACATTGTGAAAATCAGTTGTAGTATGACAAGTTGAAAGAGATAATTTTATTACAGCAAGAAAAAACAGGGTCAAACTGTCTTATAGATACATAACTATATACTGCAGACCTTACGAGAGCATTAATTTAAACAGTTTAAAGTGCCAGAGTTTCTTACAGGAAGGCATCACAAATACAACTTCTTGTATGAAATTGGATTAAATCTAGGTGAACTGACAAGTCTCCAGAATGAAAGAACAATTTGAGTTTTAGAGCTCACATTTTTCAGCTGTCTCTCCAAGACAGGAGGAAACAAACTTCAACAGAAGCTCCTGGAAGCGAGTTTCATGGAAAAGGATTAAAAAACCAAGGAAGGAAAACTACAACAAAATCACAACAGAATTCAAATGCAAAAAAATAAACACCAGAAGAAAATTACTTCTCAGGCTTTATTCTGTCCTCAGTTGATATGACTCAAAGCTCAGAAGTTACCTAATAAGTGGCAGCCATGAAAGCAATGACCTATTTAGAGTGCTGGTCCTCTTTCATTAACTTTCTGGATGTACAAATGAGGGGATGATGATGAATTAGGTACCCAGATTCTCTAACTCTGTATATACTTCATGCATGCTTTACTTAAAGAGGGAAGAAGCACCAATTTACCATTCTAAGTGGAAGCCTTAAATAGCTATGAAATGTAAGACAAAAGAAATAATCAGTATAAAGTAACAGGATTTGAACTCACATTAAGAAATAAATGGCACATGAACATAATCAGAAAGTATATCAAAGAGTAAATATACTCTCATTGAAAGACTGATTATTTGATGACATATGAGCAAGCACCTGATCTCATTCCAACCTGCATTTGACCGGACTAGCAAGTTTCAAATCACTCACTGACTTCTTTCATATCTGCTTTTATTAGTAGCATACAAGAATTCTGGCCCATAAAAGAGAGCAAAAGTTACCCTCAAGTCCATTTACCAGGCTACTTTTTAGTTTATCTTCCTAATTTGCAACAGAAAATCTTGACATATTTCAAGGCAGCATTTCAGACACCATTAATGGGACTGAAGCCCTAATTATACACTTGCTCCTTCAGTTTAGCAGGACAGCCTTGCCCAGATTTTGGGTGCTGCTCAAACAGCAAATTTCCTGTCCCAAAGGGGAAAGATGATGGGGCTGGCAGAAGATGCAAGACAATCAGTGAAGCTAGTACATTATACATGCATACACACAGGTACATACGCATCCCACTGAAGACTGCTCAAAGTTACATTCATATAGAGGCATTAGTGAGCTGTAAACTAACTCACAAAATACTGCACAGTGAGGAAGGGACTCTTGTTATGCGTTGCACATTATTATATCAAATTTATTATCAGTTCAACTTCTAAACTGAGAGTGAATAATTATACAAAGAAAGGGGAAAAACTCCTGAAGAATGAGAAACTTTTCACGATGAACATACTTTTTCCACTTAACTACTATGAGACTGGATTCACACAAATTCAGCTCAAAGATCGAAGAAACCTGGATTGAAGAAACCAAAGATGGAAGAAAAACCTGGAGCAGTATCATTTATTTACAAAATAGTAAAGTCTCCCACTACAAGCTTAGAATTTTGTTCTGCATTTAGGAAAATATCTAACTGCCTAAATGTGGATTGCGTTAGGTTTATAGCTATATGGACCCTAAGCTACTATAACAGAACCTTTCTGGTTCCATTTCCTTAGTTCCATACTTTTTCATTTTGTGTTAAAAATGCCAAAAAACCCATTTTACAAGAAATTATAAGAACTTTCCCACAATCTGTATACGTTGATTAAGTGCAGCACATGTGCTAAATTAACACGGATATTTTTAACCAAGAAATACTCCATGAAAGACTTGCAAGTCCTCTAAAAGACCAATTAGGACATAGTGTCAATAATTAAAAAAGCAAAAAAATCTTTGGTCCATCAGGATTCTTCCCTTACCAGCTATTTAGGTTTTGTACAGCCCTTAGACAATGAGACCTATGACTATGGCCTTGTGGTACCCTGATGGCAAGTCAGTAATAAATCTGTCAATATAAATTACACAGCTATGAAGCCTAAACTATTGAAATTCTTACACAATTGTTAAAAAAACCCCATTTTCCCTTAAATTAACCAACATCTCTGAAACACAATACAATCACATAACAAAACAATATGAAGGAAAAATGTTTCTTAAATCTCACTCTTTTTCGCTTAAGTAGATATAGCTTAAAAAATCAACAGGTTATCAGCAACATGAACATTGGATGATAAGCATTATAAGATCTAAATCCTAAATGATCAAAAAGACCTGAGATGTATCAGAACATAGAAAAATGAGAAAAACAGAAGACTCCACCTTTATTAGCAGCAGCAAACACAATTCTAGACAAAAATCCAAGATTTTTTAAAATATTTTTAAAAAAGAATTGCTTTGTCAGAAATCATCTTTGTTCCTTTAGTGACTCCTAAATCGACAGAGGCATGCTATCTGTATGCCATGGACTAATAAAACATTATCTCTGGAGAAGAGTACAGAAAATGTTTAGGGAAGTTCATCAAACGCAACATCCCGTACCAGCACGTGAAATATATTTTTCATCAAATATCTCATAATGCATCCCCATACATCTCAAATTAAAACATCATTTACGAGTTCTTTAGTAATACACAAATCTAGGGAAAGTGAAACCTATCAAAGGGTGTGACTCAGAGAAACCACGGTTAGCTCTAGCTTAAGTTTTAAACCAACTATTACCTCTGATGATTGCAAGATTTGGTTTAGCCCAAATGCAAGAAATGCAAGTTCTTCTAAAAAAACGTAAAATAAATAAGAATGAAGGCTGTCTCATGTTTGCGGTGAAGTTAAAATGAGCGCGTTTTGGGGATGTCCCGGGCTCCGTGCGCTCCCTGTGGGGCCGAGGCACGCAGGGACCCCCTCGCTCCCGCCCGGGCTGCTGTCGCACGGCTTTGTCTCTTTTCCTGTAGTCCTGTTTAAATTCTCACCTTGCTCTGCCCTTGTCATCAAGTCATTCAAGCACAAAGCAGGGAGCACGGGAGTGTTTACTCATTTCCCAAGTCCATTATCTCACACATTAATCACTGGTCTGGAACTTTTGGACAATGCTGAATCTGTTACCTTTTTTTTTTTTTTTTTCTTTCTGGCTGCTTTACTCTTGGGTCCGATAGTTCACCGGTTCCCAGCTGTACTTACACTAGATGACCTTTACATCTGATTATTTAGCTACTCTTCCTCCTGATTTTTTTTTTTAATACTTCAAAAATAAACAAGCGCATGAAGTCGGCAACAGTGTTTTCCACCTTTAAAGTTGCAATTGCTTGAGAAAAATACAAATATTACTGCTCCAAATCTTAAAATCGAACCTCCTCCAAAATTCCACAAAGGAAGCGCAAAGCTACGGGGATGTGTCTGTGGAAAGGACTGGAGAGAGTTTATTTTTCTTTGGAGCAACTTAGGTTGTTTTATGAAACTTGAAAGAGCACACTTTTTTTTTTTTTTTTTTTTTTTTAATTGTTAATGAAAGAAGCAGGGAAAAGTTATTTCTGAATGCAGGAAGTTTGTTGCTGTAGAAATGCATCTTCTAAAATGGTATAAAGTTTATTTGCAGTAACGATTGGCGAGGGAAGTATGGAAAAAAAGGAAAAAAAGGTGTAAATCTGGACAGCTGGAGGCTCTTGAACTCCACTCGTTAAAAGATTTGTTTGTGAAACACGCATTTTATTGCCTTGTCTGCACGTTATAATGAGGCACGGACAACTGCAACATTGCACTTAATGATCGCAGTTCCCGTTCCAGCCCGGTCATTGTCCTCCCGCAATTAACGCTTTCCCAGATCACCCAAGGCTACTTCGGGGGGCGGGAGGGGGGCGAAGAAAGGGGGGGGAAATCTGAAATTCACATAAATGAGCAATGTCAATAGTTTAGAAAGAGTTACTTAGGGAACAAAGGGCCCTTATGAGGCACTAGTGAGAAGAAATGGGGAAAAAATGAGTCCTCACAATGTCGCCCTTTTCTCCCCGCGACTTGTTATCAAGCAGCCCGCGCGAGCCCCTCCGATCTGCATGAAAATGCGGTTCGTTCCATTCACTCATTTGCATTAATTTCTCCCATTATCTCTGCAAATGGCGGCGCGTCTCCGCGGCACAATGCGGCGGCACGGCGCGGCCTATCCCGGCTCCAGGTGCCCGGCGCCCCCGGCCGGGCCGGGCCGGCTCCCGGCTCCCGCCTCCGCCCGCGCCTCGCCTCGGCGCGGCCCCGCCGGCCCGGCCGCCCCGCGCCGCCTTTGCTGGCGGTGACAGCCTCGGCCGGCCCGCGAGGAGGGGGGCTCCTTTCAGCGGGCGTCGATCACGCTGCCATGGGAAAGCCAGAGCCGAATGATTCTCAGTGGCTCCCGATTTCCCGTATTTGTTCAGCATTAGGCCCACTTATCTCCGGGAGAAAAAGCAACATGTAGAGGGAAAGTGACAGGCAGAAACGCGCTCCCTCGCCCCTCCATTCTCCCCGCGCTCTGTATTCAAACAAGGGGGCCCTACTACACTGAAAGCTCCGGATCAGCCTCACTCAATTATCGCCGCTAATCCTTATAGCTCTATAAAGTAAATATTTCATTACAATTTCAAATAAACAGTCACCCAATCTAATGAAGCAAGAACTCAAAGTGGCAATGTCATAGAACTTGTTACCGTCGTCAAAGGAAAGGACACACGTCTGTCTGTTAATAACGCTAAAAAAAGGGGTTCCCGGGCAGATTCACAAGAAGGGGCTTTATTATTATTATTATTATTATTATTATTATTATTATTATTATTATTATTATTATTATTATTATTATTTTGAACTTTTCCCTCTTTCCAAGTATTCTTCAATCGTCAAAAATACCTTTGTTTTCTTACCAATTACTGAGTTTGGTTCAGGTACTCACTGGATCAAGATGAGGGACATTAAATGTCCACAAGCTGCATTAAAATTTAGCATCCCTGACATCTTTCGAGACTAGACTTTGATTGACTTAACGCTCTTCTAATACAACTGTTCCTCTTAAAAAAGGAAACTCATGAAGTCTCAAAACATCTCTACTTGGTTATACTTTTTTTTTCCTAATCTCAAACTCAGTAATTGTACTGGATATTTATATGGGAAGATGCCAGCACCTTTATTATATCCCAGGACAGGCAGTGAAATGTAACAGGATATTTTGTGCAGCAGTTCTTTCAAACCCCAAACCTCTTCCAGGTCAGACAGGACAAAGGTAACAACACACACTTAAGCAGGTACACAGCAGCATTGCTATTTTAAGTAAGCTTGCCATAAAAGCCCTTCTATAAATTTTATTAACTTGGGTTATCTTTAAAGTAGACAAGCTTTTTTATCCACAATTTTTACAACAGGAAGAACACTACTCTTAAGTTTATGTCTTGTGTCTCTTTTCAGAAAAGTTTTTGAGATGTCTTCTTTCTCCTGCCTTCAGTCTCCTGGAGGACTTTCCCACTCCCCTCCTCCTTTCCTTCCCCCCTACCATTCAGCTGAGGAGGGGGATATTCTTTGTCATTCTTTCTCTTTCTGACACAAATGAAGTGGGCTTTTCTTCTATCAGCTGTTCACAGAGGAGATACCCAGTGCCTCTTTGAGAAACACTAGAAATACTGAGATCTCAGAACAGAGCACAGTAGGTCAGCACATAAAATTTAAACCCCCTAGAGTAAATATTCACTGAGCAGTCTCCTTAGGTCCTGCTCACATTCTCATGTCATCCACATGTCTCAGCACTAATGCAGGGTTTAATGCTAAAAATACCCTTACAAGGAACTAGTGTAGGCTCTGTGCAGTCATCCTGCAAACTCAGCAAAACATTAGGAAATAGGAATCAAAGTCAAAGTAGCATCTTTTTTCCTCATACATCATCAACTACAATCATCTGGGAAAAAAAAAAAAACAAAAAACACCCCAAAACTCCAGTTACAGTATTTCAGACTATGTTTAAAGGAGGCAAATTTTAAATCTGTAAGTTTAGTAAATCAACTGGTTGAGAACTGTAATGACAAAAAAGCAGTATTATCCCCCAATAATGATCTAGGACAGCTATGTAACCCAGTTTCTATGCAACTATACACAATATACACAACTATACACATAACCAGTTGCAATTGTGCATTTCTTAGGCTAATGAAACAGCATATCCATCTAAAACTCTTAGAACTAAATAGTCACAGAAACACTGGCAGAACAGCACAATGAAAACGTATCTTTGGCCATAATGCCAGTAGACACCATGCTGCATAAATACAGAAAAGAGAGCCACAAGTAAGAAATTACCATATGTATACAGACATCTTTCAAGTACACTTTAGCGCCTGTCATAAGGGGACCTGATAAAATTAACTCATACAGAGAAGGCTAACATAAAATCCTATACCAATTTATGCACTTAATACAGGATTTGAGTGTTATACTGGAAGGTCTTGAGAATGTTCTTCTGCAAAGGAGTGAAGCTCACCCTCAATTAGTAGCTACCCATTACCCCAAATTACTGCCATTCAGATGTCAATCAGTAAGGATGCACTGCAGGAATTAAAGGAAAGAAGTCATTTACCACAAGTATTCCCCCAAAGATTGTCATTGTCTTTATTTCTTCAGCTACTCTGTGTACATTTTTATCCCTTCAAAATTATTTTTTTAGTTTTTGATTTCCACTTCAGTACCTAACTATGATTCAGAAATATACAGAATTTAAAATGAAAAAGAAAAAAGAATCAAAGCCAGTTTACTATTTCATATCTTTAAATCGCAAGATTTACAAGAGCCCAATTTTAGTTCAGGCACAGTTTCCTTGATCTTGCTAATCAATGGTGAAATGAATCTTGAATGCTTTAAAGTGCTAAACATAATTTCCTTATCTAAAGTATGAATATTCAAACATAATAGTATCTATTAGGTCAAGGCTAGGCAAAAGGGCATTTCTTTGGGTTTTGACTCCGTTTTTACTCCTGACACATTGTTTCAAACAAATGCTGATCTTTCTGATAAAAGTAGAATTCTCACTGGAGAAAAGCATTACAGTTTGTCAATTGAAAGTAATATTTGCTCAAAAAATATGTGATAATGAGAAAACCAGGACTTCTGACTTGCCTCTTTCCTACTGCTGAATGAAAAGGCTATGCTAGGAAAAAAAATATGTATGACCTATAACAAAGCTAAAAACTGGAATATAGCACCTTCATTTCCAGGTAATTTTTAAAAAAAATTTAGGTTATGGTGCTATTCAAAACTTTTCTTTATTTTACATACTTGGATATACATAAAAGACTTTTAAAATCTGTTCAAATTGACACAACTAAGTTTGACTTAAAATTAAACAGGAATATATTTACAAAGATATTCATTCTGTCATGAAATAGGTTATATAAAGTTTAGGACTGCCTGCAGTTTTAAATTTCTTGAGTACAGAAAGCATATTCCTTAAATCTTCAAGCATTCTTCCTTTATAAATCTGAAATGCTATTTTTGTTTGAAAAAGAATAAATAAATTATCATACAGGACATACTGAGAACCTAAAAAGGAAAAGAGATTTTGTAAGCATGACTAAAAAACAAATCAGGTTTCATTTTCATCTATTTTAGTTTCATAGAGCAATAAATAGAGGGATGGAAGTGTCTCCCCATGTACAAAAAAGAGGTGATCAGAAAAATAGCTGCAAGAGAGATGGATCAACCCTGTTCCAGCTTGAACTGTGAGGAAAGTGAGGGGTAAAACTCCAGCTAAAACTTCAGCCTAGCAGAAGCTAGGCTAGTTTGGTTATATTAAAGATACCAATAAATAAATTTTAAAAATCACACAGAAAAACCAACATAGATTATATTTTCCACTATAATAGTTTCTATTACCACTCCATGTTTTTGTAGCCCTGATAGATGTACATATTTTGGCAGATTTTACATAGAAAACTGTCTACCAACGAACATACATATGAAGAAACAAAACAGATTTTAAATTATTAAGTAAAAAACTAATGAAAAATAACCACACTTTTAAACAAAACTTCACCAGTTTTTAAATTCCTTTCAAAATGTTGGGGAAAATCCAGCTTTGTTTCATTTTCACTTAATGTCTTTTCTGAAACACAAATTTGACTGTTTATTGCACTGCTTTTGAAACTTTGATATGTGAAACCATATATGAGTGTAAGTATCTCAGGAAGGAATGCAAAATGTTGCATTCTATAGCTAAGGATTATCTCTGAAATATGTAATCAAGACAACGCTTCCTGTGTATGTATATTTTCATACACCCTTTATTCTGCTCTTAGCTATAATTATGTGTCTTTAGATAATATTAAGTTTGGTTATATCAAAGATACCATTGTTGATAACTTAGTTTTGTGCTTGCAGATGAAGAAAGTTTGAAATAAACCATTCTGATACACAGAAGAAGTGACTTGAAGACATGGGTCTGCATGAAGTCAAATGGCAAAAAAGTCCTTAAATCTCCAATCAGTTATTTGAAGGATGAGTGCTCTAATAAGGGTGTTGAGTTTTGGACGAGTGATCCTGGAGCTGTACATAACCAACCAATACAATCAAGTAGGTGTAAAAGAGATGACACTTAATGTCTTAGAAACTGAAATCAAAACTGATTACACTTTTGAAATATACTTGGCATAAAATATTGCAGTATGTAAGTAGAATTTTTCATCTCTGCATGTACCCATCCACACTGTCTTCAGTACCTCCTTAAAACCTGAACCTTCTCAGCACTGATGTGAGAAGTTCTGAGTGGAGCTGCTCCAGAAAGCCCAATGCCCCCACTTCCATCAAAACCACCCCTTTTCCCACGAGAGGTAACTTGTACAGTGCAAGCTCATGCTCTTAGGACCAGATCCACACAAGGTGGTAAGTGAATGTGGACCTGACTGCCAAAAGAGAGAAATGTACAGGTGTTAGAAATAACTAAGAGAGGCACAGGAAGCCTGCTGGAACTGAGAGGAACTATTTGCCATTTCTTGGTATATTTAATCAGAAGACTTGTATTACTACAACAGAGCTGACTTCATGCCAGTAGGTGAGCAAGGTGGTCAAGAAGGGCCTTCACCCTGATCTTAATTTTCCTAGGTGTGCTAAATCCAGATTATTGAAAGCTAAAACTTCAAGCAGTTCAGCTTGTGCAGGGGAAGCACAGTAGAAACTAAAAGATAAGGCTATCTTCCTCAAGTGACCTTCTTCTTCAGGATTATTTTTTTGACCAAAATCTCTGAAAGATAGACCTCATGGGTACAACTGTTTTCTTGATTCTAATTCATAACTACATGCATGCTTTGTTTGCTTATTAACATTTGAGCTGTTTGCATTTATCTTCTGAGAAACACAACAGAAATTATTAAGGGTGATCTTAATTTTTAAACAAATGTTGTCCACTTATAAGGAAGGAATACCTCAAAATATCTGTTGGTGAATTTGATTTCTAAAAATGTTTGCTCTAAAACTTTCCTATCTGTGATGACCTATAGCATAACTTTTAAGCTTAAAAAAATAATTCAATATAGAATTAAAGTAAGCATAACATTTGGATAAGGTTGAAAGATGGTTAAAAGGATAAGATTTTAAATGCAAACAGAATAATAATTAATTGCTAAGGTGCTTTTGGGAAAAATCATACACTTGACCCAAGCTGAAGGCTGAAATATTAATCTGTTTCTGTGACAGAGATCAAGCTTCATAGTCGCTTTTTATCCTCCTCATAATAGAAGCAACAGTTGTAAACCATAATGTTATAGTTCAAACAATGCCCCCCCTAAGACTTCAAATTTATTATAGCATTCATCTCCAAGACAAAAGACCTGGTACAGGAAAAAAGCTCTTTTTAGCAAAAAGCATGGTTGTTATTTATGGCTCAGATGCAAAGAATGAGTTTGGGGAATTTATCAGAGATGAAGGTATGAAATGTTTTAGCTTGTTCTTCTCTCTCTAATCCATAAACCATTTTCTCAGCCACCCAAGTGAATTCTAATGGAACAGGAGTGATGAAATAATATTTTCCTAGCCCTTTAACACTTTGCCTACTGTGTGTGTGCATTGTGACTTGTTCAGGGAAAACACAGGAGCTTATAGTTACAAATCTTTTAAATCAGAAAGTAAAATGATCTTGTTAATAAATTATGTAAAATGGCCTTGTGGGAAGATTCAACATACCACCGAGTGCTTGTGCCCACTATCAAACCATATTCACTTGCAGCCATTCTTACAAAGGATTTTTTTTTTTTTTTTATTAATCTTTCATTTGATAGTAATGTGAATTTCCTGTGGATGCCTTGGAGTTATCCAGTCAGCCCATAACTATCTAATTTGCTCTGGGTAGCAGGAAGGAGAACTAAGGTTACTGGTGAGTCCCTTAGTTTGCATGAGGCCATGTGACTTACACTCTCTGAGATGTAAGCAGTGCCTTGTCTGGTTAGATTTTATGGCAAGCAGTACTGCTATGACAGAGATGTTGAAGATTGCTGCCCTCACCTCCCAGTTGCCATGATACCTTGTTACACAGATTTCTTTACAGATAAATCTTTTCCTCCCTCTTAGTTTCCACTGCGTCTGATGGCTTTGCAAGCCCCTGATCACCAACAGTACCATCCTGGAAGCTCCTTCTCCTCAGGGCAGATTCAGGCAAGAGTATATGTCTGTCTAAAACTATGGTGCTTCACTATTGTAATAAATTCAATTTGGTCTTCTCCTCTTAAATATTTAAGTGTTTAAGTAAGTCTAAATTCTGAAGCTGTAGTCTCAGGTGGTTCAATGTTTCAGCTGCAGACCTTGAATCTAAGAAAGACAAAAGGGTTAAATTTTCCCACGCGAGGTGTAAATAGCAGCTTGGCTTCAGGATTCCCTTAGCATTTGGCACAAGAGTTAAGCAATTTTTTTGAACCATTTACATAGAAGTTAGGGGTCAGAGTACAAGACTATGTGTCATTTCATTTATGGAACAAGACAGAAGTAGACCAAGTTCAACAAGACTTTGATTGGAAGCAATGTCTGCCATTAGCCATTACTTGATTGTCATACTGGTAAAATTTCAACAGATCTAGCCTGCTGTTCCTTTAAATCTCTTTCCATTTTACCCTTCTACAACATCTACATCAAACGACATATTACTCTTCTGTGACATATCAACTCCTCCATTTAATAATATATGCCTAATTATATTGCCAGGTCTTATCCTGCTGAAGTCAACTGGAGAGTTGCCAATGAATTTCCTGAATATAGAAACATATATATACACACACAATGAAAGAAGATAAGGGAAATACATACTTTACAGATAAATTCTTTTTTCTCTAGCTCATTTTACAACATGTTTCAAAAGAAATGTACATTGACTTCAAAACAATGAAACTAAGCTATTCATAAGAAGAAGAAACTGCAGAGTAGCCAGAAGGAAAAATCCTATTTAACAAATAAAGTGAGCAGGAAAGAGATAATACATAATCAATCCCCAAACTCCTTTTTTTCTTTCTTTTTTTGTGGTGGGGTATTCATGTACCTTCCATTTCCACTTTTTTTTTTTTTTTTTTTCTTAGCCAAAAGATAATCAAGTTCTATGACTTGCCATGACTCTCATTTATAAAAATATCCCCCCCTTGCTTTCTGTGTGAAGGAGTCGACTATAGGAAAATTGCATAATTGCACATGCCCCTTTATCCTTTTACTTTTTTTCCTAAGTGCAATATTATCCATTCTGTTTTAAGTTCACACTCCAAGCTGGGAGAACATGCAAGAGCAAGAAGTCTTGTATTCATTAAAGCATAAATTGTGCATCCATTCCACTGCAAATCTTTTTTTTTTTCCCAACAGATTTCTTTTTTCCACTTCTCGTCTAAGAAATGCAATGTAAAAAAAGCCATCACTTCTACAGTCATCAAAGGCCCATCTTTTCCTTCCAACTTACACTTTCTGTGTCCCTCCTCAGAACTGGGCAAGGGGCTGAAGGGGAAGAAAAGGGGCAAAGTGTGAGAGGAAGGAAAGATATTTTAAACTGGGTCAGTTACTAATCTGATTCACAGCACAGCCCCACAAACAGTGGTAGCACATAAAATTGAGCAAACAGCAAAGGAACGAGACTGGCACGGGCTGGCCACCATTCTTGGAAGTGTGCATGGAATTCCTGCCCAGCCCTGCTGGCCTGGACGAATGCAGTCTCCCCATGAGACTGGGACCTATTAAGTGTGAATCTGCAATGGAGCACAAGGCTTGCTACATCTCTGTTGTAAAAGCAAGCTGGACACTTTTTTCAAATCTATTTGTGCCAGTAAACCACAAAGCAAAATGCTTCCCTGGTTTGTTGCAGGCTGCTTTCCCCTTCTGAAGAAGACAAAATGACAGCATAGCCCCATCTTCAGCAGAGGCAAAAAAGGCTACATCAATGCAACATTTTTCTGTTAATAAATCATTTTTAATGACTTCCAATAAATCATCTTGTAATCACATTCCTTTACCACTTAAGCCAGTCAAAGTATACCTCTTACAGTTAAAATATTAATATATTCACATTTCATGAAAAATTGTAAAAGCTCATAAAGAGAGAAACTAACTGGAGAGAAATCAGTTTCATTCATTTGAGAAAGCAAAGATTACCCTATAAGTTTTTTAAGTTTTTCTAATAGTTAGTGGTCTGTAAGTGCCATTTATATTTTAGAAACTGTTTCTGATCAGAATTTCACTATTCTGTGTGCACATATGTGCACATATCCGCACATATCCATGCTCCCTGGACACATTCATCTTCACATACATACATAAATACAATATACATAAACCATACTCTTTTGTCAGTTTAGTAACATTCCAAGCACTTCTGAAGAAGCAGATTATGCAAAAAGACCTGGTGAAATGAGGCATTTAACACTGTAACTTCCCATCACATGTTTTGCATTCCTGATGTCCTGCAGGAATTCTGAAGGTTTTGATGTTTTCTTTTTCTCTAGTTTCATCCTGGTGATTTCTGAACTACAATTTACATCTGCATCACACTACTTTGCCCTGACACAGAAATGAAAGTTAATTAGTTTCTATGACAACCTGATGCATGAAAGGACCACAGGTTCTTTCACATTTGTAAATATATTCCAACTTAGTATTCAGGGTGCAGTGCTTATGAGCCTTAAGTACAAATAGCATGAGTTTGTTTTTAGTAAGGCAGAAAAAAGGACTTAAGTCAGATGACGTGATTCATTGGAGCATACGTTTATCAATGAACAGATGAGTCCCAATTTATTTCCCTCATCTTTAAAGAAGTCTTCAAACTTCCACTAGAAAAGAGTATTTAGATGTGAACTGGCATTCCCTCTGAAAGACTGGACAGAAACTAAGTCTAAACCAGATGCAGTTGTTTTAGTTGTGCAGCACAGCATTAAGCATATTTATTGTAAAAATATATACCTTTGAAAGTATTTCAAGGTATGCCATATTATTCACATTCAAAAATCAATGTGAAAAATGAGCTTAACACAAGTCTTTGAGCTAGTGCTGTGCTTTTACTCCCACAATCATCTATGTTACTTTTTGTTGTAACACCTCCCCAAAATAAAACCCCAAAAGAATTTCAATGTATTTCAAAACCTTTGTTCATTTTTAAAAATGCCATCATGAAATTAAAACTGTAGAGTTTTCATGCTTTTAGTCATCCATCCACTGCAACAGAGAATTGTTTGTTATCATACAGAATAGTCAAGAGAGACCCTTGAGCAACAGAACCTTTCCCTGACTGTAGCCAGGCCTCCTGCTCGCCAAGGAGAGGCTGTGGGACAAGGACTAACACTTCTCACAGGTTTTCTTCTAGCAAGGAGACAACATTGGGAAGGTGATTTAAGTATTACAGCTATTCTTTCCCCAGCAAAACCATATCCTTTCCCAGGCACAAACACAGGTCACTTAAGTGGAATCTGTTGGACAGAGGAAAATCATATCCTGAAGATATTCAAGAGAATAAAGTCTTAACGTATCAGTGTCAGACAATCTGCCCCATAACACCCTTATCATCACAAAGCAGTTGTATTATTTTTTGTTGCAGTCATTACAACATTTTCTAAATAATATGGAGTACCATGTCCTTGAAATCACATGCATAAGTACTATGATCAAATCAGGCTTTTTATTCTATAACCAAAGAAGCAAAGGAGAAAAAGAAGAAAGTATACAAAGAGTGGATCATTACTACTATATTGTGACTTCTTTCAAAATGAGGAAACCAGTGTCACAGAGCAAGCTAGAGCTGAAATACAAATGCAGATATTCCTCCCTCCTAGCCCCTAGAAGCAGAAGAATCACAGTGAATGATTTCCAGCAAGATGCTGGCGCAAATAACCAGGATTATTCCACCTACTGACAGGCTCAAGTACTGATCCTGCCTGTTTGGGTGGACTACTGAATTTGTAAAGACTTCAAGACTCTTTCTTGCACAACTGAAATCCAATTACCAATCTTCTCTGAAGGTATTGTCTTCCACCCTACCTCTAAAGCTTGTAAAACATATGGCTCCTAGATTCCAATCAGAAACCCAGAAATCTATAAACAATGTGTAACTTACAGATGCCCTTCAGTGCATCAGAATGTGTTTTAGTATTGTTCTAAAATCCTAAATCACTCTGTATTATTTATCTCCAAACTTTCCCATATTTTAAATGTCATGGTGTCAGGCTAAGTAATAAAAAGATTAAAAGCTAATACCTGAACTCAATCAGTAGCATCTGAACACTGTATTTAAGGCTGAAAATACTGATGGGATATTTGTATTTTCAAACTAAGGGATAGTTCTTTTTCTTATTCATTTTTGCCAATAAGCCAGAATTTCTACTTAAGACTGGAGTCACAATGAAAATGTGACTATGCAATCTTCAGTACATACAGATGCAGCTCTAAGATAATCATAAAAAATAGTATTTCAGATGATCACACATTTTTCAGCTTCATCTGCTCTTTTAGAGATTTTTCTTAACTATAAATTGAGCGCTGGAATTTCATTTGCTTTTCACACTAAATTGCCTCCAAGATTTTATACTTATTAAAATAAATGCCACAACGTGTATTTTTGGATTGTGGAACTTTATCCTCATAAAATAGCATATTACAGCTAAATCCTCACATACAGGTAAAGTATAAAGAAAAATATTAGTTATCCTAGCAGATCAAGTACTTTTCCTAACATCAGGAAATAAGTGGCTCCTTTCACCTTAAAAAGTTAATAAGGAAAATCTTCACCTCTCAAAAATAACAAAACCCACTTAAATGCTAGCAAGTCATGCCTGACATTTGTATAAAAACAAAAATAATCTGCTGTCAGCAAAATGTCCAAGTGCCTCTGTCACTCCTCTCAAACATGAACCTTTCCTTGACTACAAGGGTTTTGCTGTTACACTACGCTCATTAGAATGGAATTTGTGTTAACTTCCATGTACCACGACTTACTAATAGGATTGCTAGCAATTATTATACTGAAATGAAATCAGCGCAAACTATTAGATCTGTTTAAACAAGTTAAAAATAAACCTTGATTAAATGTTCTTTTTAAAGAAACTGCTCATTAGGGCTGCAGGGCCTTCCGATAAATTGGTGTTTCATTAACATCAAAGCATGAATCAAGTTTAAACTCACTTACCAAACAAGTTATACTTAAAAAGCAGCTTTAAAAAATAACCTGGATTACAACCATCACATAAGATAGTAACTAAATGGCTCCTTATTTACAGAGGTTCAGAGATTTCAAAAGGGAAAATGCTTTCCATGAGGCAGGAGGGAAAGGATATAGAGCAGAACTGTTGGTATCCACACGCACCAGATTTATTCCTTGAGCCGGGATGCACACTGCAGTCTGCTAGTATGGAGCCAGAAAGGCACTGTGGGTACTGAACTTGCAAAAGAGTACAAAAGCAAACTGTATGCTTACCTATAAAGAGTAAAAAACAATTAAAAATCAAAAAGAATGTGGAGTTGAAACTTGAATAAGGCTTAGGCAAGCCATGTGTATTTGTTTCAATATTACCTGTTTTCTGTTTTTAAACCTATTGTCTGTCCTGTAGGCTGAGAATACAGATGCTATGTGAAATAAGTCTAATGAAAGGATGGAGGTTAAAAGTGACAAAAGCTTACAGAGCTGCCTGAGAGGAAAATTTATTTTCCCAAGCATGCTGCAATGTTGCAGTTTATCCTAAGAACTCAGACTTGGCAATTTTATCACATGTATTTAAAAACAGTCTAATTAACTATTCTTCTGCCATCCCTCTTCAATGTGAAGAAAGACTTCACAGACCGTTTGAACAGGCAATGCTAAACTGGGCAGCTTCTCAATATCAGAACGATTTATAACACTCTCTTGCAATCATAAGAATTATTTAGAAGAAATGCATTAACAGTAACTCAGTATAAACAAATGTACTCAGTACATTATACCAAGCAGTACATATATTTTGAAAAGCATTTTTAGAATGGCTTTTTGATATCACTATCGTAACAGATCATACAGTAATTTTAACTTAGTCTGTCCCTTCCTGCTTCTATCTTCTAAAATCTACTGCTACTTTCTGTGCCCCAGTATTGCAAAAATGTTCTGGTTTAAAAAGGAACAAACCTCTCAGTTTAAGTAATTAATATTCCTTAATTAAATTCACCAACCCATAGACAATGAATTCTTTATAAAACTATGAGCTTGCCTAAAGCAACAAAGTCACACTTTTGTTAAAGCATTTTTAGTGTGTATTTTGCACAATTTTTTAAAGTTTAACCTCTGTGGATCAATGTGCTTCCTTAAAAGACTTTAATAAATTAAAGTGCAGAGAGCTTTTTTTCACCAGGCAGAAAAAGCTGATGAGACAGGTTTAGTTTAATCTCAGGCAATAGAAGTCATTAACCATTCTCTCAGGGATTAAAATATAGCTTGCCCTTTTCTTCTCTCACTTATCATTAGCATCACTTTAATCTCCCAGCGTTTCACACTGCTATTTTAATCATTACTTACTGCCTTTTGACAAGTGCAGAACATGCTTTTTCTCATTGAGGCAATATCCTGGTTTTAGCTGACAAATGTAGGACATAATGTAAAAATATCAAAGTGACATCTCTTAAACACACCTTCATCATAAAAATCTCTAAAGTTACAATATTCCTTTGTCTAATGTTTCTATTGAAATTATCATTTGAAAGGTTTCTCTCTTCCACAGAGACAAAAGTTTGTTCTAAATAACACAACAAATAATTTCAGTTGATGGGTAGAGGGAGTACAAACATTTCAGGGTTTTTAAAAATATACACCTTAACATTTTTGTATATCCTAGCAATATGATCATAAACTTGCAGGTATTTCTTGTAGAGAGGAATAGTCTTCCAGCATCACCAGGCAGAACTCAAATACATCATGCAAAATGCTGACCTGCATTATTTGATATTTTATTGTGCACTAGCCTTGAAAAAAATAAACCAAGTATCTTTCTCTGTCACTTAGGTATTTGTGACTTACTTTCAAGATGAATTTCAGCGAGGGAAGGTGGTGAACCCAGTGTCATATATAATAATTTTTGAAGGAAAAGACTTATAAAAAGCGCCTTTTTAAAATTGAATATTTTACTTGAACCTCCTCAGAAACATTTTAAATGCTATAATCCTTTCAGTTTGAGAAAATCCTAGGAAGTTTATTCACAGCTCTACAACTTCTAGTCAAATTTAATACTAAATACATTATCCTGGGTACAAAGTGTGGTCAAACGATCCGTATTACAAACAAAATCCCACAGGATTCATACAGTTATTAAAGTTTCCTGTCATCCTTAGCTTTAAGTAAATGAATATTTAAAAGAATTAAAACACTTTCTTTGAAATACTATTTTGGTTCAAAAAGAAAAACTAACAAAAATAAATTGGTAATGACAGAACTTAAGAAATTATTTTAGTTAGTACTAACACAGTTCCTAATGTTTGGCCCTAAGGTCTTTAATCTTGTCCATCTGTAATGATCTCATAGTACTTTCAACCATTATTTAACTGTTAGAAGAAAAAAAACTATGTTGCACTATATGTTTCAACAATAAAATCCCTTCTTAAGCTTCACAAAGCAGAACAATTCATTATTTGATCTCTTTCCAGGTTCAAAGTCTGTCTTATTGCAATACTTCAAAGAAATATGTAATCAAAGACAAACAGCTGTGAAAACAATCTTTTATTACTTTATTATCATCTAGCATATATCTTTAGGGTAAACCAATGAAAATGCTATACAAATAAAACAAATATTCCTTTCAAATGTCTCCTTAGCTATAAATAGACATATAGTTATAATTATTTCAAGGTAGGGCCCAGTCCTAGAAGGTGCAAGTAAAACTCCCACCCTAGTATTTCACAAGAACATGCCTTTCACTAATTAGATCTCGACTCTGCAAAAAGCCAAGCATGCAAGCAATTTCATATTTATGAACTGATTTATATCTTTCAGTTGCAATGTTAATAGGAGTAGTTTTAGCCTGTGAATTGTATTTATAGCTGTGCAGCCATACTTTAATTTCCCATACCATATATTACATTACTCAGAACAATATTCAGGTTGTCAAATCAAGCATTTTGAAATGGAGAAATCTGAGAAGATGGCTTTTGTTTTAATCTGAATTTTGCCTCCTTTTATTTTTTACATTATGCAATAATTATTTAGTTATGTGAATCACATGGTATTTTTTCTGAAGTTTCTGATGTTCCTGCCCATGTTCTGGATAGGCTGTATTAGGGAAGTGGGCAGTTATTCGGTAATTTATATGCATCATCCAGCTATTGGACTATGCATTGTTCACAATTTAGCAGATTAGATATATAGAAATAATTGGCCTCTTGTGCTCTTTTTTTTTCAGAACTTTCATTAAAATACTCACAGATTCCAACTGAAGCATTCTTTTCTGAATATATACCAAGATGTAATTTTTCACATATAGCATAAATTAATCATTGGTAATCCAGCACAGGGAGAATCAGTGAGAAAGATGACACCAGGATTCAGGAACTGTCACCTTCTCCACGTGCACATTCCTCTGCTACGCTAACAAACATGCTGAGCAGCCACTACTTCCATTGATTTCAGTGGCTGTAAGGAGAGTAACAACTGCTGCAAGTAAGAGCCCACATATCTCAAGCTGAGCACCCTGAAAATGAATTATATGCAGTTAGTGGCCATCTGCCAAATGCTTTAATTGAGTTGCTCGGCATCACACAGACAGCCTGTGACAGAAACAGGGACAAAACTGGGTTTGCCAGAGTGTCTTTCTCTTGAATCAATCACAAAAAGCATCCTCTCTCTTTTTGCAGCCCCTGATTTGTTCCAGTTCCTGCAGAAAATGAGCCAAAGTTCCTATAAACAACCATCCTATGCACCAAAATAAACATGGATGCTAAATAAAAAATAGCGTATGATACACTAAATAAAAATTGTAGTCTAATAATAACAACTTAGTGCAAATGCTCCATGGGCAATTGAAGTTGGGTGTTCAGGAATTTTCAGGATTTGGTTTTGTAATCTTGAATATACAAACACACACACACACACGCATATATATATATATATATATATGTACACGCCAGTCTTGCATCACAGTATATCAGATTTAATTGATCATTTAGCCTTCATCATTGCATAAAATATTCAGTTACTGAACATTATCTTCATATAAGCAGCAGAAGGTTGTAGGAGCTGAAATGAGTTATTGGGGCCACAAGACTGGCTCAAGCTGATCCAGGGTATGAAGAGTCCTGTTCATCCTGTCCTCCTCTATTTCCTTCCTCTGGAGATTTCCCTCAAAGATGGCAGAATTGTACTTCTGAATCCAGGTACTTACTTTGATTTGCTATGAGGATACTTTTATAGTTTTTGTCATTTTCCTGACCATCTACCAGCCCTGTGAAATTAATTATTTTGTCTGGCAGGCAGAACTTTATTGAGGAACACAAACAAGGAGAAGAAAGTGTGTTTCAGAAGCATTTGTCTAAGCTAACCCACATCAACAAGAAAAAGCACTGCTTTGATTTCACATCTTCCTTTGCACAAAACTTTCAGTTCCTGCCACAATGCTCAAAATGCAGAAAGTTATTTCAGACAAGATTTTCTTCAGAAGAGAGAATTAAGCAGTCTGTAAGTTGTACATCAAATGCAGTGATAGAAATCAAGATGATCTGACTGCAAACTAAACCACCTTGTTTTCAAACAAGTTTATGCTTAGGATCAGTACAGTAAACATCACTGAGTTCTCCACAAAGAGCTTAGCTGTGTTGCCAGGAACAAAACGTCAAATGCTGCTTAACTCTAAGCAGCCCCACACGATGAAATATTTTTGAAAGCACTTCCCTGAAAAAATTATATTCAACTTTCAAGATTAAAGAGAAGAAAATGGAAGTTATGTTCTGATCTGCCAAGCCAAATATATTACTATTTCACAGGATCCTGATTCCTCTCATGTTGAAACCAGTACCATCAGAGGTACCTCTAAATCTAAAGCAATGTTATGACAAAAAATACATCTTGCAATACATACAGCCAATACCTTCTTAATCACATAATGTGATATCTCTGCAATGAATTAACAGTTGGAGTAGAAATTTTTCTTTAGCTTCCTAAGGTTATCTGACAGTCCACACTGGAATTAACTGGTAAGGTGGACCTTTATCAAGTAAGGTGGACATCTCGTCAATTTTTCTTGTGTTCTGCAGCTACAGACTAACAGTTTCACTTAATGCACATTTTCAAGTTTCCCCATTTTCAGATATGAAATAAAGTTCATTCTGTAATGTTCTTCATAACACAATTTATAGGTCAGAAAATCAGAAGGAGAAAATACTTCTCTCATTCATATAATCTGAACTGTAAGTCAACTTCTGTATTATTTTATGTATTTATATATGTGGAGATCCTTTTCTGGAGACCAACTGTAAATATTAGGAGGTCTAACAGATATAAAAATAATTCTGCCGCATCAGTTCATATTAAACAGGTCACACAAACATTTCATAAATGGCCTGGAAAGTGAATCAGATATTTGGCCAAATTATGGTCTAAAATAATTACTCTAGGTACTTTTAGCTACAGATTTTATGATTCAGTGTTTAAAATATGATAATTCAGCTAAAAAGGCTGTTCACATACCTATGACAAATGTTCTCCCCTCAAATACTTCTAATCCATATATACAAAAACTGACTAGATGTTCTATCCACTCATAATCCCTGGGAAAAAATATCCTGCTGGACATAGATAATCAACTCCTATTCCATATTGCTATGTGAATGTGCCATTTTTCCTTAGATAGATGCAAGGTACCAAACGAAGCAGAAAAAGGAAAGGGTTGCAAGAATTTCTTTTACAGAAAGAGGAAGATGTTGTTTTACACAGTTCAACCAACTAATCAAATCGCTGAGAGATCTGCCACTGAATCCAATTAGAACAGAACAGTGCCTTTGGTTACAAGAGTTTCTGTATACATAAATTGTATAAGCGGGTAGACTGACTCAGCAGAAACAAACAGATGATATCAGCAAAGGTAGTCTTCAAAGGTTAATGCTTAAAACAAGAATCAAAATAAGGTAGCACAAGAAAAAAAAGAGCAACAGACATTTGCCCTCAGTCTCAGTTCCACCCACCTTTATGAGGAGCGGTGTCAAGTCACGTCTTTTTTCTCTTCCTACCAAATTATAGCCCTTCCAACAAGTAATTATGTAAAGGGAGAGCGAAACTGAGATTGGGTTAGTCACTTGCTTATGAGTAAACAGGCAATAGTTACTGACTTAAGACATTACTATTATTTTAATTATTATTTTAAACACACTTGTATCACCTATCCAAGTCACCCAACTGTTTAGGGATTTTCTTGTAAAACTGCAATAGAAAATTTTCAGCTTCTTTAGTGTTGCATGGCTTATAAAGCCATGGATGAGGTTTCCAGATCTACAATGCTCAAAATACATGCTCAGCATTCCACCAGACGTTAATTTTAAAGCTATATTTAAGTGCTGAGCTGCTCATGAAAGCTACCTTGTCTTCAGTTTTAGGTGCTTCCTGAAATACTATCTCTTTCTATATGAATGCTTCAGTTACTCTGGGGCATAGTTGCTTTCACTCACAGTAAGGAACCTGAAGATTCATGTACATTTAACGAAAGAATAAAGAAACACAGAAGTTGTAAAATGTCTCAGTGTGTTATGGGAGTTCCCATTGGTATATAGCTAGTCCCCCGTGCAGCATTCTCCATGCCAGCACTGCAAACCTGTGGCTGACCATCCTTTTAATCCCAGTACTGCTGTTCAAATTAATAATTTCTAATCTATAATACTATAATAAAATAAAACTTGATGCACATCTAAATGGAATAGGAAAAAAACAACTGAATCCAAATGCAATATGTCCTTCTAGGATAGATTTGCTGAGAACACCTTTCCATGTGGAAATAAAATAGAAAGTATTTTAAGTATAGGTCGGATCATTATGTCTTGTTCTGGCAATGGGCTCTGAACAAAGAAAAAGGTGGAACTCACCAGCATAGTAGAAAGGGAAGACATTTCCAGACTATGGCCAAGTGTAATTTTCACCTGGTAAGTAAAGGAGCATCTAAGATACAGTGTTTGTTAATGTAAGAGAAAAATTATGCCTTTCAGATTGTTTTAATTTTGTTTAAAAAAAAATCTTAAAAAAGTTCATGCAAATGCACATGACTCACCTGAGAAACAATTCCTTTTATGAAATATGTTTCTTCATACCTATGTAACATACATTTCTGGGACTTTATAAACCCTAACAATGTCTACGAAGAACACTGACACTGACAAAAACATGACCTTATTTTTTATGCTACTATTTCAAAATTAGTTAACTAGGAAAGAGAAAGAAAATCAAGTTGTTTGTCTTCTAAAAGAACAGATGTAAAAGAACCTTTTTTTATTTCAAGATCATTAAGAAATACTTCATACCACATAAAACTTTCAGTCAGACTGAACTTAAGACTTTGAAAAATACGCTGAGAAGACAAAACTGTATGAATAGCTTACAACAGATTTAAAACTTCAGTGAAAAGTTTCAGTCTTCAAAATCTGTTTTTTACACATTCACTGAGGTTTGAGATAAACACCTGGAATATTAGTAATAGACACAAGCATGATGTGGTGGGGGAAGGAGATTACTGAAGAACTAGACTAACTATATAAGACCAAAGAATTGAGAGGAGAAGGACCTAACTATGAAATTCTCCTACTGTGTGTTTATTTAGCAATATCTGGAATTACTATTAAAAAATATCTTTAATGTAAGAGAAAGTTAAGTAAGTGGTCTTTCTAGAAACCTATAGCAAACTATGAATACACTATTTCAGACCTATTCCAATGTATTTTCACTGAATGGACCAGATAATTGTCTAAAGCATCCTCTGAATGCTCCATGAAAAAACCTCAGTCATCACAATGTGTGTTAATATTTGCACTGAGAGCTTTCTAACAACAGATATCTACATGAAGAAAAACAGGTCTATCTACATGCTAAGTGTAGATACTGCAGTATGATTATTCTATCCCTTCCCAAACCCTTTCTGAAACTGGATTCTTCTGGGATTCTTCTAGGCCTCCTGTAGTGAGATGCTTTTAAAATACCTCCCTGCATGTCAACAGACTGCTGCCAAATCACAAGAAAAGCTTACTTTCTCCTAGGAAAAAAAAAAAAAAAGTAAACAGACAGATACAGGAAATTCTGTGAGACTAATCACAGAAGTGAACTCCTGAGCTTGCTTGACCATTTTTACCCATCCCTCAGAATCCTTTCAATAGCCTCAAGCATATTCCCAAGAGCTGTTTATCAAAAGCATCCTGGATGATTTCTACTGTCAAAATGTACAGTAAGTGAGATCATTCCTCAAGATAAGTTGTGTTTAAGAATTAAAATATCTTGGAAAAACAAACAGACAAACCCATCAACTCATCAGAGAAAAGTACAGAGCAAAGTGTGTAATCTGGACAACATCAGAAATGTCAACAGCAAGCAAGGATATTTTGGGTTACCCAAAACCCAAATTTGCTGTGCAAAATTTGAGTAAGATTTTGCTCAAAGGTCTTGATGATTTGCTATTAAGTGCAGAATAACCAGGATTTAAAATGTAAGTGCTTATTTTAATCATTCCATAATTTAAATTCTGCAGACTCTAATCCCAAGGGAAGCAGGACATGGACATGGCAAGGCAAAAGCTACATCCATATAAAATGGTTTTACAGCTGAACACTAATGGAAAAAAATAACCTCCTAGCTATGACATCATTGTTTCACCATTAGCAACCACAGATCAATGAAGAACATGACAAAATTTTGGGGAGAAAAATAGGATAAGGCTTTTTCCTCTGCTGTGGGAAGAGGTTTTTTCCTTCCAAAATATGGAGGTTTTAAGTGGGACATGAATTCACAGATCAAAGTGCAAAAATCACCAAGCTGTCATAGACACAGGCAGGCATAAGACTAAAAATATACAAGCTTGCTTGAATATTATCATGATTCCATCCATGCATGTACACACAAGTTCACAGCCCTTAATTCTTCACATTATTTCCAGCTATTCTAGAGAGCCCTGTCCAGTGCTCAGTGCAACACAGCACACACTGTGTGAGGAAACATCCAGTGCAAATCAACACTAACTGCAATTTAAAATCTGTTGCAAGGCTTCTCCTTACTTTACAGAAGTTCTGTCACAGCCATGCAAGGATATTAAATATTTATTTGCAACATCTGAAATCTCAAAGATTTTCCCAGTATAAATGAAATAGAATTTAAAAGCGAATTGGGGACTTTTGCTTTGTTTTAACTCCAGTTAAAGGTTATAAAATATGCATTAGAATGGGCTGGCACAGATTAAGAGAACACAAAGCATTTATAATTTTATGTTTACCACTTTTCCCAAGAAGTCTAATTTATTTGCCCTAGGGAATTATACTTTCCATAATATTTAACATTCTAAATATGATGTGATTTCTATAAAGTAGGTCATACAAAACTTGTAGAGAGTCTCAGAGGGTGGGGAAGAAGGTTAAGCAAGTCTATTGTTTGTTCTGTTTACCACACATGGTAAACTGACAATACTTAAACGTGCTTTTTTTCTACTTTTTTTTTTTTTTACTTTTTTTTTAATCTGAGTCTTTTCTTCTTGGACCAAGGAATTTTTTCTGTCACAGAGTAATAGAGCTTGAAAACTCCAGCATCAGCAGGGAAGGCAGGCACTCCTTAGCCAGCCACTGTGTGAGAGAGAAAATGCAATTAAGGCTCCCACCAGGGACAGAGAACTAAACAAAACCTGCGTCTTCACACAAGAGCCTTTTTCTTCAATGTGAAGTACAAGGCCTCAAATCTTGTTGGTGAGATGCTAGCATTTAGGACAACACACTTTCAGATTTTCTCACAGCGGATCAAAGTAAATAATGCAAGGGCAGCAAACAAAAGGGAAAACTCCAGCGCGCTTACATTAAAAAGAGATTACAGGGGGCTTACAAGTGATTGAAGGAATAGATGACATTTTCAGAAACATATAACTAAGATCTTTAAGTACAGCTAGCACAGCGATCTGAGTAACTCGCTGACATTCTAGCAGGAGAGACATGCAAGCAAGTTATGTGTTCAAATACACAATGCAAAAAATATGATAAGCGCTATCTCATGCATTTAATGTGAATTCAACTATTCCAGATCTCGCTCAAGTCAGGGGAAGTTTAACTACTGATCTCAGGAAAAAAGAAGTATTCTGGCCTACTTTCAGTCCACACCTTTAATTTTTCTTCATCCCTGTCCTCATTTAAATAAATGTTAATGACATGGCTAATTAGGATTGTTTCAAGATGTGCATGGAAAAAACATACACTTTTCAGTGTATCCACCCCCTGCACAGGCCAGCACAAACGTCTGTTAATTCCAACTTCCATTTCCTTTGAGAACAGTAATCATTAATAAAAGTAGTAGCCACTCTTGTATCAAGTCACCAGTGTTAGCAAATCTTCTGTATCTAAAGATGAACACATTTTGTCTATCCTCAGATCTTCGAGACTTTCCTATCTGTCTTGACATAGAACTCAGGAAAGCAATGACAAGTGCATAGCATTGCTTGATGGTTTTTAAGAGGTTCCTTGTGACAAACGTCATCAACGTCTTATTCACTTTGCTGGGACACAGCTGTATTAAATCATGATTGAATGTGACCTGGGAAGAGAAAACTTGCATGCTGAGAAAAGAAAGGAAGACAAAGCTTCAGTGGAAGTACTGAAGTGAATCAAATGCACCTCAAGTAAGGTTAAAGAAAAAAAAGAGAAGGTTTTGTTCTGGTGAGAAATGTTGAAGACGTCTGCTGCCCATAACACACACACACAGAAATTCTTTGCGTAGTTCTGACTCCATTAGAAACATGAAACTGGGGATGAAAACGCTCACTGAGTGTTGTGTGCCTAACGTAATGTAGTTGTGTGCGTTTTCAGAATGCTATTTTCAGAAACTCTTTTTTTACCCCATTATCTGCCTACACTGCCTTTCAACTCCATGGATTGGCACCTCCAGATGATGATTTATCTCTATCCAAGAAGCTTCCACTAGATGCCTAGGGCAGAATCCATGAGAATCCCAAGCATTTGGTGCAAGTCAGTCATCTAAGCTCCCCCTGTGGTCAACAAAGAGAGAGCAGGAGAGGGAGCAGACAGAGACAAGCACCCCCAGAGTGCAATGCATCACAACTGTCTTACAACACCCCCTGAAAGTGTCTCCCTCCATTAGAGACAAAGTCCATGACCTCAGAGAATACACATGACTAGTTCAAACTAGCAGACTAATTTCTAGATGGCAAAAGTTAGTGAGATGAATCCCACTATCAGACCATTCTGGCTGATAATGAGCAGAGTAACTCTCAAGAACTGCACTGTTGCAAACTCTAGCCACATCTGCCTATTCAGCAGAAACTGAAAGATAACATTGGAACAGTAAAATCAGGTTCTATCTAGATGTTTTACAATGTCACTGAAAATCAATCCATTAAATCAAATTTTTTTACCTCTTCCCCCTCAAAATGCCCCATTTTTTTCATTTAAGAGTCCTGGTAGAGCAAAACATGCCAAATTCCAATCTTTCTTGCTTCCCATCAGTCTCCTGTTTTTCTACTATTTGTAATAATTTGACTTTTTATCAAGCAAAAAGTATATTGTGTAAAAAAAAAAAAAAACAACTGGTAATACCAAAGGAGGAGGGCAAAAATGTCAAACCATATTGTGTTCTATATACCATATCTCTCTTGTTATCTAAGTAACAATAATAATGCTATCTTATAAGGTTGATAAAACAAATACTGCAGTTGTTACTTCAGAAAAAAATACTTAAGTAAATGGATGTCTTATCTGCAGAAAGACCTGCAAGATCTGTAGGGCTTCCTGTGAAAGCCTTTTAAGACAGACAATACTTCAGGACTGACCTTTCAATATATAGTTAATCTGCTTTCTATTTACATGAGCATACACTCAACTGAAACAAAGCGGTTATGACCTAAACCATGGCAAATCAGCTAACACCATGAAAGAAAACTGAATTACATAAAAACTAAATTAAACCTGTCTTCTATCCATACATATAAACTGCTATCTTCTGCAACTTTGTCCCAGAGAAACAGCAGCAACATGTCCTGAGTGAAGACGTTGTCCAGTAACCATTAAAAAGGAAAATGTATGCCTATTCTTAGCATCCAGTAGTGTCCCCAACATCTCCTCTGATGAGCTGGTGCTGCTACTGAGCACTATTTCAAAAAACACTCAAATATTGATTTTAAACATTTCACTTCAGTTGGGTAAAAGCCTACTAAGTAAAGTTAATTTTCAAGGAATTAGCTAGTGCTGGAAAACGCAAGTAAATCACACTAATTTTCATTTAATGGCACTAATGAAACAAGATAAATATTGCATATGACTTATTGCAATTTTGTTTTGAAAATCAAACAGTTCAGAAAATAATCAGTAGGCATTCAATCAAGGAGTATTTTATCATGTGTAAATACAGCGAATTAAATTCAATCCCTACCACTTTATACATTCATTGACTTTTATGTCCTTTGTATATTTTTATTCTGTTTCAAGAAGTCTGGATCTAATTTAGAAAGAAACTGAAAAACAAACTATGAAAACTAGCAAATATAAAAAGCCTATTACTCAACCACGGAAGATACTGTCAGGCTTCATTATTTAGATGAGCATTATAAGTTATTCTATTGTGTGTTCTGTTTAAAATTAGAAATACATAAATTAAAATTCTCATTGAGATTAATTTCAGGAACTGAAATAGAATTTAAAATGTAGACTTACAGTGATGTCTGGAACTGCTGCATGTGGTGATGCTTGATATATACATTTGTATCACAAAGCAATTGAGATTAAGGATATGTTGCAAATGAGAGGAATAAAAAATATTAATAATGATAAGACTTGAATTAATTTTTGGTAGCTAGGAGAATGCGTTGTAATACAGCAAAGTTTTTTGTTCTCTGTAAAAACAGACATTAGAATATATTATTAAATGACACTTTAACCCATTATTTGAGTTCTGTTTGACATACACTCATGCATGTATATGTGAGTGATCTCTTATGCAATAAGACTGGGAAAAATGTAAATTGCATTTCCTCATAGTAAACTGCAACTGAATTAGACTACTGGGCAGACATAAACAATGCAATCAAATTCCCTGGCTTTTTATTGAGCTTCTATTTGACTTAGTAGATATAAAAAAAAAAAAAAAAAAAAAAATTGTGTTTCTCAGGGTCTGTGACATTGCAGGCCATGAGAGATTCAATGTCAGTGCCGACATACAAATTTATTAGTCTATAAAATTTGACATTCTCTTATTTATTCACAGAAAGGACAAATAAGATATTTTTTCATACTTACCAGAAATATCTGGGAGTGTTTATATGCTGCTCCATCTGGAGGATGCAAATAGTCGAGGCTGCTTTACAATTCAGCAGGCAAAGGCCTGCTGAAGGATAACAAATGACTTCATGGTGAAACAGCTATTGAAATTCTTTCAGTACGTGATATTAAAAACAACTGAACAAACAGAGATAAGGGACAAATAGGATTTGAAACAGACCTTCTTTTTTTTTTTTTTTTTTCTAACCAGTGCAAAAGAAAAACAAATGGAGCTCCTAGCTGAGTCTATACCTTTTACTAATTTCTAAAGGTAGTTTTATTTTGTACTTAAGATCTCTCCTAGAATGATAGATACTGAATGACAGATGCTGACCAAATTTAGTGTCCTAGATATGAAAATGGTAACAGAACACTCTCTCTGGAATCCTGAAGATGAGACAGGAAGGACTTTATCATTCTATAACATGCTTTTTTCCAAAGGGGAAAAAAAGAATTACTTTCTTCCTATGTGTACAAGACATTCAACACAGAACATGTAGTAAACATTTATAAGCAATGAAAGTTTAACTTTATTTTAAAAGCCAAAGTTGTCTTTGTCAGAAGTTTGGTTGAAGTATGAATAGAGCTAAACAACTGATGAAGTGTGAAGATGACCATTTCAAAGATGGAAAAGAAGAAAGCAAGGAAAAAACATTTATAGAAACTATGCTGTGATCTGATGATTTAGGATTTCCATTTTTCATGGCATCGTACTGTTATGCTCATTACACCGCATACTGCCAAAAACCACAATAACAAAGCCCCTAAAAACATGTAATTGTAAATTATTTATATCAGAAAAGACTTACAGAAGTCCTCTGGTCCAACTCCTACTTCCAGCAGTGCTAGCTTTCATTGGGCCAGCTTATAATAAACAGTAGCTGACAGCAGTAGGCAGATACACAACAGCAGAAAATGTACCCCAGCTGTTGAGCTATCTTTGTATGAAATACAGGTTGTCTATGAAACATAATCACGTGGAGCCCAGTGAATTCCCAAAGTCTCCAAAAACATCAGTAACTCAGGGTACAGTCCGTTGTGTACTGCTATGCAGGGGAGAAATTTTTTGCAGAATCCTGATCATCATAATTTTATATCCTAAAGTATGGCACTGGATTGTTTGTATTTTAACAGACATTAATATAAATGTTACTGTAGTCACACAACTACTTGGATCTTCAAAAAAAATTTTCCATGGTATTTGGCTTTGCCACCTCCTGCATCAGGGAATGTGTGGCTTGAAGGAAGAAGATGGATCAAATCACAGCCTATACTTTTGCAAGGAGTTAGCATCTCAGTGATGCTACATACAGCCTCACCCTTTAAAAAAACTTTGCAGATCTTACATAAGTATATTTTGTTTACCTATTTCTGCACTTCTCAGGTATTATAACCTTTCTTTTCTCTTTCAGGACAAAAGGGAAAAGCTGACAACCAAACCAATCTCAAGACAAACATTCATTCCTAAGTTTAAGCCTACATCACACAAACAAGTGCAGCTGCATTGCTTACAGTCACAACTTTTACTGCTTCCTACCAGGGTTTTATTAAAACCCTGTTCTACCTGGAATGTGCGCACAAAACTATCACTGATTGAGTTAGCATTTCTCAAAAATATATCAACATAGCATGACTATATTTACCCCAACTTTGCACCAAAATGGGAGCATGTACAAGATTAGACACCAGTCTTTATGCAATGCAAGAATTAATGGTGACAAATGAACAGTGCTACCCAATATAAAAGTCACATCATTTTGTCACCTCCATACCAATCCAGTTGCATTCACCCCACACTACAGAAGAGAAACTTTGGAAAATGAATCTGAAGTAACAAAACTGTCTGGGCTAGACAAGCCTTGGTTATCACTACTGCTCCTCCAGATACAGAAACAAACTCCAACAGCACAACAATACAACCAAGTTTTAGTGTGTTGCCCAAATCTTCTTTCTTTAATACACTTGAAGCACAATGACTGATGTACAGAAAAGTTTGGTTTAAAACTTCCTTTCCTTTAAAAAAGGGGAGAGGGACAGATAACATAATTTGTAAAAAAAATCCTATATACAGCTTCTGGCTCCATACAAACAAATGAAATATCAGAACTTATTATTTCAGTGAAATACAGAGTCTAAGTCCATTAGCTTATTCTCCTTGGCTCAAAATGAAATATAAAAGGAAAAAAAATTAGAGCTACATGATTTCTGTACTTTCTTGATAGTATATAAAACAGTGTTCAAATTTAAATCCACTTCTGTAAAGTAGCATTTGGCATTTCAATCAGAAATCCATCAGATGTTCTAGTTTAGCAATCTTGAGGCTGCTACAATTCCCTCGAGGAAAGACATTTCATGTTCCCCAGAGCGCAGGTATTCTAAGAAGTGACTTGCTTAGCAAGGGGACATTCATGAAATGTTACAATTTCAACCTAATTAGAAAGAAATCTTATTAATTAGATAATCATCTAAAAGGATATTAGATTTTTTAGATGGAGGGCAAAACAGGAGCATAGTAAGGCCCCATCTTTTCCTCCCATTTTAAATAACTGCTCTTTCAAATATCAGTTTACTTCTCAAATCATTGAGAGTTTAACAAGTTAATCATACTGGGATAAGAAAGTTATCTGTTGAAACAACTCCCAGTGGCAAAGCAATCCTCCTTCATTGTTTTATGTACTTGTATGTATGTATATAATACTTATAGACAGGTAATTTTATGCATGCACGAATATCTCCGTGCTTAAGTTCATGGAAATGTCATTTCTCAAGGAAATGTCTAACTTTTAAAAGTACTCCTTCATTTCAAAATAAAACAAAGATTTAACATTTCACAGACCTTTTTTTTTTTCCCAGACAAGTGATATAATTTTATCAAAACTACTTACTGAGCCCCATTTTACTCTACTGAACATAGGGCCTCTTCATTTATTTTAAATGTTTCTGTTCCAAATCTCTTAAGTAAAAAGAGAAAAAGCACTGAACCCTTCCTTTTCACCATCTGCTTTCAGTAACTCTAATCAACAGACAAAATACACAAATCTACACATTCAAGCTTCAGACCATAGAAATAATGTGTTTAAAGGTTTTATGTTAGAATAAGCAGCTACCTTGGACTGGTTACAACACTCCTTGCTCTACTGCCCCAGTGCAACAGGGTGGTGTGTTTGTTATTTCTATGGCTAGAACTTCATAGATTCTAATTGTGTTTCCCATATAGACTAACTAATTAAAAAGTTCAAAAGCTAACTTATTCAGAGAACTTGCATATATATTCCCTCTGACAAACAAGAATGTAAACCCATCTTCCAATTTATTTACCTTTTGTAAGTTAGCATAAAGTTTATCTTATCTTTTCTAGTTAAGGAAGGTGTCTGAACTTCCTCAGCACTTAAAGGGTCAAAATTTATCATTTCAGTTCATCTAATAAGTGATGTTTTTGCCGAACAAAACCAATTCCCAATAAATTCTCACTGTATTTGTGAGCTCTGATTTGATTTAGAGGCCTGTGGGGAGACACCATTTGGTAGCACAGGAACACAGAGGGGTAGGTGGTGCTGAGGAGAAGTAGAGCTCATGTGCCAGAAGTGTTATTGTGTCAGGTTGATTTATTGAGTGAGCTTCACTTCACCGAATGTTCCGAGATATTTATTTCCCTAAAGGCTCTGCAAAGATATGAACAGACCTGCATCCACAGATGTCATCATTGCTCATTTTACCGAGTCATGAAATTTTCTCAACTGCAATTTGTCCATCTAAAATTGCTGCAAGAGAACAATGTCAATAGTAGCTTCCTACTCATACTACCTCCCTCTACTACACACTCTTGCCACATCCATCTCCTAACTTTAGAGAATTTAAAGACACAGAGTTCCATCCCTCTAGATGTTATCAAGCACTTCCTTTTCTTAACCCCCTAGGTAGCGAAAATAAATAAATAAATGCAAGTAAAGGGAGTAATTAGATGCCAAAAGTAATGAATTAGTAGTGCATATGACTGAACAGATGAAAGAATGCCAAGTGACAAGAGAAATGTCCTACTTGACCAAGTTGGAGTAAGAATCCCATTACCTGAAATTAAGAATAGTCAACTCCTATCCTTTTCCTTGGACTTTTTGGTTTGCTACTTTGTTTTTCAGTAGTAGCTACTGACAGAAGTAAGCAAACATCATTCTCACTCTCCTCATAATAGTAAAGAAGAAACAGATTACATTTGGTCCTGATGTGATTTTATAATGGTGTGGTAAGGAAGAAATAGAATATTTCTATATACTTATATAGAAATACACTAAATTATACACAAGTATAATGAATGTACATATGGTCCCATGTGTTCAAAAAAACTTTAACTTTCCTAGAAATAATAAAGAATTTAAGGCATTTTAAGAGATGGAAGTAATATAAAAAGCAGATGTCCCAGGCAATGAAAACAAAGCAGTTTGTAAATCAATTATATATTTTTTTTAATATGAAAAAAATAAAATATTTGGTATTTAATACAAGCATTAAGTTCTACTTAAAAGCTTAAACTGTTCCTTTAGGATTTCAGAAGGATAGTGTCCTTTTACACAATGTTTCAGGTGCTAGTTGGATTTAAATAATACAAACTATAAACAGGATATTACAAATAACATAAGCTCATGTACGAACTTTATCCAAAATGCTGCTTCTCTGCTACAGAAGAAGGTCTTTTTAAATACTCATGTAAAAGTGAGCACTTGTGGCCTATGTCAGAATACACTGTTTTATTTAAATATGTTAATATTTCTCATTATGCCATTAACAATAACCTTCATCCATTTGTGAAAAACATTTTGCCAAGCATGCACATAAAAAATTAGCAAGTGAAGCAAAATCACCTTAATTTGCTTTGGACCAGCAAATAACCAACTAATTTGCAGAAATCCCTGCCAAGCACTCATATTAAATGCTTCATGCTTATTTTATGACCTCTGCTGCTCCTCTCCTTCCCAGGCCCTGAATCATATGATCATTAACATATTGCAAGGTCTGAAACTTTATTTTTTACATTCTTTAATTAATGCCTGTTTATAGAAGGCCATAGGACTTCAGATCCAGTTAATGAAACTTCGCTCCCCCAGGCCCCTGGAGCCCAATAGAGAGCTTTCTCCTCTGTTGTTTTAGTAGCTTTTTTCCAACTGTTTGTTTATACACACTTAATTGATCTCTTTAGTCCCAGAAGCATTCCAGAGACACAACCTGTTCTGAGGCAAGCTAAAGTTTTTTTCCCCTTCTTTATAAAAGCCCTGATTGCCCAAGGTTATCAGTTTTAATTTGAAAGTTGAAGATTCAGCTTTATTTACACTGTCTAAAAGACAAAATTGATATGGGCCCTGAAGTGTTCATTTTTACATTCATACGCAGCAGAGTGGATTGCAAACACATACTGTATATAATTATTTTGATGTAGAACTAAGTAATTACTAAACACTGCTATGTCTTGTTTTATTGCATTTAAAGAACTCAGTCTTCATAACAAGTTGAAAATAAGAACAAATCAGCCTGCCAATGCATGAAATTTTCATGGCTCTTCAATTTACATTTTACATATTCCCTATGACAAGAATTTCTATTATGCTATTCTCTTTTTTCTGCTATAATTAAATTAAAAAAAGTAATTGGCTGGTGCTGCACACTGCTGCAATGTCTTAATCACATAGACAAACAGTTTTACAATAGCTTACACCATTTGCCACATGGGGCAATGACATTATTGTACCAGGCTATAAACCAGGAGACAGATATCACATACCAGCTATCAACTACTGTGTTGAATCTCCTGGTGCCTGCTTGTGAAAACAGAGGAGAGAGGTACATTTAGTATGTTGATTGGCAACTCTACATCTGAAATCTTAATTAAGTACAAGTGACCAAGACTAACAACATGATAAAAGCAAACATTTCTGGTTAAAATGAGTGGCATTAGAAACATCTACTTTGATTTCAAGATGTAAAAATCCTTGAGCAGAGAAAATAACACAATATACCGCCTCTTAAAAAAAAAGAAGTAACTAAAAATACATTCAAGGTTGCCTTTAAATGTGAAAAATAACACAGCTAGCAACCATCAAGTAACTTTAATTCAGTATAATCAATCTTTTTCAATAGGATAAGAAAAAAATGCCAGCATAAAAGACACAGTTTCCCTTAATTATAATTTCCCAGTCACCTAAACTGATTTAGACAATACTTCCTCTGCATTCCTGTTTAGGAAAAACTACCATGAGAAAATAAAAAGCTTCCAAAACTATTCTTCCATCAGGAATATTTTTAACAGAACTTGACTTCTAACAAATGCTACCATAATCAACTTGAAAAGAAATGCATTTAAGAACCTATCAAGTCATTTAACTTGAAACTTGTGAGACTTTTTAGATGGAATTTCAATTAAATTCAAAAGCTGTTACACTGAGTATTTCTCTAAAAAACTAAGAAACTAGTCCTGTAAGTTCCTATGCTTTATTATTTTACTTTTCTCAGTTTCTGGGATACATATATGTTAAAGACTCATCCCAGTTATAAAGTCAACTGGGATCATAAAATGAGCATCTCAGTTCTCAACCAAACTGGCATGCTAAGAGAACACCTAGCACACACTAAAAGGCTTAAATTCCTTGCAAGAGTCACTGTGAATGGCTCTTTATTTTTATTTTCTACCCAACAAAGTCACCTTTTGTGGAAAGTTTCAGAGATCTGGGAATTTGGCTAGACAATGCGATGCAAAGGTTCTTCACATGAGAAAGTTCAAAACCACATGAGCTCACCTCCCAGGAATACACATCAGACAACAGGCCAGCTGATCAATATTCCAGGTTGCTATTATTCAAACTGAGCTGCCCATCACACAATATTATTTAACATTTTATGGTCACAAATAATTAGGAATTAGGACACTCAGTAGTAGCCTATAGCCCAACTTCTATATTCTTTTTCAGAGTAAAACAAATGCCCTCACCTACTACACACGGAAGCAATATTCTGGGTGTTGCTCCAGAAGTTAAAAACATTTTTGTTGAAAAGCCCCTTACTAAAGTTAAACCTAGGTGTATAAAAGTATTCATGGGTATGATACGTGCATATCAACATTACAGTTACATTTATCTGGATTTTCTTCACCTTCAGGGAAGAAAAAAGGTTTTGTACTATTTCTCAATAAACTAAGTTGATAGAAGAGAACTTACTGTAGATGCTCATTCTAAAACACAACCACTAAACTCCTAACACCAAAACTCAGCTATTTGATTCGTAGAGACAGGAGACCAAATCAGAGCAGCAAGAAGATTCTAATTGCATGGAATGGGAGAGGCCTAATAGTGTGTCTCAAAAACCTGGTCCTTAGCATATAGTAAACTCCAACACCAATACTAACAGTTCATGGTTCCTTTCAAAAACTCATGCTGATAAATCAAATCCATCTTGTGTTAAGAACAATGAAGCCACCATAGGGGGGTATTTAGCCTTCCTACTTAAAATCCCACAGAACCTAATGAAGCTGACCCTAGAGAAGAAATGTGATGGGAGAACTCCAGGGAATTAGCCAAAAATCTTATGGCTGTTAGTGTAAACTCACTGAACTGGAAACTGTTGTATATATACTTCCTACCTATAAATCTCTCATATCGTAACTGATTAAGGCAGAATAGGCATGATCCTGTTCCCACTGATGACAATGGCAAAACTCCAATTGACTGCTTCATTCCTGGATTTGGCAAAAGAAGAATTCATCAGCTACCAATTACTGTTCAGCATAAAGGACTTGGATGTATCCTAAGGTTTTTCTTACCTCAGCCAAAAGATATTTTCTCACTTTAACCTATTTGTATTTCTACTGCTAAGCAGAACACAATGGACTGAAGCCATGCAGAGAGTAAAGAAAGCCTAGAAAACTTAATATGTAAAGAGACAATCTCTGTTAAGGTTTCTTAATACCTCTTGTGCTCCAAGTCCCAAAGTCCATTTGTATTATTTTATATTAGCTTCAGTATTTCTTGAAAAGAGCAACTGCCTTTCTCTACATCATCTAACAATACAGTCCCACTGCTTTGAAGTGCTACTGTAGCACAAAATAGTAATGAAAAAAAAAACCACATTTCAAAAAACAAATTTCACCACTACATCTTTAAACACTCTACCAGGAATGGCACAGTAACCTGCCTCAAAGACTTCAGGTCAAAACAAGATAAGGCCATTGATTCCTTCAAGCACTTCACTAGATTTTACTAACTCAAATAATGAGAGACTGAAATATATGGAAGTTATTTAAATCAAATTTACTTTTTCTCAATTTGACCCTTTAGGAATGCTCAAAGGAAGCAATATCAGGCACTTGCATTTGGAGGGCCACCATTGCAACCAGGGTTTCAGGTACAACACTGTTCTTTAA
>JAREIS010000080.1:3452500-3655000 GCA_030060385.1 Muscicapa striata striata
AGATATGTAAAGACTAAAAACAGAAGCTGAAGTATCTTAGAAATGCAGAAGGTATATTATTAAAAAATAATAGAATACAAATACTAGGGAATATCTTTGTTATGTGTAATGTTACTGGCTACGTATCTTAGCTTCATTTTGTATTTATGAATATATTTTCAGTAGAAGGATAAATAGGTGAAAATAGTTCACTACCGTATGATTTGTTTTATCCTTAGGCATTGCCTGGGGTTACTGGTACAGCCCTGGCTCTCAGTACCAAAAAGTGAAATGTGCAACAATGAAAATTTTATTAAAACCTATGTTAACCCATTACAGTATGTTCACTTCCAATTCTTTGTAAGAATGCATGATGTATCATTTTGTGTGTGTCATTTTTTTAAAAGATATGAGTCAAGTAGAGGAGCAAATTTAATGGGAGAATTTTATGGGAAACATTATACAAATGGCAGAGTGTGCGATTCCTATTATTAAAATAATTTGTCATTGTATGAAAAAATGGTATAAATTTCAAGAAAGAGTCTTCTTTAGTTATCTGCCCTTTTTTAATGACAGCAGCTTTGGTGCAGTAAAGGTAGACACGTTTTCAAGCAAAGCCCATTTCAGACCAGAATTTCTGAGAGCCCTATTAATGTTTCATGCTAATCAAGGAGAGTGGGAAATAGAGCTGACAGGTGCTTTCTACTCTGCTTATTCCTGTCTTCCTGCATTAGACATTACTAGCTAAAAAACAGCCAATATAGTTCCTTTCCAGTACATGTGGTGGCAAGGGCAGGAATAAAATTCTTCTTTTCATAAGTTTATAGTTGTTTTTTCCTATTTCCTTAATGGGTAACATCCACAAATGTATAGATGTAGTGATTATTAATAAAAATCTATTTTACTTCAGACCATGACCTGAATTGGACCCCGAAATTTCCCCCCAGTGCACTTTGAAAACTCAAGAGCTCTTGCAGCACATCTGAGATAAACTGAGGTCCACCTGGGATCTTTTTTTCTTGGTAGTATCTCCATCTGAGCCAGGAAGAAACACGCACCTTTACTCTAGGACAAGTCTTTTGGATTAAGGAATGTCAGGGTGAGGAACAGAAGTAAACTCTTCAAGAGGTAGTGTGAAGACAAAGCGCGAAAGCTGCAGCGGGCATTGCTGGGAGCTGCCCTCTGCCACCCTCCCTACCCCAGGTACCAGCCTTGTACCCCAGTGTTAGGCAGGCAGAGCAGCAGCTCTCTGAAGTGAGTGCTCAAATCCCAGGAACAGCTCCAGGAGAGAGCGCCGTGCCTTTGAAAGCTGCTGAGCAGTCCCATCTGGCTGAGTTTAGGCACACAAGTTAGGAGCTCCGGAGGCTCTCAGAGGCACTTGTCTCCAGTGCCTGTGTGCAAAGTTTCAGTGCCTCCTTTGGGAAGCCTGCTTCAATAGGCTCTTAAATGCAGATGAAAGTCAGGTGCCCAAGTGAGGAAGACCAGACTGCAGGCTGTGACAACAAAATGGCTGAAGTCTGCAAGCTGGGATTTCCTCAGTTGTATTTGCACTACACACAGAGGGAATTTCATAACTACAGCAGCCAGCAATCCTTACCTTAGCTTTTGCTGGAATAATCAGTAAAAGAAGAAACCAAGCCTGCTGTTACAGAATATTGCTTTTCTCTATGCAAAGCAGACATTGTTAAACCATCCCAATTGTGCATGGCACTCTACGTAGCTGTTTTTTAAATGCAAATTATAATATATAATAATAATTTGTAAACTGATGATTTATTTAAGTATCTATTTAGACCTTTTGAGCATTGAAAACAATGCTGCATTTCCTTAACTGAAATTACTTTCTATCACAAAATTTAATTGAGGCACATTCTTAATCAGGAACATTTTACACTGATTTAACTCTTGCTTACTTTGATTTTGGTCACTAATAATTTACTGCTCTAAGTTGAAGTAATAAATACATTCATACACATTTGAATATATATTAATCCAGCCCAAGTTTATATTAAGAAGAAGAATCAGTTCAGCTATATTCATTTAAATGAGGGTAGCCTTTCCCTGTGACGTTGAGATAAATTTATTAAAAAATTGTAATTATAACAGGAAAACAATTACCACCTTTGTCTGTCAAGACACAAGCCAATACTGCTTATTTGTTTATTTTAAGGAGATTGCCAGCATGTTTCTATTATATTTATTTTGCTGTTAAGAAGAATGATTTTTACAGAGAATAATATATACATTCAGAGTCATAATCAGTTTGAAGTAATACTATTAGAAGAATCAAGTTGAATTACAGGAGTGTTTTCACAATGTCATTAGAATCCTCTTGAATAGTCATGGTCAAGAACAGGAGCATGTGGCTTGTAGTATGAAAAGGTTTGTGCCTGTATTGTCTTGTTTACTGTGTCAAATATTGTGTATTTCCACCTTTTTTTCTTAGAAATAACGAAGCCTTAATAAATCTTTTGCTTCAGTCAGAAGCAAATATCTTTTAACATAAATCTGAAGATAACTGAACCATTTCTCTCTGCATATGTTCTGCCAAGTTGCCACTGTCTATGGGACTCACACAGGAATGATAATGGTCCCTGCAGGATAGGAAAAGCATTATTATTTTTGTAAAGAAGAAGCTGTCAAAGGAATAATTCATTGGACATAAAAAGAATGGAATTCTTTAAGAACAAGGATCTCATTTTTTTAAATCTTAAATTGGCTCAATAATTCTTTATAAACTTATTTTGCATCTATCTTTATTTCTTGTTTAAAGGATTGGTGCAATGAGACCCAAAAGGATTTCCTTTCTGACTTTTCCCCTTTATGGTGGGGGACCTGGGTAGCTTTAGCCATTTTGTCATCCAAGCTCAAGTCTCTAAAACTTATGGAGAGCACCTCAGAAGTGAGAGGCCCCCTCTTCATTCCTTGGATGACACAACTTCTGTTGTCAAAAGCCCTGTAATCACACCCTGCCCTAGAATTCCCTTAGTAGATGTCTAAACCTTGTTTAGATCTGGCCTCTAAGCTTAGGGAGGGTATTTAAGCAAGATTTGCTGCATATCATTTTCTTTTCCACCTGGGACATGCTCACCACAAAACACAAATATTTAGAGTTGTATTGTGACTCTACAGGACTGTAGTTGCTGCTACCATCGCAGATTGGTTCACTGTGACATGACTGCTGAAGGTTGCCTCCACAATCTGTTCTTTTTTCCAAGTCACTTTTCTTTTCCTCAGTGCAAAAGGGACTAGAGGAAAGACTTTTTTCTTAGGACTGATCATGGTTTCAAAACTCATGGATGATTCTAAGGTAGGGTTTTTCTTTTATTCACCCTGCACTACTGAATAACAGATTGTAGTGTGCTAAAACACTGAAACACTCTGCTGTAAATTATTATGAAGAAAGATCTGCTTAATCCTAAATCATTTAAAATTAAATATTTTCTTTATGTTCTTCTATCTCCAGCAGCCACTTAACGACTGAGATTGAATATGTGCATGTATGCATTATTGTGTTTATTTCTTTGTTATTTTAGTAAAGAAATGAAGAATTTAGTAGGATCTTCTGAAAGCTCTATTGGGCGCCCTCCCAAAACCCAGCAATAAATTAAGAATATCAGGTTTTTAACACAAACCTCGGGGCTGGTCTCACAAAGTACCTCCTAGCAAGTACTAAATGCTGTTTAAGTTTCACCTACTTAAAACAGACATTGTTTTCACTAAAGCAGAAAAATGGCTGCTTTCTTCAGGGTTTAAGACCTTGGTGGAGAAAAGTGCATGTGCAAATAGTGAACTGCATATGCACATCCACATTCCAAAGCCCATAAGTCCATTGTCATTAAATCTCAATTTCGTAATTTACTCTGCATTTACATTTATGCAACCAAGATTTTGCATTCATGCAAATAGGCTGTGTCTGGGAGAGTCCCACTGGGCCTGTGAAGGGAAACCCATAGAAGGCTTCACATTGATATTTCAAAGGCTTCAGCATCTGTGCTCTATATCTATGAATAGATACCCTTGGTCAAAAAATTAATTGCCCCTTCCCCCTCCTCATCCTGCCTTCTCTGCAACAATTCATAATGTGACTGTTTATGTATGAAGACCTTTTGCAAACACTATTATTACTCTCACTCCTTCAAGAAAACTTAACTAAGGCCATTTGGCCCATTAAATGGCAGATACCTTATTTATACCAAATTCCAAGTAAAAAAAACTTTACCAGAGGAGATTACAAATTTGAGATAGAAAAACCATATTCAGGATAAGAAAAATGTAGCTACAGTTCATGTTTGGTTTTCATTAACCATCCTTTGACCTCTGAGTCTTATAGTCACCTTTCAAATTAATATCCTTGGAGCCTGATTCTTTAGTCTCCCTTTAGGTGTTGGGGGGGAAAAAAGGGTGAGCTTATCCCTAGAAGCAATCAGTTGTCTCCTTAAAGAGCATCTGGACAACTCTCTTGTTCACACACTGATCTGGAATTCATAGGTAATGGCAGGGCTAGAAATGAAGCCCAGCTTGTTGCCTCTGAGCTCAGGCTACAGAAGGACAATGCTTGGCCATAGCAAAGGAGCCTAAAAGAAAGGCAGTTTGCACTGCTTGGGTTAAAATGAGCAAGGCACTACAGACTTCCATCTATGGTGATATGCTCTGACAAACACTTTAAGTTTAATTAGCAGGACCAAATTCTCCTTTAATTTATGCAAGTGAAGCTCTATTGGTTTCAACAGAGCTAGTTCTTCTGTAATTGAGAGAAGAATTTGGCCCAGCATCTGTAATAAATCATTAATGAGCATGTAGTAAGATAATTTTTAATGATTAATTAACAATGTATTTTTTGGAGAAAAGTATTCTTAACATGCCCTTAATGTATCAAGTGATAATTACAATATTAAAAGCCTACTGATTAAAGCAATTAATTATATGCTTAATTTATTTACTAATTAAGCTTTAATATATGTATAGTTAAGTAATTGCTAATGAGTATTTCACATTTGCTAAACTGGTCTGGCAGTAATTACATGGGAAACACCATAAAATGATTCTTCTAGTGATTATATGAAAAAATACAACATTCTTTGGAGGTTTTTTCTTTCTTTTTATTCTTTTTATTCCCCCTAAATGAATTTCTTGGCTTGTGTTTTCCTCCTTGATGAGCGAACTGTTTACTAGGATGCAAGTTTCATAGGTCTGAAAGGTCAGTGTTTCTGCATGCTTATGATGAAATGTGCTTCTGAAGCACAACTCAGTCATGCCTAAATGAAAACAGTGATCTTACCCCCTTGTGCACACTGAGCTAAAACCTGCAGTTTTCTTAGCCTGTATTCAGATCTCAGGCAAAATTCTGGCTGAGGTTAATGGAGTTTGTTATGTTAGGACCACAGCTCTTTGTTCTTTGGTTATGCAAGAACTTTTGGCTCCTGAGCTGGATTCTTACATCCTTAACTCTTATATAATGCAGGAAAGAGATAGGCATTTTTCAGTCAGATGTGGTTTCCTTCAATCAGAGCATGTGTGGTATGTGGTGTTGTAGTCCTTACTTTAGGTCCTAAACTTTGCACAAAAAAAACCCTTCCAAGTAAAGATGATAAAAGTTTTGTCTAAGTGAACAACAGGACAATAGAATCACTTTTAGACTTAGCCAACTACACACAGTGAACTCCCAAGGTCTTTATGCATTTACATTCCTATTGCCTTCTAAGCAAAACCCAGAGCCTGAACTTCTGGTCCTTGCCCAAGTTGTGCCACAAACTTGAGAAGTACAGATAGTCCCACCTCTTTGCCTTTTACAGAGTTTCTCACCTCTTTGCCTTTGATGCTCCACACACTGCCTTCAGCAAAGTATTATCAGAGAGTAGATTCTGAAATCCTTAAAAATTCAAATGGCAGTGGCATACTCCCCATAGCATGGTTTGGTGGAAACATACTGCAAAACATGGCAAAGTGTTCAACAAAGGGTTAGCATTAGTATGGCTGTAATTATTTCTTAATTCACTAGGAGATAAGTGATCAAGACACCCTCATCTACCCACTGGCTTGGTCAGGGTGGAGCCTGGTAATGTTACCAACCCCTAGCTTTGGCAGCATAGAGAGAGATCTGGAGATATTTAAGCAGTTTTCCTCCCTTTCCTAGTCTTATGATTGCTTCCTTCACTTCAAGCTTGTGTGTATTTCTGCAAAATCCCATCTGCTTCCTCTGCTGTTTTCAAAGTTTGGAGCCTGGGGACACCATCCCCCCAAGTCTTCTCTCTGGATATGTCTTCTCAGTGCTCTAATTTGTATCTAGCAGGTGAAAGTGCGTGTTGACCCAGAGTACATTCCTGGGAGAGCAAAATTAAATAGGTTCAGTAGGTCTGGGATGCCATAAACAGGCCTTAATGTAGTGTGTATTCTCATCACATGCATTAATGAAGTCGGAGATGGACTGAATCTCACCAAAGCATGGGGTCTTTGTGAATTCCTTATGCTGTCACCAGGTCAGAAATGGACAGGAGTGACATGTGGACTCAAGGGACTACACCCCAAACACAGGCTTGCACAGAGCCTTCATTTTTGCCAAGACTCCACACATCTACCTAACTGGGAGTATGTGACAAACCAAGCACAATCCTAGGTAAAATTCCACAGTCATTCCCAAAGAGAGACAAAATTATGTGTATATGGCATACATCCCTACTCAGTTATATAAGAATGCATCCTTCTGGTAAAATTGGTGTTTGTATTTTTTTTTTTTTTTTTCTTTTTGTATTTATTTAAGAGATATCAAACAGGCGATAAGGGCATAAACTGTAGATGAGGAGTTACTGAACAAAGATTTTGGAGTTGAAAAAGCACATATCTATTTTTATAAGAGCATTAGAAAGGAATTTCAGCCACATATCCTCCCAGAGGAATCAAGCTGGTAGCTGAGTGACTTCAGCACCCGCTGACACCAGGGAGAGTTTTGAGCACCAAGTATCTCCTCAGGCTGACAGATGCTACCTTGAATGATCTATGTAGTTATGTTCTAGAGAATCAAATGGAGATATTGCCTTCACATGGGAACAACTGCTGTCAGGCTGTAACCTGACATGATCCTGGCAATCAAAATTCTTCCATTGAACTTAACGGTTCCCATGAAGTTCTTCTCTAATCAAGGTGCACATAAAAAATAAATTGCTGATAGTAGGGTACAAAATCATAATGCCCAGAAAGCTTGATATTTTTATTAGAAAATCTTTGCTTTTGCCTCAGAACTTTTTTCTCAAAGGTCTTTGAAATGGCCATTCAGAACTGGAGATCTTGGAGGACAGAAAATGGAAAGGTAAACCATCTGCACAAGGCCTTCTTCATCCAATCAACCTAAAGGGTTCTTTTAATTTTTAGAACATATTCATAGGCTTGGTTGGTATCAAAAAATTAAATGGAGGTCTCTTTTGAACAGTATTTTCCTCTCTGTCCCATGAAGAGTACTGGGCATCTGTAAGTTCTGTGAAAACTTTAAAGGGGAAAATTTCAGGAACCGCAAAATATGTTGGACAAAATTTTGAGACAGCTTTAGATTCTTCCTGAAAGTCTGCAAGGAAGCTAGTTTTCCAGAGCTCTAAATTTTTATACTTTTGCTCCATCTCAAGTTCATACTGAGCATGCCTCTGTGCTCCTAACCCATGTGTAACTCCCACAGCTATGTGCAGTGCAATGGTCATTAGCAGAATGCAGAGTCTAAATAAATGTAGCACCTATGCTGTCAAATAACACAGGTCAGGCATTGTTCCTTCTCTCTGAGGCCAAGTGTCATGGTAAGACTTGCATCTACCTATTTAAACTTTCCAGCAAAACCAGGAGGCCATCTTCACACCTCCTTTAGGGAAAGATCTGTTGCGCTTTCTGTCTCTTGAGAAACACCCAGACATAATTCAGCACAGCTCTAATCAACACAGAGCAAAGCTCTGTCAGGCTGAGTGTTAATGGTTTACCAGACACTCAAAGGACAGGCCAGTGCTTGAAGCTGTGCCTCATTGCTTTTATATTTCCAGTATAGGTGTAGAAACAACAACATTATGGTTGAAGATGTTGGAAGAAGCATCTAAGAAAATATGCAGTGAGAACTGTACATTCATTGTACGTAATTACTCAGATAACTTTCAGAAATGAGTTCCCTAGGCAAAATGTATTTTACTTAGTTTGCTATTTTTATGCTAGTTATGTCAAGAACTCCTTTGTGAAAATCTCACTGATTTAAACAATGGGCATTCCCTACAGATGTCAGTCTCATCTGAGGAATTCATCAGCTCTTTCCAGAGATCAGCCTGAAAAATTACCTCGAAACACAACACCTTTAGTAAAGTGGTACTGATGGTGGTGTTTACCCACAGAGGAGAAATGGGACAAGTGGGCAGAACAGTGAGAATTGTCTGGCTTAAGACCCAAGACCTCCACCTGATCAAAAATCAAACCAAAGTGACCTTTTGCTTTCACATCAATGATATAAGCATTTGGCATTGGGTCCTAAATTAGCCTTGCAACTTTTGAGATTAAACCTAGAACAACTTCTGATTAAACAGGCTTGGGAAATTGATTGATTGGCCTTCAATTAAGTATCTGGTCACAAGGCACAAAACACGTCCATCCCTGTTCCTGATTTACTGTTACACACGGCTTTCTAAGACACTTTCCCAAAAGAGTGAGGGTGGCTAACAGCCCTTCAATACTCCTGGAGCAGCTTTGATGTGTGGCTTTATTGGAGATCTTTTTGAATGGAATATTGGTTGGGGTGTTATTATATCTCTTTCTGTGTCCTCCATAAGACACTTTGGAGGCATTGGTCATTCATTAAGTATGTAATGCAAATATCTGTGAATTTATTGAAAAGACCTTTTGTTTAGTCTGGTTTCTCTTTTGATCACTTTGCAGCATTATGCATTTGGAATATGAGAGACAGAAATTTTAGAAATAAAAAGCTATCCTTGAGATGTTATTTCCACTTTTTTTCCCCTCTGAGTTATGTATTTTTGTTCTCTCCACTAGTTTTAACCACAGCTCAGTAATTCAAAAGGGAAGGCTTTAATACTTACATTTTCAATTTTTTTTTTTTTTACTTTCTAATGGATTAATTTAAAGTCTTTATGCTCACACCCAACTTTTTTTTTTATTGTTGCTTTATTTAAATGTATTAGGTAAACAGCCTCTGGTTTACTTCATGTAGGAGAAGGAAACATTCGAAGTTACCAAATATTTTACTTCCAGTGACTGGTTTACCACTTACTGCTGGCTTCAGAAAGGGTCACTGCCAGCACTGTTTTTCCCAAAGGCAAGATAGTAGCTCTCTCATTGAGTAGAGCCAGCTTTTTTCCCCTCTCCCTCTTTTTCACTGCCAATTCCACTACTGATCTTCTGCAATAAAATCTGCTTGTCAACGAAAATGTCAACTAAGTTTAAAAAGAATAGTCTGAGTAAAACTAAAAAGTAAATTATTTAAGTAGAGTTGTAGTTGGAACTTGAAAGAATTTTGTTTGGTGGTTTTCTTTACATCATTCTGCCAATGGAGGAGGAACTCTGAATTCCTAACTAGTGAAGCCCTGTCATAAGTGGGGATGACAGTTCACATTGAAAATTCTGTTTTCTTCTTTCCCAGGAAAGCAAGTCAAAGTTAAACCAACAAACTATTGTTGGCAAGTGCCTTACCTTTGTTCTGTGCCTCCTTATAAATTAACCACTTCTGCTTTCTAGGTTGCCTGTAAATGGAATTCCTAGAATTTAAGCTCTCATATTAGCTATATTATTTTTAAATGCTGCTCCATCCTTTTTTAGACAGTGATTTATTACCTGTAAGAATCTCTATCACAGCTTGCTCACAAATAGTAATGAATAAAAAGAAAATAGTCTGTAAATTTTGGTTAGTATATTATGAAAGCAGTTAGACATTGGATCACCAGCTCCCAAAGTTTGTCATAGTAAAATATTAGTGAAATTAAGACATTTCTGTGAAGACATCAATATTGTGTCTGATCTATCAGTATGATGACATATTGAATTTTTCCTTGCTTGCATACAAAATTTCACTGAAATGGCCAAGACTGGACATTTGCACATTAGAGTTAGAATGTATCTAAATGTAAAAAAGAGCTGAATTTACTGCAGAATTGCTCTTAATAGCATTGTATGCTTGGAACTCTCTATAACTATGCATTTTTTTCTATATATCTATATATACATAACCTCTATTCTCTACTAATTGACTTATCAGTATATACTACAGTATATACATGGCCAGTTCATTAAGGTTAATTTGTTCAAAAATATTAGAAGCATTAATTTCTGGCTTATAGCTAATGTCTGCTCCCAGCCAGTGTCTTGTTTCATCATTAGTGTCAGCTAAATTATAACTCACACCCAACTGTTTTTACACTATCTAATAGAATCAATTGATGCAATGGTTGACAAGATGCTGTTTTGCATTTTGTCATCTCACTAATGCACATGGCTTAAAGGCATTGGCATCCATAATGTGGGGCAGTTTTGTAGGAGGCACAGAATAGGCTGAAGCTGCAAGGGCCATTTTCATAAAATATTAATGAAATTGAAAAATACACTGGGGTTGAAGGCTTGTCTGCTAAATGTAAGGTAAAATCTATTCTGTTCTGCTTTCTGATGACTGTAATTAGCAGCCCTAATTAAAAATTCAAACCTTGTGTATATTTGAAAGCATGAATCTTAGCTCTCATAGTGTTTATTTCCTTTACAAAGTATTTTATTTTACAACACTAATTGAACAGGATCCTTCCTAGCCTGACAGCCGCAGCTGGCTGGAGCCAGTTTATGTATCCAGTCTCTCTAGACTACTTCCTTTTGTAAGCAATAAAACATCTTTAAAAAACATGTATATGCTCTCTATGAGCCATTAACTCTGTGTCACCCAGTGTGGAACTGGCCATCCGCACACATGCATTGTTGTTTCCTTCACTTAAAAGTGACCTCTTTGAAAAGGCAGCTTTTTTCTGATCTTCAATATTTAATGTGGATTTACTTACATTAAATGACCACCTTTCTTAAGGGGACTTGGCCCAATTCTGACATTATTTATGAACAGCATATGCTGTGCAAAACAACGGAAGGAATCACCATTAGTTCCAGTAGAAAAATCTACTTTTTATCATCACTTTGTGTAGTTATTTTGAAATTCATGGTCAAGATAGTAGGGTCCCACTAGGGAATATATGGCTACAAACCAAGTCCAAATTGATTATATGCATGTTACACTCTGAAATCCAATGTACAGTGAAGAAGAAGGTATGAATGGGTTAAATTTTCACTGTTGTATTTCCTCTTTTCACTGTTTTCTACAGTAATGACTATGAAGTGTACTATTTCCTATTTTCCTTTCTATACTCTTTAAAGAAGAACACACCAGAATTTTAATGTCTCATATAATGTTCATAATCATGAGGAATATTTTCCCTCAGAACCTTGTATTTTTGAATGCATGGACTTTTTAACTCCTTGTGTCAGACCAGTGGGGCCATAAGAGGAGGGAACAAGGTGAATTTAGAGAACAGGGAAGATATTCTGTGGCTTTGTTAACTTACTTCTTCACTGATTTATGTGAGAAAATGAAATTTGATGATGCACTCTCTCTGTGACAAAGGGTCTGACCTTGCAATTCCTGCTCAGGCAAAATTGACTTCAGTGGGAGTTTAGCCTAAGTAAGAAATGCTGGATCAAATTCAAAGATCAGCAGAAAAATAAAAATAGTCAGGAGAAACCCAAAATAACTCAGTTCTGAAGAACTGGGATCCACGTGCCCATAATTAAGGTTGTAAAGCTACGAATGTAATTGTATGGTATTTAGCACTAATTTGTAGTGAAGAAGTGAGACTTTAACCTAAAGTATATGTCTGTTTCTAAGTGTTAGAAAATAATTTAGACACTGTCAGCACTGTCAGTGTTTAAATTTCTGAAGACTGTTTCCACTCTGCATTGTAACACAGCTGAAACTTTCTAAACAGTTTTTACAAAACACTTTGAAATTTTTAAATAAAATTCTATTTCTTAAAGTTATCTTTGGATAGCTTATTTTCATCTTTCATGTTCATTCTTGCACAATCTGCAGCCAATGAGCATGCAGTCATGAAGTCTTTTAAACACCTCATTCCCGTAGATCAATCTCCACTAGTATTTCAGCTCAGGAAAAGCAGCACATGTCCATGAAAATTCATTTTGCTGAGAAACATTCCGACAAGTTCTGTTAGATTTTTCCAAAAATCATTGTGAGATACAGAAAGGGGCTAGAAGGATGACACAAGCCACGTTCATTACCATCTGTTCCTCCCTGTGGTAGGATGTCTTCCCCTTTCAAGCACTCATAGTTTTGGGCTGTGAGGCACATCCATTATTGGTCCTGGGATGTCATCCAGGCATTTGAGTAAATGATTCAGACATATCACCTGTTTATCAGAATGAGAATAGGATTTGCAATCTCTTCCTCCTTCCATGCTCTATTTTCCACAGGCAAGGCCAGAGAGAAGGTGCAACCTGCTTTGTCTGACAGAGCATGGTCTGAGACACCCCACAGGTAGATGTGGAGGCATGCAGACACCCTTCAGCACACTTGTCCTTAGCACTCGTGTTTATTGCTGCCTCTCCTTTCTTTCATTTGCCTGCCTTGAATTTAAATGTGTGCAGGAACCAATGAAACAAACCACACTGTGAGTTTCCACTGAAGTTTCACAGGGAGGTTCCCTCCATCCTTTCTAAGATTCTTAGTGAAAAACTCATACTTGGGTGTTTGGGCAAGAATCCTCTTGCCTCCTAAAAGCCAAACCTGGATCCAGACATCAACCCCGCCCTTCCTAGAGCCAAACCTGACATTTCTAGATCACCTTTGATCTAATCATGGGCATCTAGTTTAAAGTAGTCAGCAAGGGCAATGTAGTCAAGGGGGAATGTCCTAGGGTGCCCACCTTTACTAAGCACCTAGCATGGCTCAGCTGAACAATCCTTCCATGACAGTGCTTGCTCTTTCTACCAACATTAACCACAACTTCTAGATGATCACAGGTAGGTGCCATGTATCAACCCTAATGCCATTTCTCTGGATGATAGCCACAGCTTTCTCCTCTCATGACAGCTGAAAATAGTCCACTAATCCCTTAGATGCCCCTCCACTGAAAATCACAAAAAAAAAAAAAAATAAGAATAAATGAACAGTCTAAGATCAAGAACAGACCAGCAAGTAGAAAAACTGAGCGAACTCTGAGGTTTTTACTAGTTTATTTAAATTTGAAAGTTATAAATTGTTAACAGGAATTGAGCACAGAACTATCTTGATTTTTTGGAACCATTTCAAACAGAAGAATATTTATAATTGGTCTGGTACTTGGACTGTGGGTTACTCCAGTAAGGAAAAAAACAAAATGTATATAAGCACCCAAGAAAAATGGATTTATTAGTTTCTAAAAAGTACAGGGCTGTATAAGTTAAAGGATGTGGCAATGTTATGAGTTAGGTGATATTTTTTAGGTGATTTGTTCAGTAAGTTGGATTGAGATACCATTGTATGGGATTAGCATACCACTGTTAATAGGTAGAGTAAAAAGATTATGGTCCAAGTCACATAGTGTGCTATCTGTGGTTTTAGATGATTGTTTACTGATTTTTGAAGAGGTGGCTGCCTCTGCAGAATTCAACTTTCTTGAAAATGTTATAAAATAAATAAATAAATAAATAAATAAATAAATAAAACTTTCTTGAAAATGTTATTTTGCACTTGACTGTTAAATTTTAGTTTAAGGCATATATTACAGTGGTTTTGATGGAACTATTAGTGGAGTAAAAAATTCCCACACTAATCTTTTTCCTACAGATATTCTTTTGAACTACATTATAGTACAGCAGTTTATGTTAAAATTACGTTAAATACAGAAAAATATATTTCTCAGTTGAAGTCAAAATAAGGGACATACTGAAAAGCATTGGTGTAGGACACCCAAGGATAAACTGGTTAAATGCTGTAGTCCAAAGTGATGAAACTTAACATTTTCAACACAATTACCACTTGGTCTTATGACTCAGCTTTGCTTACCTGTGCTATTGGCAGTAGAGTGGCCTAATACTTCCTCTGGTGGAACTCACATAAGTTTAGTTTAAAAGAGGGATTCTTTTTGTTGTTGCCATAAGAGAAAACTAGAGGAGAAGAGAGTAAAACTTAGTAGGTTTTAAATTATGGTTCAGGGATTAAAGCAATTACTTTTAAGGAGTCATAAACTGATATGTTGCTGAATTTGTTGCTGAATTTCCTCCCTCAAGCTGTCATACTCCAGGCAATTGCCTTCACATCATGTATATCATTGCTTCTCATCTCTCCAACCAATGAGAGCATCTCCCAGGCAGGGACACATTCAAAATGAGCAAAGACTTTCAGGGCATTTCCAGTCTATCCTTCTTTTTCTGTTCTTTCTCCTAACAGGACTGTGGCTTATAATGCTGTTTCCCAACCAGCAGGTACACATTACCCTTGTTAACATGTTTTGCACTCACTCATGTACAGAAATAGCTCTAAGGATGAGCAAAAGTGAGGAGAACTTGACCTGTTGGCCCAAGCAACTTAGCAAGGTCATCAATTCAGTGCTGACATCTGCCTCCAATCCACAGATGGTGTTGCTCTAAGGATTTTTCGGAACCTATTAACGCAGGGTGAGGAGGGAAGCAAGCTCTCATTACCCACTGGTGAAAAGGGAAATAGTCATATATACTCTTGTTATGATTCATACTTATGTCAGAAAGGTGAATGGATCATTTTTGCCTATACAAACCATGGATATGGAACTGTTAGGACAGGCAGAAAGACTTTACTGCTCTGTTCTGAATCACACACACTGTATTATTTTCTTTACAGAGAGGTCTACTCATACATGCACATACAGAAACAGTCAGAGAACATTACAGAAACTAGACTAATACTGTGACATAGCAAAAATCCCAGGGGAAGTTTTATTGTCTAGTCCAGTAATGTAATCATATACAGTGCTGTCTATAGCACTGGGTTACAGTGCAATATGTGAGGGAATGGAAAGCACCTGTGGGCCATATTTCAGGTGGAAAGGAAGCATTTATCTGGTGGGCTTTTGTTAAGATAATGATACCTGCTTTGGACTTGGTTAGATAGTTGAAGGAACTCTTCAGAAGTGGTTCTGGTCAGCCTGGTGTGATGATAGCACACTGTGCTCCATGCGTATACAAGTGCAGTGCTTACATTAGGAGAAAAAAGCAGCTGAAAATTTACTCTCCACCTAGGTGAGGAAAGCATAATCTCTATCTTTAATGTTTTGTAATGAGCCTTTCTTGATGTATTTTTTCTATTGCTTACATGTTTTCTGATTGTAGGTTATGTTTTCAGACTCTAACATTTACAGTTTTGGGGCATGTTCAAACAGTCATCTTATTTAAACTATTAAAAATAAATTCTGTTTACCATGTCTTTTTTTTCCTCTCCTCTCCTCTCCTCTCCTCTCCTCTCCTCTCCTCTCCTCTCCTCTCCTCCTCCCTCCTCTCCCTCTCCTCCTCTCCTCTCCTCTCCTCTCCTCCTCTCCCTCTCCTCTCCTCTCCTCTCCTCTCCCCTCTCCTCTCCTCTCCCTCTCCTCTCCTCTCCTCTCCCTCTCTCTCCTCTCCTCTCTCTCTCCTCTCCTCTCCTCTCCTCTCCTCTCCTCTCTCCTCTCCTCTCCTCTCCTCTCCTCTCCCTTATATTACTTTGCTAAGAATTCAAAACACCCATACCTCTTCAAAATCACAATTTCTTACAGAAGTGTTTGTATCCATAGACATGAGGGGTGTGAGAGCCTCAGAGATCTGATTATGAGTGTGGAGCTCAAATAAAAGATCCTTTTCATGCTTTTGAAACAACATTAATACTATGTCTGTTACATTCACTCAGCTCATGGACAAAAACTGAAGCAAATTAAGAGAAATGGCAGTAAAAATGAGCAGCCCACACTGCTTTGGAGTGCATATAGCATGGGTAAGAATTTTAAAGGAAGCCTAATGCAAGGCTAGAGAGGCTCTGGGTGGTATATTAGCCTTTTCACATTCACTCTGTATAGCATATATTCCTACAGATCTCTGCTTCCCTTCCTCCAGGGTTTACTCTTTTTCCCACTACCCTTTTCTTTCTCTTCTCCACCTCCTTCTGCCATTTATGGATTTTGATTGTCAAGAGTTAAATGGCACACAGCCAGCCTCTAAAGCAGCAGCTGGGGCTGGCAGTCCTTCTGCTTAGACATATAGGGATAGTTTCAAATGCTCCATCCTGTGATAAATCAGCATCCCAGCCCCCTGATGTATGAGTGACTGGATAATGCCATGTGTCTGTTTTGACCCAAAGCTGCTTTTGCTAAGACTGTCTTTTTCCTTCTGCTGCCCCCAGCTCCCAATTTATTTTCTTGATGTCTGTCTGTCATTTACCTGGGTGCAGGTCAGTTGGCATCTGTCCACATCTGGGACTGCAGCCCTCCAAGTGATCAGCACAGCCCTTACCCCAGCTGTAGGTTATGAATAACCCCACTGAAGTCCACGGGAGTTATTTGCATCCCACGAGGAGGAAACAGGGCCAAACCTCTCTGAAACGACCAGAGGGAGACCTGTAAATTTCCTGACACTGCAGGCAGATAGGCACAGCAGGGAGAAATGGTGTTGTGTGTGTGTGCACCCGGGCTGGTGCAAACAGAGCACTGCTCTGCTCTTCCAAGTGCACAGTTGGTTCTTATTAAAAAAAAAAAAGAAAAAGGAAAAACCCCATTAGCCAAACAACAAACTCCCTCAAATTAGAAGTTTCTCTTTTGTTTTTTTCAGAGGACAGAGTTACTCTTGCAGAAGATTTGGACTAATCATCAGGATTTCTGAGATTTATGACTGGGCTTTGGGGGTAGCACAAACAGTGCTGTTGAAGCTTAGAAGAAAAGCAAAAATTATAATCGTGTTAATAATTTTTTTTACTAACAAAACACATCAATTCAATATATTTTTAAGTGCTTTTTGCATCTCTCACACAACAAATAGATCTCTATGAAGTAATGAAATTCAAAGTACTATCTAGTTCTTTCAAATCCACTCACAGCTTTGTGAGAATTTTGGAAATGGAATAAGTGTACAGACTGTCTTCTCCCAGATGTTTAAAAGGCGTCTTTGATTTTCCAGACAAACACACACACACCTTTCAGAACACATAGGCATGTTACTATATTTTCAACTTTAAAAAGTTTTGTGAGTTAAAATTTTGCTTACAGGTATTTTTAAAAAATCATCTGTCTTGAAAATGCCAAATAAGATCAGTTTGGTAGATAGTCAGAGCAGGAATTCTTTGATAAAAACTCACCTAGTAAATATTTTGGATTCAATAATTGAAGCTATGGATTTTTAAAAACTCCTGTATCAGCTCAGTTGCGTAGTCTGAAAGTCCACTGCACCATCAGGAAAGAAACTTCTGGTGAATGGGCACTCACTGTCAGGATAGTCCAGCTCCATATCCATGGAAAATCTCCTCAATGTATTATGGAGGCTGTGATTATATAAAAATATCTTTGATATTTTTAAAGAAGAATTCACTTTGCAGATGTGGTCAACTCAAAGTGTCTAGGAGTGCAGTAAGAAAATCCCATCATACTAGAAGCCAGGGTATCCCAGCCAAGTTTAGCTATAACCTTCAGATTCCTACATAACTTCACTCAGGGGCACTCTGTGAATTACTGTCCATCTTTTTCAGAAGACCAAAGGTATGTATATTTTTGTCTTAGTTTTGTAAAATGCAGAGAAATGTGGCTCCTGACTCAAGATATGTATGTGACACATCCATCAAAAGCAGCATCTGGGTTTAAGTGGTCAGAAAGAAACCAAACCTGTTGTCAGAGCCTGGAGGTTCTTGCAAGAACTTATGGAAATCAATTGAATGTTATTGATTACGTACTCCAAAGAATATGTTTATTTTTCAACTTTCAATTTTAAAACCAAGATCCATCTGGAGGGCCAGATTCACTGGTCTGCCTTGGCTGCACTGCACATCTTGGGTGATGCAAAACATCTGTAAATTTGACTTGACTGGGCTTGTTGGGGTTGGCTCCCTGTCGGGTGTACAGCTGCTTCAGATTGCCAGAGCAGTGCAGAAAGTCCAAGCAGACATGTCTGTCTCCTGCTGCTGTGAGGCACAGGGCAGGCCAGTTGAGAATCAGAGCCACTGGCAGGAAGCAAACATTATTTCTAGTGGGAAAGAATAATTATATAAGGATGGTGCAAGAAAAAATTATCATTGTTGTCTGCAATTCTAGGGAAGGGAAAGCAAGTCAGTAAAACTTCTGTGAAGAATTTTTCCAGTTTTAAATAAAATCACATATAGTTTCCAGTACACTGATATATTCCAGTACACTGATATATTCCAGTACACTGATATATCTGTGCTATTACATAGATAGTTAAAAGGAAATGGATGGATCGTGTTGAGAATTAGCACCAGAATCTGTCAATGGCATTAGGTTTTGACTCTTGACTACATCCAAGAGCAGTTCCTAAGGAATTTTAATATCTTTGTTGTTCCCAGGAATGTCTTGTTAGTAGGTCCCTATATTTTATGAATGGAGACATGCAGACCAAATGTCTCCTGACAGGCAAGGACAGAAGGTGAATGTGGGGAAAAGTCACGTGCCATTTCATGGCAAAGGACAAACATGTTTGTACATGCATTAAAAATGAAGTAGCAGTGCACTGTGTCAGTGTATATATATTTTAGTTTTAGTACATGTTTCAAACTGCGTCATTCTCTTCTTGGCTTTCTTTTTACATCTGGTAGCTGCTGCTCCATAAATAGCTCCCGACCTTACCAAAATTTACTTGCAGTCTTCTCACTGCAGGCATTAGGTCACTCATTGTTAATGAGTGTATTAGATAATAGATGTTAACTCCAGCACACTGCAGCGTTTCAGCAGAGTGCATTCCCCAGCAATGAACACAAAGTGTCACTGTGACCACACACTAATAATTCCAAGAAATATAGAAACTTTTGCCTAATTTTAAATTTATTTACTTGTCATATGTGTGCTCATTTGGAACTTCTAGCATTAATTATCTTTGCTCCAAGTTGGGCCAGTCTGGAATTCTAATTATCTTAAATTTTACAATTCATGTCTCTGAGATCTTAGTATACTCAGGAACTGAAGTCTAGGCTGTACATAATCAAGGCAGAAAAGAGACAGGTGGCAATATTGTACATTTCAATTGCCTTGTCTGATGTGCCCCTTTTGTAGAATAATGAACATTGGAGAAACAAATTGGTCTGTCAGAGTCAATAACAACCCAATGCCCTGAGCTGCTGGTCACTAATGCTTCCTGTACTTAATCAATGTGCTGCAGGAGATCTTCTGTTCAAAACAGTTAAAGATGGGCAGCAGCAGCAGATTTGGCAGCAGGACTGGGAAAGCGAGTGAAAACATCCACAGGGTTGGAGTTTCCTCGTGCTAGGGGAGAGACAAGCCAAATATAAGCAAAGTGCCTAAACAAAAACCTGCAAAGAAGCAAAGACTCACGCAGTCCTGTTGGTCGAGAATGAAGAGGAGATCAGTTCTTTCCTCCAAAATGAGTAAAGATTTCTACAAGAAAGCATAGCAGGAAAAGACCACACTATACATCCCCACAATTAAACCTTAAAACAATCAACATGAGAAGTAAGAAGTTGAGAAGAATGGATTTTTTTTCCTCCAGTCGTGATCGGAAAGCCTGAGTTACCAATGCAATTGGTGCTGGTAGCAATGTTCAAGACAACAAATTACCATTTGAAGCAAACTGTAAGGAAAGAAAAACAAATAAGGAAAATCTTGCAATGATATAGCTTTAAAATGATATCCATAAGTAGCTTCTGAAACAATTTAGTAAGCAAATGGCAAACAACTTCTGAGCAGGAAAAGGGTAAAAGGTGATTTATGCCTAAAACACTAGATCAACAATTTTTTCAATGGGTCTTCTGACATAAATCTGGACAGATGAAAGGTACTTATGGTGGTACACTCAGGAAAAAAAAGAAGATAATGAGAATAGCTAAAAAACCCTTCTCTTAATGAAAACTAAAGCTCAAAAGCAGCAACTTACACCCGTGTGTTATTTTCCAGAAATACAGTCTTAGTGGTCAGAGCAGACCACTAAGAGACCTCTTTTCAATTCTGCACCTTGCCTGGACAGTATGTTGGGGCCTTCCAGATCTCTTGAAAAAGGACAATAAGTAAGTCTCCATCATCTTATTCCTAGGAGTTTGAAAGCCTATATATACAAAGTTACACTTTTACTTACTTGACAGTGGGAAACATAAAGTTATCACAGAACTGAGATGGACCAGTCCTTGTCTTAGAAACCTGACAACAATGGGAAATAAAAAGAGTTGGAACAAGGGAAGCTTGACAGGAGTTAGCATTCACAGAGAATCTCGTAAAGATTTTCAGGATGGGACTGGGATAACTTTATCAGTCTGAAGTCAATAGCTTCTAATCTAAGCTAGACGCGCACTCAAAATTGACTGAAATTAATAGACATTTTCAAAGGTTAGTACATCCTTGGTAATTTTACAGATTTTGTAGGATGAAAAATACTTATCTTTCTTCACTGAGAGCCTAATTCTATCTTTTCTGAATACTCAGAAAGTTATTCTCTGTCTTTTCCTAGTTTTACTTTAAATTGGAGGTTTTGTCTTCTTTCATATCAGACAGATTTTATGGAAAAGGATGACATTTGATGAAAATTTGCAGGAAATGTCTAGTGTTTCCAAATAAAAGAATAAAGATTATGAGAATCAGGTAAATTATTCTTCACATGGTGATAATTTTTAAAACATGTAAACAATTCCTGTGAGTAGTTTTTTCATTGGAGTAGGATTGGAAGAATAGATGAGAGAGTTGGATCCATGAGTCATAGAGTTTGACAGTTTACAGAATAAAATATTTATCCTGTTATAAAAAAATGTTGGGATAAGATCAGATTTTAAAATTACTCACTCAAGACAGGTTTGTCTTCCAACAAATTTAAAGCTATATAAAAGCTTTTGTGAAGGGTCTACAGATTTAGCTCTAGACGTATTTCTGTCTCTTTATAAAACCATGAGAAAAAAAGTTCATTTTCTGTAACCATTCCTTAAGTCTGCTCATTGTTAGTTGATCTGATAAATAAAGAAGAAATTATCCAAATTAACCCAGTATACTGGAAAATGCTACAGCCAGACTCCTCTCCACCCTGGAGAATCAGAGTTATTCACAATCATTATGCCAACTTACATACCTCTGAACAAACATTTAAATCCAATTCTTTCATCAGTGGTGGAATAGCAGCAGCTACAACTGACACAAGAGCAGAAAGAACTGTTGCAGATTCCCAGGACAGAGAATGAAATTAAGGAAACAGTATTTGTGTTGAAAGCGGGAAAGCCTACGCCCCCGATGGATTTGCTGTAGAATTTTTAAATACATTTGAAAGTGAAATCATATCAGGCTTCCAGGACTATGTCACCAAGCTTTTGGGAGGATCGCTCCCAGACTCCCACAGGGAAGTAACTGCCTTTCTGCTTCTCAAACTGGATTATGATCCTCTGGAGGGGATATCCTTTCTGTAATTAAGGTTACAACCACAGTCCCATCTTATGGCTGATTTCAATATTCAATAGGAAACTTCTATATGACTACTCGATAAAGTCCAACAAAGTAACTGGAGGATTTGCCACAATCTTACAGAAATATACATTAATATCTCTTATTTCTAGCCATGATTACAAAAACACATAAATTTACAATTTTCTGTCCACAAATGGTTAACAAAAATTTTCCTTAAACTATTTAAAGGCATTATTTTCAAGAAACAACTATATTTAATTGCCAGGTGCCATGACACAAAAAAAAGGAGCAAGGACATCTGAGATTCAAGAGGTTTAAACTTTAACAGATATCCTCCAACTGGAAAACAAGAACAACAAAACAAAGCAGAAAACTTATATTTAACCAGGCAAAATTTTTCCCCTCTAACCTGAGCAATGATAATGGAAAGATGGAATTTACACCCTGCGTATTAACTCAGGTGAAATAAACAGTGAGCAGAATTCTTACACTATCCAGTAATTCTTATTAGCCATTTCAAAAATTAAGCAGAACGATATGCTCCCTTACCTAGCCTCAAAACATTTATGGTGGGATTTTTTTTAAATAAAAACGCAAGATTTAGAAGTTTCTTTCCAATAATTATGGACTGCACCTCAGGCTGACAAACCTCATTTACAGACGCATCTCCATGTAAGTCAAAGGATCTACCTCCTATTTTTGGTGGCTGTAAGAAAATACTACAGGACCTCACATCTTCATACCATTGATAAGAATTTTCTAGTGCCATAGAAACACATGTGTGAATAGCAAAGATTTTTGGGAGTTTACTAAAGCTAACCTGCCAGCATGTGCATAATGTCCTGAAGCATTTTAAAGCAGGCCAGAGTGCGTCTTCTATTTGTCCACTTATTAACAGCCCTCTTCTCCCTGAGGCCCTTGGAGGCAACCTCTATTAATTGAGGAATTATTTTGACATGATGACTCTCAAGGATATTTGTAATGAAAGAATATTTAGGCCCTTTGAGAGATTAATGAAATATAAGCCGTACACCAAAACAACACGTTTATAGATATTTACAAATAAGACATTATCTGTGGGAGATAAATTGTGGAATTTTTGTACCCCTGAGTTCATTCCCTTTGAATGCTAGCTTTTAATTATGGATAAAGACCATGAAAAGGATATGCACTTGATATCCTTTTAGAATGAATAAATTCAGGGGAGATAAAAGCTAAGATCAAGTGCAAAAGCAATCTGGATCAGGAATTCTCTGATGAAGAATGGATTGAGATATGTAATCAAACAAAAACAATCTCCATTAGTGTAAGATACCAAATGTTCATATTTAATGTTATTCATAGAATATGTATGACTATAGAAAGTATGTGCTAAGTAAATAGTGACAATGATGATATGTATATAAAATGTAATTTGGAAAAGCAGTCTCAGCGTGTGTGATAGGACTCAAAGCATTCAGCAACTCTGACACAAGGTTGCAGAATTTGTCAGAGCTATTCTATGAATTTATATGTTTCTTATATTAGCTTGCATCAAAATCAGGTTTGTGTTGCCTGCTGCTAGGGTATTTATTATGAAGTGTACATCAAACACTGTTTGGGGGCTGGAAGGGGAGTGGGAGAGTTGGAGGTGGGGTAGTCAAAGCTGGTAGAAACATTTCTTCTGGAAAAAAAAAAAAACTATTGAAGAAGCTAGAATTCCTAAAATATGTTGATAAAATATGGAATGTTAGAATAATTAGCATTAGACAGAGAAGATGATCTATAGATTACATTACCACCCACACTTATAATAAAAAAATAAAGATATCTGTTAAATAAAATAAACTCACACATGTTTTAAGTTAGCTTTGTCGTGGAAAAACTTTCTACAGCCAGCTAAAGCCCTATAGCTTTTCTATATACTAAACTAATTTTTCTGTATTTGCACCTAAAAAGGAGTCTTGGTCCTCATAGTTCCAGACATGCAGAAATAATGACAAGATGTGAGGGATGTGGTTTAATTTGTCTGCGACTTTATTAACTGAACTCACCTGGGAATCATTCAGCAATAACATACTCAGTGCAGGTCATCATTTCTTCTTCACTTGTTTCCACACATTTGGGGAGAGCTGTCACTCACAGCAGGGAACCCACTGCCCTCCCCTGAAGGAAGGTAAAGAGCTGAAAGAGGGTGCTGCCTGTTTGCTGCAAGAGCCTCTCTTCTTTAGCCTCTTTAGCAGCAGCCCTTTGATTTGTTCCTAACCCTGGTTTATCAAGGAAGGAGATGCCCTGGGGAACAAACACAGGCACTGGTCACCTGCCACCAGGAAACACCAGCAATAATCTGGGCTGCCCTGTCCAGGTTCCCTGACAGCCAATCATTCTCACAACAACTAGAAACACAAGTGAGAAGGTGGAACCCTCTCCCCTGGATGGCTTGTGTATCCCAATGATTGTTTCTTTGTAGGAGTTCATAAGAAGTGATCCTATCCCTGAGCACGTTCAGCCTCTTCACAGTTCATGGACCTTTGAGGTCTTGCTCACTGCTCAGACCTTTTGGAGTGATAGCACACATCTTCCACCACTCATAAAAAACATTCTCATTCACAGCACTACCTTTCAATTTCTTTTTCCCTTTCCCAGTTCCTTTTTATACAAAGTGCACTGGAAATAGCTTCTGGCATACAAACCTCCTTTCAGGGCAATCCTATTGAACTGGTTAAAGGATTATCCAACATTCAAGACCCATCTCCCATCAGTTAATTTGTCTTTAATAATAAATAAATTCTGGCAAGGCCTAAGGAGTTTGCTGTATCACCAGCTGTCTTAGTCAATGCCTGAAATCTTGCCAATTTATAAAGAATAAGAAGAGATATCTGCTCTGTCCTTAAACTGAACATGTTATTTGAAGGATGGAGTGAAGGACTATTTCTTTCACTGACAGGTCTCCTTACTGACAGGTGTGTTGTACATGTCAGGTTCTATCTATGTGTTCTCAAATCTACCTATCCTGGAAAAATAATTAGGCTAAAGTACCTCACAGAAAGATTGGTATCCACAAAAGAATAAGTCCCAGATCACATTTACTCAATATCTCATGGGGAAAGGATCCACAGCATCTCTTTGAACACCAGGTCATGGGCAGCATGGGCCATTAATGGAACATTTTTGACCTCTGTTGCATGCCAGCAAGTGCCTCAGTTTACCAGTGGCTGACAGAGACTTTAACCACAGCCATTCTGACACTCCCATTTTTCAGTCTTAGAGCTCAACACTGAGAGCTTAGGTGGACTATTTTTATTTTCCCAGGGCTCAGTTCATGTCTTTAACCATAGATATCTATTGCCATCTGAGATGTTGAGATTTTCTGTGGCATTCTGCTTCTCCAGAAAGGCAAAGGACTTCTTGTGCCACATCCATGAACTCTAAGAGGATTCACACAATACTATGGAGTGTCTCAAATGTGCTAGGTAACTCTACAGGCAGCTGTCAGCAAGCCCCTAAACTTCAAAAGCTGCATTATCTTCTACTCTGCTGCATGAATCTTTATCATTGCTTCACACAACCATAGCTTGGTTTGTCCAAGAGCAGATTTCTATTTACTGTGGTCTGGGCAATTTTCTTTGCACTTATCCAGTAATATTGCTTGCAGAAAACAACTTTTGCTCAACTCCCAGCCTGGAAAAAGATATATTTTCAATCCTATGGGGATGTGCATCTTGCCACATGAACATTCCATGTAAGATCTCTGAGCAGTCCCTTTTCCCTCTCTCTCTCTTTTTCTCCCCACAACAGGATCCTAGATATTGAAACTTTAACATTTTTCTACCTAATCTGACTTTTGCTCCTTCTCTCTTTCCATCACCTTCACAGCTGCCACAGGGCTACTCCTCAGAAGCCGTGTATAGTTCCAGAGTAGACATTATAAGGGCTGGAACATTTCTTCCTTTTCCAACCCACACAGGGAAGGGGAACAAAGAGTCCGATTATATTGTGCATTTAGCTTCCTTTTGTCTGAGCATGTGGAAAGTGTTTTCTTGATCTGCTCAAGACCTGCTACCTTTTCTGCACTCAATTTCCTGAACAGATACCTTCTGACCCTGAGCCAGAAGAAAAACAAAAAAAAAGTTCAGCTGAAGTGCCAGCCATGCTGCTTCTGTTCCTACTTGTCTACTCTCTAAGGAAAGTTTCTATTTAAATTTTTCTTTGAGCCCAACTGCCATTGTGCAACTGCCACCGATTCCCTCACTCCAAACCCACAGACGGCTTCAGTCAGGTCACAATTTATCTTCTAGGGGATCCTGAAGCCTGATGTAAAAAGCATTTGCATCTGGATGCAGTTAGTAAGTTCTTCTGCTGCCTCTTTTTTGGTAGTTGCTGTATTTATTTTCTCCCAGGTGCACTGAGCAAACCATTTATTTACCTCTTCTCCTCTTCCCTTCAGCTATTCCTCAGCACAATGTCAGCTCAGGCACTATATCCCTTTCTTCTCATTTTTTCAGATAAACCCTCTTCCTTCCACAACACTCTGTTCCCACTGAAGCTAACTGGAGATTGGCCATTTGTCCAAGCCAACAGGGAATGTGGAAACTAAGAGCAAAGCCTAATGAAGCTTGGAGAGAACAACCATGTTGTGCCTAATTGCATTCAGGGTTTTTCAAGCATTTGCCTTCCTAACTCACACTGCAAGAGCAAATTCATGGGAGGCATGAACCAGTTACAGCTTATACACAGGTTTCCATCTAGGGCTGCCTTCTGACCTGGGCATTTGTGGCAGAGAGAGCCCACACACATGCTGGCTTAACAGCAGCCACTTGCAAAGCTCAGAAATGGGAAAACTTCTACTGCTGCCTGTGCAGTTTGGACCAAGTCCCAGAGCAGACATTTACAACAGACATAGCATTGCTCACAATTTACTCCTTGGTAGGGCTCTGAGATCTCTTTTTCCCTGAAAGATTGTAGGGGAACATGGTTTTCTTCCTCCTCTGAGATCTTGAAGTCTGTTTAACTAAGACATTGGCTAGAAATATGCCAGAACAAAAATATGATTAAAACACTGCACTTGTCTAATGAGGATACCAGAGAGCTCTGAAGAAATGCTAGGGGTCTGTCAATATCTATTTATGTTGAAGGTGCCCATGGCATTCATAATGCACAATAAATAAGAGCAGTCATTCCAAAACACCATAATAAAATGTTCACAACTTAAAAGTAAATACTAGGCAAAATTATTTGCTGCATTATTTCTCTCACATAAAGGTATTTGTAATTGGTGCCATAATCAAAATTATTTATTAAATATATAATGTTTTTTTATAAGATGACCCTCCAAATACAAAGCTACTTGAGTGGTTTTGCTGTGAAATAAAAATGTTAAGAACTCATTTCCAAAGGATGAGAAATAGGAGGCAGCTACCCCTATTTTTCCTTGTTTTTTTAAATAATGCTTAATTCCTGCTACATGAATTAAATAGCTGCAAGCAGCTGCTCCCCACCAAAACACTTCACAGTTACATGATAAAATGTAGGTGATAACATTGCAGTGCTGTAAAAGAAGGTTGTAGAAATGTGGGCATGTACTGACAAATTTGCCTTTAAATCTTCTTTGCTAATATTTATAGGCATGAAATCTTAAAGCACCTTTAATGTGCCTATAATCCTGCCCATTTGACAGCTTTTACATAATTTTATAGGGAAAGGTGACCCGATCATCCCAGGCTGTTGACAGTGCAGCTGAAATGGCCCTCCAATAAATGAAGCAGGATTATCCAGACACTATGGCAAACAACAGCTCATAATATGCATCAAGAAATTTCCATAGCACATCGGATCTTTGTCTTCAATGACACATGGATCATGACGGGATTTCAAGAACACATTTCCCTAGACACTTGATAAGTTTTAACGTAAAAGTACAGCATAAAAGGCTCCCTTCAGATAGGTTCTGTTTTCCATATTAGAAAGAAATTGCTTTCAATCTGGGAAACTAGAAGCATAGTTTTAAGCTGAATTATCATGTTAACTTATACTGCTTAGTGTAGCTGTGTTCCCTGACACTTGAATACATTTATGAGTTTATTCAGTTAAAATTATAAAACATAACAAGAAATTTATTTTTTTCTGTGGTAAAAGTGACTATTGACAATAAACAAATCTTGATGAAGGCTGTGATAAAACTATGCAGAAGTTTTTCTGAAGCTCTTATGCTTCTCTATAAAATACCTTACACAAAATGCTAGCTATATGCCTCCTAGGTTTATGTGATAATGTCAAGAAAAGGTTTTGATGCCTGCTGCCAATTCATAGCAAAGGTATCATGTGCTATAAATTTTGTTTATATTGGGGTAATTATCAGTGACATGGCCAGATTGTATTAATACCTCTGCTTCTATTGCTTAGCCTAGGTACTTTACAATTTGAATGCCACAAAATATCAATACTGATGCTTTATGGCATCATGCCAGAGCAGCCTGAGGACAAGCAAAGTAGAATTGGTTGACAGTTTTTGTTCGAGCATGGAGTTTGTTTGGTCTCATAAGACATTTATGAGGTCAATTGGATGTCATTTAGAATATCAGGAGAGAAACATATTTAAGCTACACACTATGTCCCACTAGGAACACAGAACTCTGTCAGAAAATACTAAAAAGGCATTGTGAGCACTGCAGAGTTAAGAAAGAAAAAAACACTGGGCTAAGGGTGAAAAAAAGGGATCTTCCCCAGAGTAATAACTGTTCCTTTGACAATCCACAGAAAGAAATTAGGCAAAAAGGAAAACAACACCACATGCAAACACAAAAAAAGCTTTGAAAACAGCAAACATTAATTTTCCCTTAAAATAAAGTTTGTACTGATGATACAGATGCTTACTCAAGACTTAACAGGGGACTAAACCAGGACAAAATTCTCAGTATGTGTTTTTCCAGAATTTTCCTCAGTATGGGAATAGCAATGAACACTGATAAAATGAAAAAAATAAAACAACAGAATGTTCCAGTTACTAGACTGGAATTTCCTGTCATTAATCTGACATTTGACCTCAAAGAAAAGTAATATATTGTTCTGTGTCTCCACTTTTTCTTTTGTTAAAAATTAAGGTGAGTGGAATTTAAGTACATTGTGATAATTCCGTGTTCATAAGAGACAAATATAATAACATAATAAATGATTAGCATAAAAAGACAGCAGCCAAATTCTCTTGCTGATTTTTAAAGATCATCTAGTTCCAAGTCTTCTGCTGTGGGCAGGGACATCTGCTCAAGGTCCCAACCACCCTGACCTTGAACATTTTCAGTAACGGGATATCCACAACTTCTCTGGGCAACCTGTTCCAGTGCCTCACTAGGCTTATAAAAATCCATCCAAGATTCATGTGATTTTTTGTTTCCTTTTTTAATTAAATATGTTTAAGAGCTGATTACCTCCCTTGGGTTGGGCTCTTAAAATCAATACCAATGATACCATGTATCAACAGAAAAAAATTGAACAGAAAAAATTTAGACTCTGTCTATTTCCCAGTGATCTCCAGCAAAAGAGATGAACAACTAAAATAAAATATATCTATGGGATATAGATTCATGGTTTTGCTTTTTCTTATTTGAATGACAGACTTGAACACAGGTCTTCCTCTTATCCAACGACTGCAAAAAGCATCAAGTTCTCTGCTACACAAAAAATCCACCACAAAACATCACACAAAAAACCTAAACCAGTTTCAGAAAATCAGAATTGTCCTGACAATGAAAAGGGAAAAAATCCTACATTTTCAAAAAATCACACAATGAAAATTGTTTTCCCTTAAGGTATTTCAGTGTTCAGATGCCAGAGGAATATATCTTCTTAGTTGACCTAGCTGCTGGCAATTCTGGTACTAATTAAATAAGCTACACTGATTTAGCAACACAAAGGTAATCCTGCCAGATATGGTAAAACCTTTATATCAATGACTTTGCTGAAGGAATGAAAGCCCCAAAATCACTATGAAAACTGACTTCATAATCAATCATAATTTTATGACTTTTTTCTTGTTCATTCATGTTTCATGTTTAGAAAAAAATAATGATGTTTTATAATAGATTCAGAAGCTCTAAGAGTTTTTTATAGAATCTGCACTTTATTTATCTGTGGGAGTGCATAGTGTTTAAAGTACACAGAGAGGTCCCAAAATATACTTAAAAAAAATATTGTAATTTTCAGATGCTAAGATATTCATGTTGCTGGCACATTTGGTCATGGCTTGGGGAAACAGTGTGTGTAACTATTTCCATGAAGTCCACCAAAAAATGAAGACTTTACAGATGTAATTCTTACCCATATTCGTATGTCACAAAACTACTCATGTATTGCCTTTAATGTTCTCAGAACTTAAAGTAGCATTAATATTATTTTAATGACAAACTAAGATGTATTTCATGGTATTTGCAATCATTTACCATTCTGAAAAATTCTTTGTTGCTCTCTTACACGTTCGTTATTGTTAGATAATAGTCATTAATTTAGAAAAGCAGTACAGAAAAGAAGGACTACATTCTATTATATAAGAAAATAGATGGGGGTTGAATTTGTTTTACTTTTAATAATGGGTGTAATGATGAAAATAGTCAAGCAAGCGGATGGGTCAGCAGTCTCACCTTTTGTATGGAGAATAAGGAGTGAAGCCAGTTAGGGAAATCATTGCCATTATATTCTAGGTACTGTTTTTCCATAGTAGAGAAAGTACTTTGGACAGTACTTCAGAAGATCTGGAACTTGGACAAGACAAATACAGAATGGTTTAAATATTGAAGTGGTGAAGGGGAAAGAGTATATTATCACCAGAAGATGGGGACTCAAGAGTTCAGAGCACAGGACTTTCTTTCTGATCTCGGCACAGTGTCAGAAGAATGTGCCCTTTGACTGCATTTATCTGCCCTAAGCCACACGTAGGACCACCTGTGTAAGATTACTGGACTTCTACAGTCCACGAAAGGAAACAAACACTTCTGGAGGATACTTCATAAGCATTTCTGATGCTCATGGTATGGAAGGATGAATTCCTCTCTGAACATGGCACACAGGCTGTCACTACACTCAGGCACAGGCTGCTCCTCTGATGAATGTGCAAGGTCCCTGGAACAAGAGAGCTCTGGTCCCTGACAATCCCTAGCACATTCATCCTGCAATGGAAACATTACAGTCCTGAAAGTGCTAAGATCAGATTCCAGTGCCTTGGTAGGTTTTGTAGCAGCAAGTCCTCTGAGAGACTGGGGGATGATAATTTTTGATTGTGTTAATAAAGGCACTTAATTCTTTGAAGCTAAGAACTGTTGGTAGGGCAAAATGGAATTTACTGAGACTCCATGATTAACATCCCTAATCTTGAAAATACAGATGATATCACATATTTATTTAACAGCCCTTTCATCACTTTAGTGATGATAGTGTGAAACAAAAAGGCTGGAAAAGACGTCATAGTGCAAAAATAATTATAATTAGGAACTGAGGGGTAGTAAATAAATCATCTTCTATGTTGCTTTCTTCTTTTCTCTTTCATTTTGGGTATGTTTTCACACACTGGTTCCAGGATTCATTTGCATTCCAAGTGTTCTTATTAAAGCTGCACCATTTATTCTACAATATGTACAAGATTTTCTATTTTTAAAACTCTATTTCAAGCTTTGGCTTACAGAGTCAAATCCCGGGAGTGAGTTCCTTCTTTTTCCTTTAGAACATAATAGTAAAAAATTTTTCATCTAACAGTTTTAGCTTACATGATGGGAAAAACAGAAGATGGTACTTTCATCCACTTGCTACTGTTTTCTTCCCCATTCTGTAACACACCATCTGCAAAAATGAAACTGAAAAAAGAAAAAATATTAAATTTCCCTCTTTTTTTCCTCTTGTTTTAGACATTCAAAGTACATATAAATATTTCAATGAACATAAGACAATTCAGAATCCAATATCCAACATAATAATTACTTTCAGTGTCTAAACCTCATGCACATATGCAACACAACACTGACCTGACATACTGTAGGGTCCTAGTTAAACTGTGATAGTCTATTTGGAGAAAGTCTACATTCCAAAAAGAAATTTTAACCATTAATATTCAGAAAGTTTGCTCTTTGCAGCAGTAAGGTATATAACAACACAAATATACTTCCTACCAAAGAGGAACTCCATTTTAAAAAGCACATTCAGATTTACTCATTAGAACATGACTCCATTGCAAGTTAAGCTCTATCTGGAGTTAAAAGCCTATGTTTTTCAGGGATTGAAATGAATGTTAACTTTTACTTACAGTCTGGAGTAATTTAACAACAAATATATTACATTAATTTCTTTGGAATACAGCAATTTAATCAGGCATATAACCTCCCACACAATCAGGAAAGGAGGAACATGAGAGTAGAAGTTGTCACTATTTGTCCTATGAACAGCAAGGGAAAATCCCAGAGTACCCATACAGATTCAGCTGTCCCTGATAGCTGCTACCACTGTTGCACCTTTAGAGACAGATAACTCCACGTGCGAGAGCTAACTTCATTAGCAGCTGCAGAACAGCAAAACATTTGTGTCCACTGGGCTTCCATTGCCACAGTATTCAAGTACTTCATGAATAAGAAGAAACACATTCTCCTAAAAACTGCAAAACTGGGAAGTATTCTCTTCTTAAAAAAAAAAATTAAAAAAAAATAAAAAGAAAGAAAGAAAGAAAATAGAAAGCGGGGTTCACAGTGATTAAGCACCTGCATTTCTGAGGTAGTGGCTATTTTCCATTCGCATCAACTTCACCCTGGATTTTTGTTCCTTTACAGTTCTTCAGGTTAGACCCTATCAGATGAGTTATCCCTGATTGCTGTGAAGGTCTGTAGCAAAGCTTGAATGATAAGCCAGATTTACATAGGTCTAGATGAATTATTTGAATCTATTTATAGAATTAAATTATAATATATATTATATTGAATCTATGTATAGAGCATTTGTCACTATGAAGAGAATAAAAAAAAAAGGTTTGATGTTATTTGCAGGAAGAACTTCATGTGTTACCGTGAACCACCACGTATAACGGCACGTGTGGGAGTGAAAAATTATATTTTAGTATTGACATTTATTATTTAAATTTTTATTGGGCAGATTGTGAAAAAAAAACCCAAACCAAACCAAAACAAAAACTAACTTGCTGTCACCATAATTTGGGTTACTTGGGGAGGGAAAGGATGAGACTGAACTCTGCTTTCAGTCAAATCCTAAATCTCTATTAAATTGCTGAAACTATGTGCCAGGGCCAGAGTTTAACTATATGATACGACTATTTTCTTCTATCAATAGAAATATACCAACATCTGTGTGATATTGCTTTCATATTTCAAAGGTTTTGGCAGTGAAAATGAGGAAACCTTCCATTTTAATTCATACTCTGTCGATGATCTGAATTTAATTTTATTACACTTAAACTAAACTTAAATAATTATCCTTCAAAGCATATGCCTGGATGAAAATTAAATGCAAATAACAGTCTATATTGGTTTATGGTGTGCACAATTTTCCTGGGGTTTTAGTAATATTTTTATTCAAGCAAGTATCCCAAGCCACAGAGGAGTCTAAGTACTCTTAACAAAGCTCAGTGTCACATGCAATGGACAGACAGGAATTTGAATTTTTTTAGCTGTGAACTTATGTACAATCATAAGATCTTATCCCATACTTGATTTAATCCTAAGTACTGGAAAGACTGAGCACTCACTTTTCCCCCTTAGTTTTTTTTTTTTTTCTTTTGATGCTCAAATACCACAGGCAAGGACTCAATTCAGAATCCCAATCTGTAAGTTTGTAAAATTGTCACTTCCCGTTTCTTTTTTTCTGAAAAATGAGTAGTGTGGCCAACAACCAAGAGCTGCTGAAGAGTTGGAAGTGTTGTTAAATCAAATCAAAGGATATTGTTAATTTTAAACACATGTCATAGACATTTTTTTCATAGCCAGTCATAGCTGTAAAATAGTTAGAACAGCACTCACTTCAGATAGTGGAAAATGTATAAAACTGTTTAAACAAATCCCTTTGGAAATGTGGTACCAGGCTGAATGGCAGCAGAAACAGCAGTGGGAAACTGTACCAAATACTGTTCAAAATGCTAGATTCTTATTCCTCTTACATCCCTTTTCACACACTGAGAAGTTATGTTCCTGAGGGATATCATAACCCATTCTTTCAGGAGTTACTTAAAATTAAGTGAACAGTTTAACGTTGCAATTGAGCCTTCTTTTACAATCAGTAGAAATGGAAAACACCAACTCATCTCCCTACCTTCAATACCCATCCTGGGATGGTTGAATTGCACTCTGGTTATGCCTCTCCCTCTGCTGATTAGAAAGTGAGCCTTGGAGAGCACTTGAAGTGAGAGCCCTGACTTTTACTTAGCTAATTTTCAGTAAATTAAATCCCACTCTTGTGTTAATTATGCTCCTAGCTGCAGGGAAAATGGAAAGGAAAGTGAAAAGGTAGTTCTAATATAAACAGGATCAAGTCTACTTCCTATAAAGTTAATAGCCAAACACAGCAAGGGCAGCAAAAGTTTCTGGAGCTATGCAGATGAATATGCTAACTCTGTATTTAGTCCTAGAAGTTTTAGTCTTAACTTGTTAAAAGAGCATAAGGCTGATTATAATGGCCATGAAACTGGGAGGCATGGGAGCATTTCCTTTTCAAGGAGTATATATTTTTTTTCTTTTACTACAATCTCATTCACTTCAATTACGCAAAACATCTGAGGCTGTTTTTCACTAGCTTCAAAGTGAAGATGAAAGTCAATGGGGCCATCATTCTCAAAAAAAAAAAAAAATCCACAGAAGAGAAAATGTAAGAATTTTAGTGCCAACCTTAAGGAGATTTCTTTGTTTCTTTCTTTTTCCTTCTAATGTATACATTTTCCTATAGATTGCAATAATATTTTTTTCCTACAAACTAAACTCTATCCTCCAGTTCCTTTACATCCTTTCTTAAAGCCCAAAACTCAACTGTGAAGCTGAGCATGAATTTGCTCTCTGGCGTTCTCCTCACCTTTGCTGGAACCTAATCTTTTCTGCCTATTGTATCTACCTGACTTAAACTGTAGCTTTTTCCAGAGCAGCGAGTGTCTATTATGCCTTTTCAAAGCATGTGTGGATTATGCCAGCTACACAATTCTGTATCCTGGGTTCAAGAATATGTTGTTGAGTACATGTTTTTTTAATGAAGCATGAAACATTAGTTTTAGGAAATGTCTTTCTGGAAAATAAGATTAAATTGCCATTGGATTTGTTTGGTACCAGGACTGAAGTCCTCACAAAAAATATTACCTGCATTTGTCTGTAAGAAGTGTAAATGGCTGTGGTTATAGTAGCAAAACACAAGACCCAAATATTTTCTTGCCCTCTTTCCAGCCCTCTGGGGCTTTTGGCAGTATGAGACTTCAAAGGGATAAGTGGCTTATATAATCAAAGATAAGAATACAAAAGGAAGGACTGTGAAATGCCCAATCATCTCCTTAGGAATGCATTATGATCAAGCACAATCAAGGAACAAAATTAATAGGAATAAATATGGTCAGCAAGAAACCTTAGATAAATAATAATAATGCAGTTAGGAGAGAGAATTAGACATAATTGCTGTATTAGTGCATTGCTAATGAAGCTGGAATGAAACCAGGTGGAAGAGATATATTTGTTGCCCATTGGCTCCTGCAGACTGGAGATAGTAATATGGAAAAACACTGAAGAGAGAGGAAAATTTAATGAAAGTAGGCTGACATGCCAAATCTGCAGTAATATGCTGTTTTTCATATAAGAAAGTGTAGATAATATGTCATTACCCTAATATTAGTAAAATTATTATAGTAGTCATCCTATAAGAATACACTTTTGCATATTTAAGTGACAAATTTATTTTGTGTGTGTTTAGATGTTTGTTTGGTTTGGTTTGCTTGTTTGCTTTAATTAAGAATGTTTTCCTGGATAAGGAGAATGAACAAAAGTAATAGCAATCAATACTCTTCTAATGAAAGAATTATTCTTTTCATCTGTCACATTTTAAGAAAAGTCCTTCAGTTCATTATCTATAAACTGGTGATTCATAGTCTATAAACCTTTATTTACAACTATGGATTTGACTAAGGAATTTGACCAAACATACTGTGGGTAGGGTATTTCCTTGTTTGTTATCAAACCAGCTTTTTACCCCCTCTCCCTCTTTGTTTTCTTGTCCCTTTCTTTCTAAAAAATATCCTTTTCCTATTGCTGCTAAGCATGTGGTTACAGAGGAAAAAAATCCTATTCCCTAACTGATTTTCATTTAGAGCACCAGGAGCCTTAAACCACTTTGTGTGCAGATTTCCAGTTTCAATTAGAATGGGTTTGCAGACATCAGATGATGTGAAAAATTATCTCATTTGAATCACATGAAACCAAACCACTATGACACTGCTGATGAGGAAAACAGTGGTCTCATCTTTCCTGTGGTGTGCCATCTCTATTAGACTTTGTAAACTGCGGCAGTTTGAAATCTTTAACCAGCCATTACTAATAAGCATATGTTAATTGTAGCAGAGATCATAAGCAGGTCAATTAGGAGGCAAAGACTGGAACAGAATGAAACATTCAGCTGGAGGGAGAATTCAGGGCAGGTGTCGGCCAGCATGCGCTGCCCTGGCAGGAGCTCTAAGCATCTTGGGTAGAGCTCATTTAACGTTTTGATTTGCTGAATTTGCATTTCAGATTTCCATTCCTAATAGACAATACAGTCAGTCTTTGTTAATGAGGACTCTGATTACATGTGCCATTATAATTGGGAATTAGCAGGCCAGCCTTGTTTTGGAGATTAAATCCAAAGTAAATTGGATTAAAGACAATCCTGCTGAAATCCCTTTCTTTTTTGTTTTCTCAAGGCAAAGGTGAAGAAGACACCATTTGTTTTGTACATATGGCTCTTACCTTGATTAGCAGGTCTTATGCTTTGTTTATGCTTTTTGAACATAGCATCTATTAGTGGTTCCAATATTAAAAGCAAGTATGAAATCACTATGTTTACCTAAACTATCCTGACAAAGTGCCTAGCTTTATTGCTGTGCGCTCATGAATGGAATGCTAGAAGAGAATTAAGAACATTATGAAACATTATTTCTTATTATAGAGTGAATGTCTCTAAATGTTCACCTGCCAAGGGTATATAGTGGTACTTACCACTGACTTTAACTCTTTGTGAGTGAGTTTATCCCCTTTTTATTTACACCAGTTTGACTCCACTGATTTCAGATGAGTTGCTCCACTATTAAAATGACTAGAATAATATGTTATATAGTTCCATAGGTAGATATTTTGATATTTTGATTTTTTTTTCAATACATTCAGAATCAGAAAAGCAATTTCTTTCTATCTGACCTCAGGTATTAGCAGAGAGCAAGACAGGTTCTGTCACTAATATCGATATTAGGTACAATACCTTTTTAGTAGCTGCAGACATATCCAGTTGTAGATCATCATTCATGAATATTATTCTGTGATCCATTCACATAAGTAAAATATGGTGCACATTCCTTTAAAATTCCAAAATATTTTAATTGCATAAGCTAACTATACTCAATTTTTCATTAATAAGTTTGCAGAGCAAACTTTTACGTGTAACTGAACACTGACAATAGGTTTGCCCTGAAATTGCAAGAAAAACAGTCCTGCAATTAGAGGACAGCTTATTCCTTATCATTACACTTAGCACCAGACAAGAATAAGTAGCTCTTTGTGTACAGGTCATCAAAGGCAGAAAGCAGAAAAAATTACCACCATGGTAAGTCTAGAGATTAAGCAATGTTCTTGCTCTTTCAGGAAAATAAGGAATTTCAGCCCAACGTTTTTGGGGTTTCATAGTTGATGAATTCATAAATCTTTTAAAATATCTTTCTGTCTATTACTTCCTTTGGACAAGCTCCTAATCAGAGTTAGGTGTCACCCTGGTAACTCAACAAGTCTTTGGATATGCATTCATTAAGTATAAAAGTTAAGTTTTATTAGTCTACAAAGAATCTTTGAGTATCCTCATTGCCTATCTGATGCTTCTTTTACTATTTTTTCTGCTTCTTTTTTATTTTTTTCTGTTTTTCAAATTTACTTTTGGGTTTACCGAAGACTGGGGCATGTCACTTACTCAAGCAAAACAAATTTGCTGGAGTCTGAGCATAGAAGGCATTTCCAGGCTGTGGTACGTGAACTGTCCAGCATACATCTTTTGGTAGCCTAAGTTCCAGAGCAAAATAAAATACTGAAGTTTAAATGTCTTGTGTCTTTTCTATCTGTGAATAATTTAGATCAGAAAATATTATTTATCCCAGGAAAAGATGTGGTGAATCACAGTGATATGCAAATGATCACCTTCTATATATGTCGGACACTGAGCATCCTAATTCAACATTTACTGCACCTTTTACATCAAATAAATATTCTTCTTACAACCCTGTCTGATTTTTGAGTATTACGAGTTTTATAGAAATACATTTCTCCATGACTTCTCTCTATCTGAAAGGGAAAGTGAAACTGCACAAGAAAATTTGTCCAAGGAGATACCAGCTTTAACAGTGACCCTGTGTTTGATATGCTCTGTACTGACATCATGGTGTTACTATGCCTGCATTGCCAGTGTCAGTCTCCCTCAGTGTGTTTCAAATACTAAGGCCCATTCTTTCATTGCTACCATGAAAATAGACTTAGCCATTACACTGATGACAAGTAAAAGAATGGACAAATTAATGTCATTTGTTTGTCTTTGGCCATACATACCATGTGCACAGGTATGTGCTTGAACATGACTCTGTGCACATTTTCATGTGTAGAGACAAAACATGCAATGGAAGAAAAGAGATTTTTAAAGAAAGGTTTTAAAAATTAGCCTTAGATACATGTAATATTCATAGTATTTTGCTTGGCATTTACAAGACGTGACTTCTTCAAATTAGTTATGTTGACATTGTGGCAAAAGGAGCCTATAAAATAGTCCTCCTTGAAAAGAAGAAATTATATCGGGCAACCCTCTGGAAAACAAAGGATTTGTGACAGGACAAAAAAAGCCTCACATATAGTAGAAAGCCAGAACTGCAGCAAAGCCTACTGAAGAGCTAAGTACATATTAATTATTATCACACAGCCACTTTAAAAAGGCTTGTGTAATTAACCTAAAACTCTTCCTCACCTGATCTTTATCCACCAGGCAGAGGCTTTGTCAGGAAGTTCAGCAAATCATAGATGATTCAACATTTTCACAGTGGAAAAGCCTTTGAATCTTAACTGTTAAAGACCTAATCTCAGAATATTGTTATTGTTTATGATCCCATATTTTCCAGTGTTTTTAAGGGCCTTTTTAGGTAAATATAGGGATACACAGGTTCTATCCCAAATAATTTGCAAGTTAAGGTAGTACTGTTGATGAAAGTATGACTCTCATCACTCTGCCAAACAAAGCACCTGCATGATTACCCCTATAGGTTCTTATAGATATGTGATCACTTGCTAGCATTTATAAAAGATACAAATTTTAACAGAGATCTCAATATTTAATTAGAGGAAGAGTAGGAAAATAAGGGGGTTTGCTACTGAAGTTACTGAGACATTCTCTGCTATTTCCAGAGCCATTTTTCTTCAGAACTTCTTCTTTCTGTTCTCTGTTATTTTACCTTTTGGGCTAGATGTGCGTGGATGTGACAAGAATGTAAGTGTGATATGATCTGGTGGTGGGCTCCAAGGTCTAGAACCAAAGAGAAAAAAGACATAAGTAAAGGCAAGCTAAGGGAGACCAGACAAATGAACAAGGTAGACTAGGAGAAAATGGCAAGAAGGTTGATATGAAGGATATCCCTGAATGGCTGATTTTGGTGTGTGCAGGGGTCCACTTTTCTTTTGTGATCTTTCTGCCTGCACTGGTTTTGGCTGGGATAGAGTTAATCCTGCTATACAGTGAAAAGGCAGGGGAACAGAGAAACAATCTGGGAAAGGCTGTTAGACCTCACAGCTCCCCTGGGTTCTATATTGACACCAGAGACATCCAGGGGTGACTGTGAGCCAGTTCCTCTCTAAAAGTCGGAAATGTCAATACTGTTAAGACAATGCCCCACAGTGATTTGGTTCCTGCTTGAAGAGTGAGAGAGCTGCACTCAGAATTTCCTCCTCTCAGGGCATTGCATTGACCCATGAAATCTGATTAGGAGGACTTACCTCCAGGTGGCCTTGATGGTAGAAACTGAATGTAGTTTCTGGTAATACTCAAGACACTTGAAAGTCAAGAAAATGGGAGCATATGCCTGTCTGCCTATCTCATTTACTAAATTAAGGAGTACTAAACTAAGGATCTTAGAATTCATATTTAGAAGAATAAAGCATTTCTTTTCTGGATAGTCTGTTTTGCAGTGTAAGTTGCTGTACAATTTAAAGAACATATACACTTATTTTTAATGTGTTTAATTATTGCAATTTATTTCCCCATGTGCAAGTTTGGTCATGGTTACCAAGTTCTTCCTGAGAAAAGACCCAAAAGGAATTTGATATTCTGCAATTAGTAGGACTGGTTTCAGTCCTGACCAAGGTCTTCCTGAGAAAAGAACCAAAAGGAATTTGATATTCTGCAATTAGTAGGACTGGTTTCAGTCCTGACATGGGCAGTTGAGTACACCCCTGGTATTAGTGGTGCTGCTCACACCCTCACAGGGTTGAAGACAGGCCAACAAAAGCATGAATATTACCGGGTAAGATCTCATTTTTTTCAGAGTACCCGAGGGTGTAGATAATTTGGAAAGAAGAGGAACAAAAGAATTAAAAAGGAGGTTATCAGTACAGAAAATTGAACCTCAGTCAGATTCAATCAACCAAGCAATAGGTTTCCTCACCTCTTTTGATATAGATTGGCTACCCCAATTGCATGGGCCTCTTGAGGCTTCACCATTTAAATTAGTAACCTAGTCTAGCAGGTAATGCACATGCACACGCAATGACCAAGGTTTTCAGAAGGGGAATTTGATTTTGTAGTCCCATCACTCTGGACAAGGGCTGTCTGATTTCCACCTTGTTCCTCGACTTTGTTAGGCCCATGAAGATGCAACTTTGCTGAAAGTTGGCTCAACAGGCTTGACAGGTTCTTCAATTGTCTGATGGTAGAATGGCACAGTTATATATGGTTCTGGGAGACAGGAGCAATAGGAGATATTTGTTGATAAGTGGATAATTGTTTGTATACTCTTTCACACAGGGAAAACATATGTTTCTGATCTCGGGGTATTATCTTGTATTTGTACAGTGTCCCAACCTCTATGTTTTCCCCAGACCACTCTCTCTACCTGTAATTATCACTGTAAAGTCACTTAATGAGGTGTTCTTAAAGGTTTTTGTAAGCTAGGTCAAGTTTGCTTAAATTGCAGTACTAGACCAACACGTTTGTTGCCATGCCAGCTTTGCCCTATATTCTCCTTTAGGAAGACTCATCATAGTTCGTCTTTTTATGCTGGTGGTTAAGTATTATTCTTTTCCATAACACTGGATTTCTCCCGTTTCACCACCTTAAATTAAACATATCTCCATCCATACAGAACAAATACAGAACAAATAATTTATCACACATAGGACTATATATATATATATAGCCTATATATATATATATATATATATGCATTGATATTCATACATACACCTCAAAGAAAAATCTTATATTTACACTCAGGATATTGAAATATACATTTTAATGTCTCAATATTCCCTTTTATCATAGTGTCACTCTCCTCAACAGTAAAATAAAAGATTTCACAGCAAAAACCTGCAGGCAGGGACTGACAAGCAGCAGCGCCAAAGGACTTTCCAGAGCCACCTCCTGTTACTGTGGACCATTCATGGAATCAGAGTCTGGCTGCTGGTGACACCTACCTTAGGTCTCCATTGTTACCCACTCCACCTGATTTAGGAGAGCCCAGAAGTTCCAGCTTGAAGCTTGGGGGACATATAAAAACTGATGTTCTGGGTCAGGACCCAAATCTTCCCAGAGTCAGCAGATTTTGTATGTTATCTATCCTGATGAGTCAGCTTGCTAGTTCCTCTGGGAAGGTAATTCACACGATACTGATGAGCCCTTGTTTGGGACCTGCTGGACAAAAAAAAAAAAAAAAAAGAAAAAAGGGAAAGCTTGGAAAAGAGCAGCATAATGAGAACTGTGTCTTTTGAAACTCTTTTTCTGCTAAGTCTCCCATGGAAAGTGCATACACATTTCTGCACCAGGCACACAAAACACTGCACTGTATTCAAAGCTGTTGCCAGGTTTTTTGTTTAAGTGTTTTCATCAAAGAACATTGAGCTGGCACCGAAATCAAAGGGATGAATGCCTTTTTTTTATGTGAAAATAAAAGAATAGCTTTAACTGAGGGGAAAAGTTGCAGAATATGTGTGCATATGTATGTGTGTTTGTATATGTGTGTGTATGTGTGTGTGTAGGGGGTAGCAGAGGGTATGACATAGCATATGAAGTCAATAGTGTAGTTGTTATTATTTATACATGAGTAAAGATTACAAATGCAGGCAATAGCTCAGATCTCTCACCCCCTGGATCTGTGAAACCTGTCACTCAGTCTCCTGCGGTGTGTCTTCCTGTCTCCGAGCCATTGGACCACCTGCTGCCATGACTCTCATCTATTGCATCGCCCGAAGGCCTCGATGATAACAGCATTGATTCCAATGTACATCTAATTACTTCTCATAATCTATTCATTTCACAATAGTGTAGTGAAACATCTGTCACATCATAAACTCTTTAGTATCCTTATCAAACCACCAAAACATACTCTGCTGCCAATTGGCAGCTACCTTGCTTTCTCTTCTTATTAATATGATGCAAACATATCTATGTTTTTTTGGTTGTTTTAGAAGAATTTCCCTGATGACCACTGAAAATGAATTGGGCAAACTGCAATTGTAGCATCTACTCACAACTTAGTGAGGTACCATTATTATTGTCATTCAAATATCAGCAAAAACTGCTCTGTTTCTTCCAGAGATAAAGGCTCTAAATAGGGTCTTTAACATTTATAGCATGGTAATAGATGGCTGCCTTCCTTGGCTCAGTGTGACTGATTCATTTACTAAAATAAGCATCTCAGGGATTATTATATTCGAGCAGTATATTGCATGGAAAGGCCTTTTACCTTTACAGTTTTTTACTTTACCTGTGGGTAAATAATGCCCACTCTTCCTGTTTCTTCCTGTAAGAAATCAAGAGCAAGGAGACCCATTAGCACATATTTTTATTATCAAACTATAGAGAACCTATCTGTCCCAATAGGATCATGAAAATACAGTTGCATCTAATAAAGATGGCTGATTAGTCCACCGGAAAGAACCTCTGATATTCAGGCAATATCACAGAAAATAAACTCTAAATAGTGAGATGTTGGTTTACCATTACATACTGAATTATGATGAACAACAAATCCCAGCTGAAAGGAGTGATGTATTAGCTGCTTATTCCCTCTCATGGTCAGTGTTAGCACAAACTGGTGCATGTTCTTGTTTTAAATCTGTGATGGAAATTAAATTAGTTTTGATTTGATAGCTCTAGAAAGGGGAGTCCTTTGTACATCTGCAGAAGGGATACAGCATAAGAAACTATTCTGGAGCTTCCCCCCATGTTTCAGACCACCTTTTAAAGGAGCTACTTTTCCATGGCCTCTCAGTAGCTGGTGAGGAAGCTAATTTGGGTTCTCTGACAAGGCTGTAGTATGCTGCCTATCACTGTGGTTACTTTTATTATCTGAACATCTGGCAGTAAGGAACTGGACTGCCATTGCCAATTCAGGCCACATTTTTTTAGTTCCTGACCTTGCTGGGATTCACAAGGGTGACCTAAAAGTAAAGAAGTCCATATCTCATTAAGAACCCCCAGGACAGTCAGTTCTCTTTTATCCATTTGTCAATATATAATGCAATCCCATATATAATACAGCCTGAATATTTATCTGCCTCTATTTTCATCACTTGTGCATTTGCTTGTTTGAAATAGATATAACATGTACACACTTATTTGAAGTCCATGTTTTTTACATCCAAAGTCACTACTCTGGCACAATAGGAAGCATATAGAGATTTTAGTGCTCTTGACATACCTTGCAATAGGAAAATGTCCAATGCATAAATCACTTAAAAGTGAATGTTTGACCTATTCAGTCCTTGATGCTGCCTTATAGGAGGTTTTTTGCATTACAGATCATTCATCTTCATTAAGGGTAAAGAAAGAAGCATCTAAAGAAAAAGCTTTCAGAAAAGCTCAGCACTCATAGAACAGGTCAATGCCAGATGGGGACTGATCTCCTGATATTCCATTCCAAGTACCCAAACTACTTTTATCATGGCTATTGAAGAATTCAATTTACACCTTTTTCTACCTAGCTCAGGTGGAGCTACAGTCCATAGTTTGTAGTGAAATGGAGAAGCTTTACCTGGCCAGAGGAGAGGGTGGTGTATTTACTCAGCAGTGTAGAGCACAGCCACTGAGGCTAATGCCATTTTTGGATTAGGTTGCCCCATGTGTCTCCTGCATGGGTGACGTTTGCTGTTCATGCTTCTCCTGCTGTTGTTCCACCATGGGCCAAAATTGCCATATGGACTGAGCAGAGAACATGAGTCTGGCAGAAGAATGTTGCCACTTTCTTGGTTAAGCTTCATCTGTGTAAGGAAACTTCCTTGCCTTCTCTGGTACCTAGGCATTCATAAAGTGGGCAATAAGATAATATAAAAAAATGTCAATCTGAAAAGAAAACAAAGATAGATAATGTTTTCCCATAAACTTAGAATATTCATGAATCCTTGGCAAGGCAACACTTGTTAGACCAAGACAATAAAAAATTAAGAATAAAGTAAGATTGAACTATAGTTTTCAGAATTAAAAGAATAATTTGCAGAAGATAGAGTTAATTTACTTTTAATTTTTGAGATTTTATTCATAAGCTTTAAAGCTAAGGCTGATGTTTTTTCTTTTGAAATGTAAACTGAATTCTCATGCTGCCACATGAAGATAGGACATTAAGATTTTTTAGGAGTTTCAAGAAAATAGCAGTCAAATCACTCCTAAAATACACAATGTCAGATTTATTGCGAATATTTTTCCCACTACACCATCTAAATTAGGGATTGCAGTTACCAGTCAAACACTAGTGCCAGAGTAGACAAATGGCCATTAACAGGAACTGGAAATCTGAAGTGGGAAGTTTACAAATAATGAGTTATTTCTCAAGAAAAAAAAATAAAAATCAAGTGTACACGAGCTAAGATTAGCACCTATGGGAGTAGGGAAAGAATCTACAGTCAGTCCTACACTTAAGAACTGTCCCAAAACAAAGTGGATAAAAGATACTTTGGGTTGATACCTGTATTGAAAGGGGAATTTGGGGAAAAAAATAAAACAAACCAAAACCAAAGCAAAACAACCCCCCACTCCCCATAATGTGATACAAGGAATACTTAATTTCCCAGTTTTAGAATGGGAAAAAAACAATTAAAAAATTAATCTAGATTAAACATCAAAATATTTTTCAGCATAAACAAACGGAAGTCTTTTAAAATATACAATGGTACTGGAGAAGATATAAATATTCACTTGTTTTTTTCTAAATCAAAGGTCATTTTTTTAATGTAAAATAAAAAATTTCAAGAAAAAAATCAAATATTTGTTTTCAAAGAATCAAAATAGGATTTTTAAACATTATTAAAATGTAATCCTTATTTCTCTTCTGAAACCATAAACTTGACCTAGATTTTTAAATACTTCAAGTTCTTCCCAAAGGGAATTTTCCAGCAAATTTACTGTCCATCAAAAGTAAGTAGATAAATAAATGAATAGAAATGGTTCAGTGTTATTTCAATGTAAAATTTTGAATAAGGGACACTTAGAGACCACATAACTGAAAAGCAAGTTGTGAAATATGTCATACAGCATAGTAGCATAGTGTGTTAACCTTGGATAAGGTAACAATAACAAATAACAAATTCCCTCCCAGCTGCTCACTCACTACCTCTCCCAAACAGGGCAAAGGAAGGAAACAGGATGAAAAAGCTTGTGGGTTGAGATAAATACAGGCAGAACAGTTACCAATTGCAATCATGGACAAAATACTTCTGATTTTGGAGAAAATAATTTCTAGATATTTAAAATAGATCTGGGTAGTGAGGAACAAAGCCAAAAAATAACACATCACCTCTCTCTCACTCCCTTTTTTCTCATCTCAGTATCAGTGCCTTGTTCCCAGCTCCTGTAGCCCCTCTGTGATGGGGAGTGAGGATTCAAATCAGTCCATAACAACTCCTCTCTGCTGCTCCTTGCTCCAAATGCTTTTCCCCTGCTCCAGCATGGGTCCTCTCTATGGGCGACATTCCTTCAAGATCTGCTCCAGCATGGGCTCCACGGGGCTGCACTCCTTCAGGATAACCCTGCTTCACTATGTGAGCCCTTCCACAGGTCCCAGTTCCTTGCAGAAATATTGCCTGCTCCAGCATAGGGTTCTCCACTCTTCTGGGAGGGTAGTAGCTGTTCTGGTGTTCTCTCTTACACAACCTGCAGAGAAATATTTGCTGTTACACCTGGAGCACCTCATCCCCCTCCTACTCTCTGACAGAAAAAACCCTAAGTGTTTGCACTGCTGTTTCTCACTTATTTCCCTCTTTCTCTGTGGCGTTTTTTCCCCTTTTCAAGAATGCATTTTCCCCAAGGTGCCCCCACTGTGGCTAAGGGGTTCAGCGGTGCCCTGTGGGTTGCCCTTGCCACCTACACCCAACACAAATTTGACGCTGCTTCTGAGTGCCAAATATTTTGTATTTTAGGTTCTTTTCTTTTAGCTGGGAGCTTCAATTTTTACATGGCCATGGACTTAATACAATAAGAACACATACTACAACTAAAAACCCTGACATTTCCTACAGGTTAAGTCATTTCTAAATCAGAGACAATGGAAAGAAAAAGGGATCAGTTCTGTATTTGTTTCAAGTTTGTTTCAAATCTTTCCAGAAGAGACTAAGTGAATACAGACATTATACACTGATATAAAGCAGAAGTGCTCTTTGGAGCCATCTGAGCTATGCTGATCTACCACAGCCAAGGAGTTCAGGTACTCAGTGAACAAAAAATACTCTACTCTTCTTGTGCAACCTCATGGGTATGATACCATGATGCCATCAACATTGCAGTTCGTATATGTGCAGCTCTGGCAGCTACAGGGGCAGGAGGAAGGGAGGCAGGCAGGCAGCTAAAACAAGCATTTAATGGTTTTCTGGGGTTTTGATTGTAACTACACAGAGCCAACTCTAGAAAGCTGGTGTTGCTCATATTCCTATGTCTCATTCTTCAGAGACTGCCACTTAGAGCTCAGCACCTTCATAACGAGCACAATTTGCATAGGTCAGATGTAGAATTAATTTCTGAATCTTTGCAATACTGGGACCAGTGCATAGTATAAAAAACCTATTTGCTACTGCCAAGATGAGAGTGTATAAGTTTTGCATGTGTTGGTTGAGTTGCACTTTAAGGATCTACAAGGTAGAGACAGCTGAATAGGGAAGCTAAACACCACAGGATCCCTGTCACAAAGTTAAATTGGAATATTGAAGGAATTCATAGTATGGGGAACACTGACATCTGGAGAAGAAAAAGATAAAACAGAAGGTGCTAGGTTGGCCTAATCAAAGGCTACCTTTCTAGACCCATCTTTATCTATAGAGTTTATCTTTGAAGCCATGTTTAAAAAATTAAGAAATTCATGGGGTCTCTTTCTATCTACGTGTGAGGCAACCTGAGACTTGTGTTAAGATTACCTGTAACCTGAAAAACTTGCATCTAACTTCGAAAAATTATAACAATGCCATCAGGCAGGATAATTAATTACTGTTGTATTTTCCTGCTTTGCAAAAAGTACAACCAAATTTTATATTAAGTCCAGATAACTTTGAGTGCCCAGATGGATTGACTAAGGTATGCAGAAAATCTATGAATAACGACAAACATTTCCAGAGATCAAATAAACCACGCTCTGAAGCAGAATGTGGATTTTCCACCTTGGCCTCTTTTTTGACTACTACACTGTGTGCCTAAGGCCACTTAGACCAAACTTATCAGTAAAGTTCATAAATTTACATGGGAAGAAACTGTCCATGTGGATTTATTCAAGCAGTCTTCCATGGTTCCTCACATTCTTTTCTGTTGGTTTTTGTTTGGTTGGCTTTTTTTGTTTGGGTTTTTTGTTTGTTTGTTTGTTTGTTTTGTTGGGGTTTTCTTGGTTTTTTTTTTGTTTTTTGTTGCTGTTGTTTTTGTTTGTTTAGTTGTTGGTTTTTTTTTTTTTATTGCTTTTACTTACCGTGTTTTGGACTCAGTTCTCCTTTAAGTGGTTATTAGCCTGAATCACACAAACCGAAGTGCAGTAACTCAGGACTAAGTTGCAGTCTTGGAAGGACTTTGGTGTACATTTCCCTGGTATTTAGGGCAGTGAAACAAAAATGTGGAGAAGACCTTCATAGTCACAAAAACACTGATATTGTATGATTTTATGCAGTTGAATGCAAGAAGGGAAGAATCAGTCATCTGCTGGCATGGCACCAAAAATATTGTCCATCCAGTTTATTTTAAAATGTTACAAATAAGATTTTTTCAAAACTTGTGGTTTCCTCACCTTCTGACACAATACAAAGGGCAAAAATGTATAAAATAGTCTAATTTCACTGACCATGTGTATAGTCTTATGTTGCTTCCTAGACAAGTCTTTATAGTCCCACCTAAAATAACAGATGGTATGTTAATGTTGCCTTTAGGTATTTAGCTTCAGGTGTGTTTGACTGATACAGTCACAATTATGTGCTCTGAAGCATCTCCTGGAAAAAACTGCTGTTTTTTCTATTTGCCAAGCAGGAAACTTCAGGTGCTATTTTAGAACACTGAACAAGATCTGATGTTATGTCCTTAAGTCCTTGTTTTCTTAATACTGCATAGATACAATTTGTCTGGCAAAAGAAGCTTGTCTATACTTTTTGCAAATCTTTACGTCTTTTCCAGGCCATATAAATCTATAGAAAAAACAGTCTTACATAGCCCTATCACGTTCCAGCCAATACTGGGTATTAGAATTGGGTATTAGAATTAGAATTGTTAATAGATTGTCAATAAAATGCACGTGCTGCACAGTATTGAAACAGTCTTAACATGACTCGCTTAATACAGTTGAAGACTACAATCTGAGTGCCCAAGCATTTTTAATCTATGCACACAAGAAAATAATCTCCAATAATCTCCAAAATTCAGCTAGGGCTCCTCCATCCCTTGGTACTCCTCCAAGAATATTCACTCCTGCTCTCTCACAAGGGTCAATGCTCATCTCCTACTGGAGGTACAGGTGTACATGTGTGTGAACTCACACTATGTTGAGGCTTATGCCCCAGGCTCAAACCATTGGAACCATTGGAACATTGCCACTTTAGCAAATTTCTATGATCAAGCTAATAGCACCAGTCCTTTAGAAAGTACTAGGAGTGTTTCCTTATTGGGAATTAAGCTTTGAAAAAAATCTAGGAAAAAACCAGTTTCATTCATCTCTTCCATTTTTGTCTGCTTGGTTTCAATGGCAGCTGATATTCTAAAATTAGATAAATAGATTACAATTTTTAAAGGAAATACATTCAGCACTTCATTTTGGCTTGTGCTGAAGTTTCATTTCACTAGATATTTTGGAGAACACACCCTGCAGTCAGATTTTCCCTATGAATATCTTATTTCACATGATTTCCAGTGTGCTCATTAAACTGTAGTGGCAATGAAAAGAGAAACAAAACTTTCATAGGACAAAGTTACACAACCTGATACCCCTAAACATCTCAGTTGGATGTCTCTGATAGCCTTCTTTAATGGCTTCTTTCTTTGCTCTACTTTGAACAATGACAAATCTCCTTGATGGTTCTTCATTTTTCTGCTGTCTGGGAATCTAGAGGAAGCAGCGCTGTGGAGCAAGTGTGGGTTCAGGGATATGATATTGTCCTCTCTGTTGCAGCTCAGGGCAGAAAAGATCCCATAATCTCAAAACTACAGAATCATTGAGGTCAGAAGGAATCTTTGGAGACCACGTGGTCCAACACACTTAAAGGGAAGACAACAAGAGCAGGTTGCCCAGGAATATGTTTTTGTTTTTGACATCACTTAAAAATCTCAGTGGGAAATCTGATATTGTACCTTAAGGTTAAATGGAAATTCCTGTGTTTCATTTTGAAGCCACTGTCTCTTGTCTCTAGGCATCACTGGAAAGAGTCTGGCTCCATCTTCCTCTCACCATGTTTCCTGCATGTGGTTCATGGTCAACTTTGTGTCCACCAGAACACAAATCTTTGCAGTCTTTCTCTGTAAATCTGCTGCCCAGCTGGCTGATCCCCAGGCTATATTGTTGCATGGTATTGCTACTCTACCCAAAACCAGGCAGTGTCCATTTCCCTCTCACTCTCTGCTTGCTGAGATGCACTTTTACAGCAGCCCCATGAACTTTCAGACTTGTCTGTATTAATGGTCAACAAACTATGATGACTGGCAGGATCATCTTCAAGAGGAGGGGTTTTTTTGCAGTACATTAATTTATGTTGCAAAAGTTTTAGTTTTTTATGTACACCCATAAGATTGAGTGGCACTTTATCCAAACAAAGTTCTTGTATTAGCCCATTTTAGAAACTATGACATCTTTTCACTTTTTTAGACTGAAATGGTAAAACCTGCTGTTTTAGAAGGTGCTTTAGAGCTCTGAGTTAAACAGGGAAATATCCTCTATTGTTTGAAAGCCTTTTTCTCCTTTTCTGCAATAGGCTGATTTAACTTTGCAATGCAAACTAGACTTGCAAAGGGTTAAGCAGCTACACAGCCAAACAAATCTATTAGTTGGGCTCTTCAGTTGTCTCTGAAAGGCAACAATAATATAAATTCAACCTATGTGCATGTATGCATGCTTCTGACACAGCATTCATGCTTTGATAAGCATGTTTGTATTCATTCATGGTCATACATGCTTCAGTGTTGGAAACATGTACTTTGCAGGTTCCTCTCCCCCACACTCCCTTCCCTCTTTGTAATACACACACTTTGTAATACCACAGAGGGGAATTACTGGCTTGGTGCTAGCAATTCCTTTCAGAGAATTGCACTGTCTTGTGTGCCACAGTGGAAAATACATCAAGATAATTCCCTCATCACTGCCTACCCACCCACCCGCTCCCTGTAGTCTGAGATGAACTGTCTAGTCACATATTCTAATGCTGCTTCTGGTAAAATGTTTGATTATTTTTTCCCCTTCTCTCAGACAAAAGGTTTTCTGAAGCCTATATTTATTCTATTTTTTTTTTTTTTTTTTTTTTTTTTGGTACGTGCACCTGAGAGGAGTTCTTGGTATATTGTCATTACTGATACCATAAGAAATTCCAGAAGCAAAGAGTATTTAAGGTGTATTTGTATGTGAGGGATTTTATAGAGGCCTTATTTTCAGAAGTTCCTTGCTACTTTCTACTTATCTCAGCATCATAATGATTTAAGAGAAATATACTTATGTAGAGGGTGTATTCTGTGGAATGGGAACTAAGAAAAAAATTAACCAACAAATGAAAATCTTTTGTTCTTAATGACAGAATATAATGGAAACCTAATCTCCTACTGCATATTATCATCAGGCAAATTAGTTACACATATAATAAGGTTTTGCTGTATAAATTATAAATGAAATAAACAAATCTGTCACCATGGTGGGCAATGAATACACCACATGTTATATGTAAATATATTAGTCATTTGCCTTTTGTTTATGTGTCAGAGGAATCCATTTCCTTCATTGTGTAGTTCTCATTCCCTACGGGTTCTTACTAAAGTCATCTCAACCCTTCCTGTATATGTTTTTAAAGCAGAATTACTTTTTTTTCCTTTCGTTTTTCAGCCCAGTTTTAATAATGGCTGCTTTTCTGCCAGTTTCATTTAGTGCTTCAAACTGTAATTTTATCTGAGAGAGAGGAAGAAATAATAAGAAAAGCAGAAAGGGTCTACATGATATATCAGTACAATACAAAAAATATATTGAAACCATTTTTTTATTTTTTTCCTCAAAAATTAAAATATATCCCATAAAGCAACTATGCATATTTTTTTTTCTCTTACCAGACCTTTCATTCTTTAATGAGAGAATCTGTTTTTAAGGAATGCATTGTTCAATCTTTCTTTTCAAGGGTGACATTTTTATTTTCCAGTCATTACACTATATGCAAGAGTAATGTAAATTTGGGCATTTTCACTGGGCACTGCACACCAGCCTGAGAGCCCTTTGAAACCAACACAAGAAAGACCCAGCTACTCTCAGTGACCAATGGCTTTAACATACACATTCCAATCAATAACACAGAGTTTTATATTCAATCACATTCAGTTCACACTCATCAAGGATTATCTTTTGTGCTCCCATAGGCTTTTCCAGCCATCCAGAGGGAGACAGAGTTGAATTTAATATACCTCATTATATTTGGGATGGCTGTGGACCCTAATGGAAGAGGCAATACTTAGCACATAAGCAGACTAAACTTTTATGATCAAGACCAGCTAAAAAGGATATTTGTCACTGCTATCTTCGTTTCTCACACAGTGTCAGACAACACTTTCTGCAGGGTGAATAATTGTACTTTGACAGTGTTTACAAAGCCAATTATATCTTTATTTTGAGAGCTGTTCCAAAGGCTATTAGGAAATGTTTTTTTCAACTTGTATTTTTATAAGGAGCAGAGGCAAATAAGGATGCTTCTTTTTGCAGTTTACTTGCAGCTATATCTCTGGGGAAGGTATTTTTCTTTTTATTTTTTCTTTTTTTTCTTTTTCTTTTTTTTTTTTTTAAACTGGAGCAGACAGTGGTTAGCAATGGAATACAAAAAAGCAATTCTACTGCCTCATAAGCCACAAAGTGGACTATGGAATTAACGTATGAGATGTTATTTCTAATTTATTTATCAGCTCTCTCTCTATAGTACAAGTACTCTTGAAAGCACTTATGTATTTGAAGTCTCATAGAGACATACCAGATAATGGGAAATGGTTTGCTATGAGAAGTGATCTACTTGAGTGCATAGAAGAAGCTTCTTTCTATCAAATATTTCACTGGTAATGTTTTACTGTTTCTCCTAGATGGCATGCCATAGAGTGTAATAAATTTCAGTTTGTTTATATTCTGTGTCTGTATTTGCACTTGGGTGATTATATTTGAAATCATGAAAGATCCTCGTTTTTTAAAAAAAAACTTTAGCATAAGCTTCTCATTAATCCTGTCCTGTTTGTCTGTTATTAATAGGCCACTGTACAATGTGTTCTGCTGCAAAACTCCACCAGGCATGACTAATTCAGATAATTAATTTGCTAGAACATTAACACCATCAAATGAGCCTGCTAAACCGGTAAATTTAAAGTAAATTAAACTTAATTTGCAGGTTATTGCAATTAAGTCTGCCTTGTCTTTCTGAGGGATTTCAACATCCTCAGTATTTAAGAGGCAATCATAATGCATGCAAGTGGGCGGGCTTTTTCGCTAATTAACACGAGTCTAATCTGCTTTTCAATTAGGGTGGATGTTTATAATGTGCTGGTGACAGTGTTGCAATTCAGTACAGCATAACAGGAGTGCATGGCATAATTATAGCTGAAAAGAAAAGCTCATGCAGGGCCTGTTTAGGGGTTAATGAGACATTGGCAGCTTCCAGCTGAGGAGATTGAGCCAGTTTAGTGCAGCTTCAAGAGGAAACCACCCATAGGGGTTTCCTTTGAAGTGTCAAAAGGTCCCCTTGTTCTGGGTGGCTTATGTTTCATTTGTCTGAGTGGCATATCAAAAATTGATGAGCTGCCAGCAGCAGTCCTCATGACATTAATTCACCAATTGTGTTTCTAATAGTTTCATCCTTAAATACATTTGGATGATGATAATACTACGAAAAATCAAGGTTCTGAAAACAATGAGTAGGTCTATGCAGCTCCAAGAAGTGTATACAGACTACACAAATGCATCAGCTGCAAATGTTAATGATGCAGATGACCTACACTGCTCGTTACGAGCAGGAAGAAGACAAAGAGGTATTGTACATCTGTCCTCTGAACAGCATTAGAGCTGTGACAGGGATGTGACATTTATTGTTAGGCAGGTTCTTGAAAAGCACAAAATGGGTCACATTCATCCGTGGAGTAACTTCACTGGCTTCAGAGCAGCTATATCATCGATGGATTTGGTCTTTTATAGTAATAGTAAAGGAAAGAAAATAAAAAAGGAGAGCTATAAGGAGTACTAGGCACTTCTAATGCAGATCCTGTTTCATCAGACCACTTAGGCTATGAAGGTCCCAGTCTGAGCATTGTGGTCTCATTCTGAGGCACAGGAGGTTCTCGAAACTTTTGCACAAAAACAATGTTCAGGGACAGAGTGTGCACTGCTTGTCAAAAGCAGTGACAAAAGTGATGTCAAGGAATGTTAATTACATGGATAAGTAAAAGTTGTTAATGTACAGGAGTCGGACTCAATGACCCTGATGTACCCCTTCCAACTCAGCATATTCTGATTCTATGATTTCATTATTTAAACACATTTGAAATCTTGGAACAAAGAGAAAGAGCTACCAGTCTGGCTACATTAGTCATAGAATTCATGATTTATAGGGCTTTATTCTACAGAGCTACAATCACAGTATACAAGAATTCAGTGTTAGAGGAGGTGCTTTAGTTTTTGCATGAGAGGCAATTTTCAATTTATGGTGTGAGCCAAGCACCATGCTACTTTCCCTTTTAAACCCATGAACTGTATTATATAGAACTTTACTTTTCTCATGTGATGAATAGGAAAAAAACATTTTTAAAGTGGTCTTACAACTTTTAAAATTATTACTTGAACTATTTGAAACTTCAAGAAAGTTTTGTATGGATATTGGTGCACACCAGGAAGATTCAGTCCATCTCACTGGAGATTATTAGACAAGCATCCAGCCTAATTTCAGGCAGTATGAGATAGCCAAGTGGAAGTACAGTTGCCCTGTACTCCCACACACCTACTGTAGATGTCATTCAACCTACCTAAAAATCCCCCCCAAACCATTACCTGGAAATGCTCTTCCTCTGCCTTGTCTATAAAATAAGTTTAGGCTGATTGGGGATCTATCTTAGGTGCTTGCATTTAGTCAGACAGAATAAAGGTCATCTGTATGGGGAGGGGACACATGTGCCATTCTGTAGAAAAGCTGGGTGTTCTGGTTTTGGGGTGTCTTCTGCTTGTGAAAGAACAAGACTCTTCAGTATTTTCTTATGAGAAATTGATACAAAAGTGCTAAAATGAGAGTGTATGGAAAGTTTTTGGCTGCTGCAGGGAGGAAGGGCTCTTCCTTTCCATTACTTGAGATAAATCAAATGGCTGAACCAGCTGAGGAGTGCACAAACAGTGCCTCCAGTGAGAGAAGATTGTATGTTAATTTGGTACTGTACACAGTACTGTAAACATATATTATATACAGATCAGTAGAACTAAATCCCTGTTGAGGTTTTTTGTTTTGCTTCCCTGTCTGGACTTTTGACTGTGACTTGTGGTGTCATCAGTAAATGGGGTTTACTGAGATAAAAATACTACTGCTCATGGCTTCTAAATGACTGAAATGTTCTGATCTGAGAAGCACTTCACTAACTCAGCACATGAAGCTCAAGAGCACCTGAGAGATTTTTGTGTTTGAGCTCTATGACTGATGGACAAAGGAGAAACCAGGAAGTCCCTCTGCCAGGGGGGCAAACTGTCTTCTTTCAGAGATCATTTCTGTCAGTCTTTCCTGACCACCAAATTTGAGATGACACAGGTGCAGTTGAACCTGCTGTTATTCACCAGCCCAGAGAGGAGTGCAAGTCTATCCAGAAGTACTGAAGAAACCCCATACAAACAATATTTTAAAAGATATAGATTCAAATGGCTTAAAGTGGAAATGTTTCTGTCTTATGCTGAAGAAAAACAGCTAAAAAAATAAGGAATATATTATGTATACTGCATTGGCAGGAAAAAAACATAGTGTGGTATTCAGTTTAAATTTTACAGTACCAGCTATAGCAAAAGAAAGATTATTTGCCAAGTAGCTATATTACATAAATAAATATATCTTGTTATACCTGCATTCAGGAGAAAGGTTCATCTTTACTCATTTGTCCATGTATCAAGAGATTTTCAACCATTTGTAAATAAAGTTCACAATAAATATGGGTGTCAAAGCAAAAAGAAGGCACACTAGCTAAACCAGTTGTTGAAGACAGAGGGACAATCCATTGAGATCAACCAATAAAGGCCATATAAAAACTGTATGACCTCTTGTTCTTCCCTTATCAGAGATATGAAAAACTGGAACAGCTCAATTCTGTGGAATATAAGGCCTGTGGTCTGCAGATCACTCAGCTCTGAAAAAGGGACTACTCAGAAACACCACAGTACCTGCCACTTCTCCAGGGCTCAGCACACTTAGAAACACAAAATCCCTTCAGAATCTTAAGTGAGTCACTTCACTGGGACACTGACAGTGGAGATTAATGCAATAGCTGCCAGTTAACTGACACTGGTGAAATCTTTATCCTCTTTTTAACAGCCAACCTATAGCATTTAAGGGGCTATTAGGTAACCCAAGTTCTAAATAGTGTATGGGGTATAACATAGCACATTCATAGAAAAAAGGATGCATTAGGAAGATTAAAGTAGGCATTCTTCTCCCAGATGTCTACCTGCCTCTCCCCTGGGATCACAGCAACACAGTCGTGCCAGGTCTAGTGTTGATTTTCAGTCTGTTCTCTGTGGGAGCCTTCCAGCATTCCTGTTTTATAATCGAGGCAAAGGAGCAGAAACTCTGAGAAGATTCTTTTTTACATAGAGCAGTAGTATTAGCTGAAAATATGATGAGACATTATTTTTAGCTGCCTGAGGTTTTAAGAGAGTTTGAGTCTTGGAAAAGATCTGTGCATAAGAATTAACACTTTAAAATTATGGCTGAGAAAGAGAGAATGCATTGTCTTGTTACACTTGATGTGAACCTCAGTGCATAAATTAACCAATGCACTTCACATTAGCTGGTTTCAAAACACCTGTTTTTGGGGTATAGAGAAGTTTTGATCAACTTTGTCACAAACATACAGAAAAAAATAAATTATTATGCCTTTGAAAATGCCAGATGAACCTTCACTGAGCTTTGTGGTTATGTGCTGATTAGAGAAAACAGGTCTGTGAGGCAGATCCATGGTTTCTTCTTTCTTTCCCCTGTAAGTTGTTTCTTAGGTGTTACAGAAAGTGTAATATGCATTATTTAATCAGTAGCTATCTTCACAAACGTGGTGAAAGAAGCTTCATCAAGATGCCTTATGTATTGTTTAAGTAAGTTGTTTTTCAAATCTAAAAATCATTGCTTTTTCAGAGTGAAATTATATAAACCTTGAGGACTAAAGATATACATAGATATACATAGATGACTTAGTTTGTTTTCTTAACATAGTAAAATAAAATTTGAAATTAAGAAATGGAAGGTAACTATAAATATCTTGATATCTTATGCTCCAGGAGGGGAAAGCATTAGGAAGAAGAGTAAAAGCACATCTCACTCCAGTAAAATCCAGTAGCTGGGCCAGAGTGCTTTGAAAATGCTTTTACTGGAAACATCATCTAGAGTTTGTGTGGTTGGTGTTTATTACATTTTTAAAAATACACAGCTCCATGACTGCTGAGAGGCAAACTGCTGAGGCTAACAGCTACAAATGCAATTTATGAAACACATGGCATTGTAATTTGACCAAGAGGGTTCAATCCAAAATGAAAATTTGAAGATCACAGTTACTGTAAAAATTAAAGAACAACCCTATACAGCAAATAAAGATGTATTTATCCAATAAGTTAAGGAAATATGGGGAAACCAAAATGCATCAGTGGTTTCTTGCTCAGAGGGAATCATTAAAGATCACTTAACATTGTTAAGGGAAAAATGTGCTGTTTTCACAGCAAGAGTTATTACTGGTTTTTTACTCTGAAAATAGTTTTAGATTACTTATGTTTGTGTTTTCCTGTAATGGGTTTCCAGCCACTGGGTCATGGTGCTCTGCCCAAGGAGGTGGTGGTTTTATCCTGAACCTTAAACAACAACAACAATAACAAGTCTCCCCATGCCCCCAAATATAATTCTGATTTTACAGAGAAGTGAATAATTAATTACTATATTAATTTAAGTTTATTAAACTCTAAATTGGTGCTTGATGTTGATTATTTGTTTTATTATAGAGATATTGATGCAGCTGTATTAGTTGGAAGCTTGTGACATTAAAAAAAAATCTATCATATCACGTGTATGAAATATATGCAGTTACAAGTTCATGATTCAAGTATTTAAAGGATATTAGCTCAGCCTAGAATTCAGACATCCTTTTTTGCACTTCATTCTTTATAAAGTATATTTTCAGAGATTCACTTAAATTTCATGGATTTTCTCAAAAGCAGAGGTGAAAAAGTTCCAAAAAGTATCAAAAGCATATCTACTGAAAACTGTCTAGTAGTCACAGAAGAGGAAATGTCAAAACTCATGAACAGGAGACTCATCTAGATCTTGCTCCATTTTTTAGATCCAAAACCCCCACACACATATGAGAATTCTTTGAATTATTTAATTAGGCTAAAAATCATATGTAGTTTTGAGGTTATGTGATTGAGGATTATGTATCAGTATCTATAAGTAACATGGCACTCTAAAGACCACCATAGTATCCCAAAGTTGCTCTCTATGCTAGTAACCCAGTACCAAACAGGTACTGTTTTGGACACAAGACTTAGACTCTCTGAACCATCACTGTGGTTTCAACTTTCAAAGTCTTCTAAAGAACAAGGTTTTCACTGTGAAGCTCTGTGAAGCTCTGCTGGTCCTTCTGACCCTCTTTCTCCCACCATTTCTCAGAGCAGTGTCAGTCAAAACCCTTATGCTGGTTCCCCATTTTATGCCTGGCAGAACCCACAGACTGAGCAGTCTTTCTCTCTGTGTTTTTTAAGATACCTCGCCTAGAAAGTATTAAAAGATTGTGCCTGCTGGGTCATATTTTACAGGAGACATAAGTGGAAATACAAGAAATACAAGAAGCAGAGCACCATTTATCCACTAACCCAGTAATTACAGTTGTTAGAATATGAAATAATTGTAAGGCTGACTTGAAAGTTAAACTTTTCCATGCTTAGCATATTTGTTTCTGTCTCCATCGGCAAACTCTGATCTGACTGCTTTATTGTGGCAAAAATACATAAACTAAATCATCTCCAGTAGTTTAGGAATCAATATATGGATTCATTAAATGTGAAGGAGAGGTAACAAATGACAACATGAACCAGGCAGGTAAAACTGTTCCTGATTGCATCAGCTGTTATCAAAGAATTGACTAGTAAAAAATGAGGAAGACATCTACCCTGCAGATCCCAATCAGCTCAGTGCATTTTTTAGAGCAAGTTATTCCTCACATAGTTCATGTAATTTGAAAGAGATGAATTGTGTAACTTCTGCAACTGATGAAGCCTCAGTTGATAAAGCTGATAATACTAAGCACTATCAATGAAACGTTCTCCTGAGGTTATATAGCATTTTCATAGCATAATATTTTCAGAAATAATCCCCTGTTCTCACACAAAGACTAGATGGTATGTACCAGATTGTTTTATTTCACCCTGATTTTATGGACACAATATAAACTACAGTAAATGTGAAAGCTTGATATAATCATTATATTATTTAATGATTCTCACTTAACTTTTTCACCATTATTGTTATTTGTATTCCAGTCCTGCTCAGAGTTCACAGCCAGAAAAAAACCCATTTTGTGCCAGTTAGAGTACAGGATTATAATGTGCAAAGCCTCTTTTCCACCCCATCCATGGCATTTGAAGGGTGCTACTCCGCCTCAGTTTGAGCCAGTTATAATAACGTCAGTAATTTCAAATAGTGCCAAATGTCCTCCTAATATCAAGAGTTTATAAAGCATCTAGACCTAGATATGGACATAGGCAGATACAAAATATCTAAGTACAAAACTGTGATTGCACTGTAATTTGCCTTCATAACCACTACTTAGACAGGAAGTACCCTATATGCACTGAGTTTTGTAGGTGCTCAGTTTGTTATCTTATGACCTACCTCCCAACTAGAAATGTCTAGAAAAGGGAGATTATCTCTGGGAAAGTTGTGAGAAATCCAGGAGGAGTGTTTCCTCCTTCTATGGGAGAGTGGTATCATGATTTTCAAGAAATGCTCAAAATCTTCCCTCTTTGGGGTTGGTATTTTTTATTCTGTCTGGGAGTCAGAGAAAAGGAGATGGGAGAGTGAAGAGCAGCAAGAACTGTAATCTCCACCACAGCACATCCTCATCTGGCATGGGTTGACTTCTGACTCCCACATGTGTGTGGAAGACTTAAATTCCTGATGGTTGTACAAAGACAGGCTGGTTGTCAGCTCATTCCCATTTATTCTGAGTCCTCTCTTTTGGTTTTGTTACCTCCAAATAACTAATTTTGTCACTGCAAGATGAAGACTGTAGATGACCTAAGGCATATTCATAAACTTTAATTACTTTTTTACTCAAAGTACATAAACCAGGAAAAAAACACCATGACAACAGAACATATGTTAGATACAAAAGCATCACCATCACTTTGAATATAAATTGAACTATCTCAGAATTACAAGTCTTTAATAGAAAGTTATCACTACATCAGGAGAATGTCTAGGTAATCTGACTAATTGGGTGTTCAACTTCTTACACACTTTTCATAGCAAATACTTTTTTTACATTTTTGAAAGTTTTTATATTTATCAAGAGATATTTTTTTTTCAAGAAAATACATAAAATATTATTTTTCAGGAAAGAGAGAATTTGGAAGTAAGGAGCTATTACAAGATAGGTATTTCTGTAAAAATCACATTCGTGGAGCTCTTTCTTGCAGAAAACTGGTAGAGACTGATAATGTTGAATAAGAATGTGCACAGATTCAAGCCCTCAGTTACAGGATTAATCTGTTTGTAGGCTGGAGAGGAGAATTTTCTAGTGCTCCCATTGGAGTTCTGTATAAAACAATTTGCTTTAAAAGGAATTTATATATTCTGGAAAACTTTGAAACAAGTTGAAAGCACTTTGTCTGGGTGTCATGTAGCTTTTGGTTTTTCTTCTATCATTTTTATCATTAGGGACATGACAATATTACTGTTGCATGAGAGTGTACTTGCTTCTTAAGAATTTATCTGTCTTTCACCCTAAATTAATTCATGGCACCATAGTAATTCCCACAGCTGTGGGAATAGAACTGTGATGTAACAAGTAGAAAATTTGAGGTTTAGAGGAAAGCAAAACACAGCATATATGAAGACATAAATTTCTGAAAAAGTGATTTCTGTTTACATACAGGGAAAGTGGTGTAAAGCAAGAGTCACTCAGCTTAACAACACAGGTTCAGTGTCCTGTGTTATTTCTTATTCCAGAAATTTTGCGTTTCTTATTTGCACAATGATGTACAAAATTTGTTGAGGGAATGAGTTACATTAAATGCTGAAGCAAATCTCATTACTACCATGCTGGCTATGTAAGGTATAAGATTAACTATTTGTGAAAATTAAAACAACCTTGTGTAAGTCATCAAACTGGTCTCTCAGAACAGTGTGTTTAGAAACATATGATAATATATCATATATTCTGCAGCCTCATTAACCTTAACTTCTGTGTTTTGAATAGAAAATACCTGCAGATTTTGTGTAGATTTATGGAATATTAAAGAGGCCATTTACTGAAACCTGAAATGAAGCAGATTTAAATCATGACCATTTTTTACTCCCTGTAATTGGCAGGCTCCTCAAGTGGTGATGAGGCAAGCTGCAGGTATCATTCCTTTGCTATAGACTACAAATGAACTCTAGGGTGACTGTATGCCTGTTGAAGGTTGGGATTGTGTTCCTTCAATGTATGAGTGGGGAGAATTTTTGGAGACATGGTACCCCTGAGAGAATTGAGTCAGACAATGGGACTCATTTCAAAAATAGCCTTGTTAGCACCTGGGCTAAAGAACATGGCATTGAGTGGGTGTACCATATTCCCTACCATGCACCAGCCGCTGGGAAAGTCGAACGGTGCAATGGCCTGCTTAAAACCACCTTAAAAGCACTTGGTGGGGGGACTTTTAAGAACTGGGAGATTAATTTACCAAAGGCCACATGGTTAGTGAATACCCGAGGTTCCACTAACCGAGCAGGTCCTGCCCAATCTGAGCCTTTGGGAACACCAGATGGAGATAAGGTCCCAGTGGTACACCTGAGAGGCATGTTAGGGAAAACTGTTTGGGTGAACTCTGCCTCCAGCAAAGACAATCCTGTTCGTGGGGTGGTTTTCGCTCAAGGACCAGGTTGCACTTGGTGGGTGATGCAAAAGGATGGAGAGACCCGATGCATTCCCCAAGGAGACCTTGTTCTAGGGTGAATTATCTATGATACTGTGCCTGTAACTGCCTGTATGTATATGATTGAAAGGTTTTAATTTGCTGTAGCATGTTGGCATGGGAAAATTCGGGGTGGATAATGTTGAAGGTTGGGATTGTGTTCCTTCAATGTATGAGTGGGGAGAATTTTTTCCCATTGTAATGCTAACAGAACCCGCCGGCTGTGCCCAGGGTTTTGATGGCCCTGGATGGGCGGGTGGGTGGGACCGGAGCTACCCGGAGGGAATGCGGATTTCCGGGGAGCGGGGAGGGGGCGGGAGCTACTCAGGGGAGCACGAGGCTTCTGGAGGGGCCCGGCTGTTTCCGGGGAGAGAGGGGAACTTCTCCAGTCTGCTCGGCAGGGTGAGGAGGAGGAGACCCGGGAGCCGGCTGCATTTCAGCTGCCCAGCATCTGCCCTGCTACCTCGGAGGCGCTGCTGACCACCAAAGACCAAATACTTCCTACCTCTGGGAATACACTGCTCATCTGGACACAGGATCGGAGTGAAGAGCTCTCACCTGAGCCAGCCCGGCCCGGCTGTTCCACCCACCTCCCTGGCTCCCGCCTGCGCCTGCAGCTGTGCTGCCCTGCTACAGTTACACCCCAGGAACGGACACAGACCGAGTGTGTCCGCGTCTAAGAAAGGACTACAACTGACTTTTTCTTCTGTTTTTCGTCGGTAATTTTTAATAATTACTGTTGTTTTCTACTTGTGCTGTGAGTTAGAGTAGTAAAGAGCTGTTACTTTTACCTCCTTATCTCCGCCTTGAGTCCTTGATTTGAAACAATTATAACACTCGGAGGGGGGTGACATTGATCTCTCTATTTCAAAGGGGAACTTCTGCCGTTTTTTGGCAGAACTCTGTCCTAAAACCAGGACAATGCCTTTGACACCTCACACTTCAGCGGAATGAATTTGTGTCTCAGGTCTTTGCACCCATAAGGGTGCTCATGGGCTGCATGAGCTTAGAACAAAATTCAACCAAAACTGTAAGTTTGGTCCTTCATTCTGTGAATTATTTCATGCTTTATTTGATTAGTTGTTATCCTGATATTTTATAACATAAGTGCCTATCCAGATAAAGTTAGACTCAGAGACCCTTAAGATGAATTCCAAGGCTGCCTTTAGTTGCAGTGAGAAGTGTAAAATACATATATGAATATAGATAATGTATATAGGTACAGAAAAGTATATAAATAAATCTCTGTACTCTTCTTTTGCTAACCTAATATGAAGTATGTGCACAGGCTATAATATCTAAAAATATCTTTAGGACATTTTAATGATTATTGGCTTATTGGAGCTAATTCATTCTGTTGGTATTAATTGCCTCTTTGAAATTACATATGAATGTATCCCAGACCAGGTTCTAAAGAAAAAACCTATGTTTCAAAATGCAGTCTAATTATGCAGCCACCTTAATACTAATCACAATATTATAACCTTTAATTTCAAATGTATTTTCTCCATATAAAGACTTTTTAATTACATATGTTAGTTAGTTATCCTTCCTCATCCTCAAAAGCCAAGAAGGAGGTAGACAAAAAATAATAGGTCTCTTTTGCATGATCAGCTGTCAGTTTTCTTTCACATTTTTCACATTTGTTGCCACTACTTGACTTACTCGATTTTTACATGTAAAGGAAAAGAGTGATACATTCAGATAAACCTGTAGACTCAAAGAAAATTATAAGCTGGATAGGACAAGACATCTAGTCCAGTCTCTTACTCAGTGCAGAACTATTGATCAGGTGCTCTGGTTGTTGTGATCTATCATGTATTTGTCCTAGAATATTTAGGAGTTTGGTTTTGGTTTTGAACACCAAAATGGACCAGTAGCCTATGAAAGTCTTCCAAGACTGGTGAGACCAATGGGCTATGATTTCATTCAAACTGTTATGGATTTAAGGATTTATTCAAATAACACCTTTCCCTAAATATATTTTAAGGATTATCTTCCTATGTAGGTTTTCCTTCTTTTGATTTCATCAGGCAAAAAAAAAAATTGTGAACTTAGCACTGTACAATTAAAGCCATTGAAGTCTCCTATTTCAAGTGCAGAAACCCCAAACAGTTCAGCCATATTGCATGCAAACATTGGAAAGCTATTGATTAAAAGAAGAGAAAAAAACAGGAAACAAAATAATATAAAAAATAATTTCACAAAGAATGGAATCAGAATAAACTAATTTTTGAATCAAAGTCCATTTTCAAAAACAGAAGGTATCCATAGAACTCTCTAACCTTATCAATCAAGCTGCTTTATTAATATCAGCCTTCATCAGCAGAGAAGAGGATGTTAGTTCTGCTATTCAATTTTGAGCTGGCAGTTCCAGTAATTTTGGTTGCTTCTGACAAGAAGGATAAATGGAGAAAGAAAAGGATCAGATGAATTGCATCAGGAAGCAGAGCTTTCAGCTTGTATTTTAGGGCTGCAAGGCAGCTGGATAATTACAGATGTATGGGGCAGGAGCCATAGCAGCTCTGGCACTCCTCTCTTGGCTGGCATGTCAACTGAGCCTCTTCCACTTTTCAGAGTGGATATACCCCACCCTGACATGTCCAGCCCTATTGTTAGAAATCATCCTTAGGTTGCATTGGCAGAATTTTTCATATGCACTAGTCCTTTTTAAAATTCTCTAAATTTCTAATAAGTATTCATTGCTATAGATGGGGAGTAGTCAAACTTGATCCTCAAAGTTTCAAGTTCCTTTTACTTCAAATGTTCCTGAAATGAAGGCTCTTACTTTTCTCTCTTCCCCTTCTCTTTACTACTCTTCTGAAGCCATGAACCCAGTAGCATGTACCTCACATTCTCTGCCCTTCTACTTCCTCAATACTATAATCTCTTCGTTGTGAGAATATACCTTTCCCAAATCCCTCAAAAGCTTGTTTCACCTACTTCCAAGACAACCCCGGTGTATCCCCACCTGTGGCTCACTGGGTCCTGTGACTACCGTAACTTCTGGCTCTCGGAGCTCCTCTTGTCCTGCCTGCTTGCAGACCTGTAAGCAAGTCTGCACTGCTGAATAAGAGCAGGCTAGACAATGATCTTTGGATCCCTTTGGGACACAGTTCCAGATTTTTTGTGGTCTTGATCCTTAGGACTAAGAGGCAAGGCTTAAACTTAAGCTTAGCAGTGGCAATGGTTCTGATCTTGCTCTTGCCCATGTGCCCTCTGTCTTGTCTTTAACAGCACAAATCCAACCCCTGAATCCCTGCCTACATCCAAAATCCAGCCCCAGCTTCACACAGGCTCTGAGCACCCCTGACCCAGAGAGGGAGGTGTGTTGGACACCACAGTGGCTCCTCCTGCAGAGACAGAGACATAGAGGGGCAGCAGAAGGGGAGCAGATTCCATGCCTCGGCATTACCCTGATGAACGATCACCAGCTGGGAGCTGGAGACCACTCATGGCATGGTGGGGCTGGATCCACATACCAGTCTGAACTAGGGGTGTATCTCAGTCTGCATGCCCATAAATTAATGCATATGCCAGGGTGGGTGGGTGGGTGCACACATATATACAAATATATATACACATAACAGCTTCCCTTGGTGGCCACAAGCATCCAGAGACACAAATAGCAAAACGGCAACAGACTACACTTAAGTTCTCTCATCTGAAAACTTCTACGTTTCCACAAAATTTGCAGGTGATATTTATATAATGTATTCAGGCCCCCCAGATAGATTACCCTTTACTAATTGGTTTTGGTCCTTTAAAAAAAAAACAACATTGAACTCTAAACTTCCATCTCTATCTTACTTAACTTAATCGCAGCACTCTAGTAAGTTCCTGATCAACACAAAAAATTTTAGAAAGTAATTTTTCATTATGTTCTTTATATTTGCAGCTATCTCATTCTTTTATTCTTTCCTTCCTTTTTTTCACAAGGAGTTGGATAAATAAAATTAATAAAAATATATTAACATAGTCCTTGAAAACTTGGGATAAACTGAAGGAAATAAAGAAACAGGCTGGGTGAAAATTAAATTCCTGCTATGGAGAAAACCCAGAGAGTAAGAGCAATCTTATATTTAATTAAGAAACAGACAAATGTTTTTTTACTGAAACCTTACAATCAAAACACATTTCAACTGGGACCAGAAAATTGTTACATCTGTAGATAAGAGAAGCAGCACAATTTAAAACTGCAACTCAGTAAATTACAAATTCTGAATGTCTTACATAACTCTATTATGAAGAAGGCTTCATTTCTGCTAAAAACCCTTGAGTAGTAATATCTGTTAGCTCTTCTTGCTCTTAGCAAATTCTCTTTTAATGGTTTAAATAAATATTATATAAATTACAGAGGCATTTTTCTGCTTTCTATAATCAGAATTTGAAATTAACACTGGCTTCAAAAAAGTGATTTTATATATGAATGCTTAAAAGGTAAAATGTGTGGATTCAGAAAGCTGCAGAATTTGCATCATTCATTTGATAGCTGGCAGCTTGATGCCACAATGAATTAAAACCTGTGCCCAGCCTAATGCTCGTGGCCAGTCCCACAGTCCCCAGCTGGTATGGCCACATGTTTAAACTCATGAATTTGTGGGGGAACAAGAGCCCAGGAGGCATGTTAAACATGAGCCCCATTCTCTGATGGGATAAACCAGGCAGCAAAACACTTCCAAGTGTTTTCATGAGTCTCTACGGCATGTGTCTATGTTTAGAGCAATAAACATTAAAATCCAAGCTGAAAAATTGGGAGGGCAATCTGTAGCAGGTATTTATATTAACCAGAACTCATCCACTGCAACACAATGCACAGATTTTTTTCTAGGCCAAATAAATATGTCCTCAGGCAAATAATCTGTCCACTTAATAATTCAGTTACTGTACATATGGAGTCCCATTTTCTGTGACGATATGGAACAGGTTCCTGTTAAAATGAATACTCTTCTAGCTTTTCAAATTAGCAGACTGCCTCTGCAGTGCCTATTCTGGAAACATTTCCAGTGGCAAAACTAGGAATTGGGACTAAGAAGTACCTATCATACATTTTTAAGATTTTAATGGGAGGGATAGGGGGTTGGTGTTTGAAGATAAGTCTCTATCTCAATTGGACAAAAGCTCATTCAAAGAAGGACTTAAGATCAAATTTGCAGCCCAAAAATTCTAGAGAGCAACAGGCCTTCCAGATTCCTTACTTTTTACCATTTTCCCTGTCTTTAAAGAGTCTGTCTTCTGGCTACACTCTTTAGAATGGAAAATCACATTTCCTGTCATGTGTGACCCAAATCAGGAGCCAGATAACTAAATCCAGTGAATATGCCCAGTGTATGAACACACGTGACATAAATAATCATATAACCACAGAGTAGCCTAGTTTCTGGGGAACTTCCAAAGATAATCTGCTCCAAATTTCTCTGGGAAAGGGAGACTAGATGGTATCGTCATTGGAATGGCAACCTGTGTCATTCCATCTTGAAAACTTGCAATGATGAGGACTCGACCACATACCTGGAGGGATTATTCCAGAAACTGACTGGTCTTACTTTAAACATTTCTTTCTTATGTCAAGATGAAATTTTTACCAGTGCAATCTGTACCCACTGCCCCTTTTCTATTCTATGTAGCTCTTTGTAAAGAGACACTCTGTCCTCTTTGCAACCATCCTGTAAGTACTGTTATACTGTGATTAAGATCCCTCAGCGACTCCCTTTTTCCACTCAGAAAAAAACAATCCTTTTCTCAATCATTTTCTCTCTTTTTTTTTTTTTTTTTTTTTTTTTTTTTTTTTTTTTTTTAATAGCTGACATATCATCACGCTAGTGCAGGAAGCTCATTCAGAGATTGGTAGTTCCCAGAGCTGCCACAAAGAATTTGAACTCACAGCTATTCTTTCTCTGATTATGTCCTTTGTCCCTCCTTCCAGTTATTCTGGAAATCCATTTCTGTTTTGGAATTTACTATCTGAATCAGGCCTGTATCAATTATTTCTATCACACTTCCAGATGTTAAGGAAAGATATTTGGAAAAGAAGGAGGAAATGGTGACCCACCTAACCAGAGGGACTGGAGGTTTATGCAGCCCTGATGCTGCAGCCTAGAGAGGGCAGGTTTTGGGCACATGCTTTGTACACTGTTAGCCTGACAGGAGTGGTTTTATGGGCATTAGGCACTATTGAATGGTACCCCCATCAAAGTGAGTGATATCTGGAAATCAGGATTTCATTTTACGAGTAACTGCCACAGTAGCAGTGTCGTCATGGGGAGGGCACAGATGTTACCTCTCACTGGTATTTTCACTGAGCTTTCAATTAAAATGTTCTTGAACTGTGCTTGGAGATGAATTAAGTGTGATCAGAACACATTCTGAGTCATCAGAGACCACCTGAAAGTTTCACCCAAGGAAATGGTGGGACTCCTGCTCAGCAAAAGAGGAAAAGGGATCAGGACACACACTTCAACCAAAGTGAAGGTATCTCTGGAAATAAGTAGGTGAAAATAAAGATCCTACATAATTTGGATTCCTGTGATGTATCTATTGTGACTGCACCTCAGCATGAGAGAAATTAATGCAAGTGCTTTAAACATTTCACATTTTTCTAAGTCACCAGAATTATGGAAACATTCATAACTTAAATATCAATCACAAAACCTGTGGGTCAAATCCTTGATCTTATTTCCACATAGAGCCTATTAGAAGTGCTTGTCCTCATGCAATGTACTGTAGGTCTGTAAAAGGCATTGCTATATGGGAAAACTTCCTATTCTTATGCCTGAGATGTGTGGGATTGGTCACATGGTGAGTTCAGAATATCTCAAATCTTGAACAATCTAGTTCCATTTGTCTTTTAGGCTTTCTTTTGTCTTTTAGGCTTTCTTTTGTCTTTTAGGCCTTCTGTTCTTGTTGTGTGATCCTTTCTTGCTCCCACTGCAATGTTCTGTGAGCTTCTTCTAGTAGACTGTTCCATCATGCAAGGCTAGGACAATTCTGTATTTCCTGCCCTTCTGTCCATGTATACTTAATTAAAATTCACCAAATATTCAACAGCTCTTAAAAATATTCTTTATTATTTCTGCTGGGCTGAGAAAGTGATTGAACATTCGGATGTATTACAAACATGTAGTGAAAAGGGTTTGCGACCCCTTTAGAGGGCACTTTGCTTTTTATTCTGCCTGCAAGGTACACCTATGCATCTTTGGTTAGAAGTGTTAAAAAGAAAAAGCAGATGAAAGCAACAGACTTTTTTGTCAAGCTGTGACAGAAATCAAATGCAAATAGATCTCAGTTCAAGACTGTTTGTTAAGTGTCACGTCAGTGAGTATTAAATGCAGCACATGTCGTTTTACAATGAGCATACTGTATGTGAATTTTATTGATTTTTTTCAAAGAGGATACATTGAATAATGTACTCTTCCTTACCAGTACCAGCTTACAAGTGTGTCTTCATACTTGCATATGCACATTAATTAGACTCCTAAATGTTGCTGCCTTACTTAGCACATCTTGTTTTGTGGAGGCTGGGATTCAGGCTGTAGAAAGACCTACACAAATGATTCTCTCCCTCTGAGAAAAGTGGGACAGAGTAATTTAGACTTCCCAGCATGAAGCTGTCAATGAGCAGCTTCTCAAAATGATTCACAATTAGTGCACCAGGCTTACACTAGGAAGAGGTTCTCAGCTGATTTCCTTTCCACAAAGGAGTGAGTCTGGGGTTTCATTTTGCTATTAGGAATCTTGCAGAGGTATAAAAAAAATCATCAGAGCTGGTTACCTCTGCTGCACTTATGTTGAAGTCTTTGTACTATGCTATGTGATGTAACTGATTTCTTTATACTTATTCAGGCTACGTGTTTTTCCAATTAATATTAGAAAAACGTGTCTCAGCATTAAATTACGTGTGAAAGGTAACAACAGCAATATCAGACTTATCTCCATGCACTAGAACAGAGCTCTTAATCATTCAGAAAAGGTGGCACTGCTCCATGGGAGATTCTGTCTGTGCCCATCTGTGTGCAGTTGCATCCCTATTTGAGCTGTGCTTGGTTTCATGTGTGCCCTGCCTTCCCATTGTTTGGTGTGAGATCTCTGATTCCACAACCATCTCCTTACAGGCAGTAAGGTCATTGAGGTGCTTAGAAAAGCATTCTAAAATCTGTGTCAGCTAGGCAACTTGACAATATTACACATACTGAATGATAGATGTTTAAATGCCAGGCTAAAGCATGCTAAAATTGTCCATAAAACCAAGTCATTTAATGCATTTATTGGTGATTTTAAGTATCTTACCTGCAGGCTCAGGGACAGACACTCAAGGTGCTATGGAGGCTGCAAGTTACACAGAGCATTTGTAGTCCAGGCTCTTGTCCCCTGGTATTTTCTCACCCACAAGGCCACAGCAGTGGTAACATGAGCCAAAACAGAGGCCAAAAATCTGGATAATACCCTGAAATGCTGACTAACAAAAGGCTTATACTGAGAAAACTCTTCCTCACATGCTGAGTACTATGGAGGTCCAGATTTCTGCTGGAAGTTTGCCACTTCTTATTCCATACACAGATATTATGGGTCCTTTTGAATGTTTATGATCTTATGGAAAGGAGGCAAAAATAGTTTTATACACACTGTTTTTTCACATCCATGTAATATTCAAAGTCCTCAAGCTTTACATTTTTTTGTTTGAGAAATAGTAGGTTTCTTAAGTAATATCTAGTGGTACCTAAATGGGCAAGTATCACTGGTATTCTCTTATTGAAAGCAAGACTATTGTTAGCATGACCAAGCTGTGGTCTGAAAAGGGTGCAGAAGTTAAAGATTCAGCTGCTGGAGTCCTGTGATTGTGCTGAGTCTACTTATTTGTCCATTCACTATCCATCTATCCTATCTATGTTTTAGAGAAAATTGATAGACCATTAGAAAGTAGTTCCTTCTGCCTTGCAGATATTTCCTCCCTTCCAAGAAAGAAGGCAAAAAGCATCTTCTGTAGTGTGATAGAAAACATATGGGAAGGTTCCAGAATTTCTGTGAGGTATGGAGTAATAGGCTGCATAGCCCATAACTTTTGGAAGGAAAAATTAAAAAAAAATGAAAATTGAAACTTGTTTCAATTGAGTTCTGGTACTTTTGCTATGGCTTTAAGTCTCATTTAGAAACAGTTATTTGGCTTTATTGAAAAACTTAAGTAATTTTTTTTTTAAACTGTATTTTAAGCCAGATATATTTATAATACCAGATAACATGATTTTATATAAAAGCCCATACCATTTACATACAGCTTTCAGTCGAGTATCAGGTTTTGAAAAAACAAATTAAAAGATAATGCCTACTATGCTCACAAAAAAAAAAAAAAAAAGGTTTCTTGGGTATGAAACACCTTAACCAACTCTATTTACTCAAATAAGGAGAAGTATCTCATATAAAGGCATTATTTTCTTCTTCCTCTCTATTGACGCTCCTCTCAGAGGAATTTTTTGATCCCTTCTTCATCTTCTTTGTCTTTTGCAGTTGTCTCCTCACCATTTCTCTTTACATTTTCTCAAAACCATTTTTCCCATTTGCCTCCTTTAGGGAGTGCTGTGGCTTTTCTATTCTTTTGCTTCTTTTTCACCTCTTTTAATGATTTTGTTCCAGAGCCTTCCTTACTCATCCCAGAGCTTCATTCTTGCAATCTCAAATCCTCCTTGCATTGTTTGCCTTACCTTCTTTTGCAGTTCTTCCCTATAGACCAAGCTCATTTTTATAAGTTCCTAGTAATGCAGCCTGACTGCAAAGACGAGCAGTGCTTTGGCAGCTATGTTAAGAAAACACAGGTACTATATCATACCTACATTTTTTTAAAAAAACTGCAGGTCAAAATCAGCATTTGGGATTAGTAGAGAGTAGAAGGTCCAGGTACTGTGCAGTACTTGTAACTTATTTAACACTGAACTGAAGCATTTAAGAGGATTGTATTTATTTTTGACTTAGGACAAGGGCTCTGTATGTGTGCTCTTTTCATTGTATCAAATATTTTAGTGACTTCATGCAAATATTTGCTCAAAAATATTCTTCAAGCCTAAACCCAAAAGTTTACATTTTGCCTTATCAACAAACCACCAGCAGGCATGGTGACTTATATTGACTTTCTAATTTAATGTAATTCAGGAAATGTGAGGAAAATACATTTTTGTCAGTGTTTTTTGTCTTCACTTGTTAGTAAGAACCATGTTAAACCAGGGAATCATTAATCCCAATTTCTCCTAGTATATGTCCCAAAGGCATCTGACTCTGTAGATAATTTACAGAAAATAATATGCTTAGTGTAAAAGTCCAATTTAAAAGAAGAAAATTAATAGTAATTTCAGTCTTCCTCAGAGAGTGACTTGACAATACTTCCATTGAACATATAGGACTGTATCAAAAGTCTAAATGTACAGCAAAAAAAAAATTATAATGAATCTTGGCCAAAAATATTGTAACACTTGAGGAAATTAACTTTTTAACATGGTATGGCTGACATGTCAGGTTTGGAGTGTGTCTCAAAAAAAGAGCATATTCAGTTTCCTAGGCTAATATATGACTTTTGAGATTGTACAGTGATGTCCACAACTTCTGCATGAAGCTAGCAGATGTGATACCAGACCTATTGGAGACCACTGATCTTCCACAACTCACATCAACCCCAGACTCTTGAAGATAGACCAACAGCAAGTTTTGGGTCAGGATTCAGGCACTACATTTATATCTGCATGTAGCTCTCAGCACACAAGCTACATTTCACTCCACTGTAGTCAGTAATGATCTAAAATTAGATGCAATTGTGCCATTTTAAGCACCATAAGGTGTTTCAGTTATCTCCAGCTGCTACTGAAGAAAGGTAGGATCTCTTGAAGATCCTATGTGACAGCTGTCAGACCGAGAAGGCATCTAGAGCCCCTTAACATGTCTTCAATGGCATTTGATGGAGTCAGTGTAGTCTGGAGGGTTATTTAGTTAAGGTACCTTCTTCAGTCTCTCCAGAAACTACTGCATCTAACCCAACGTGAGCACCTTGACACAATGCAAAAATAGTTTGTCATCTAAAGAAAGGATATCTGGGCAAACATATCAAGCAAAAGTGGGAGACAGGAATAGCTGTTCTGTCCTCAGCAGAGGAAAAGGCAATTAGCAGGCAGCCAAGTGACGTGATTTGTTGAGTTTCACAGAGGCAGTGCTTGGCAGAGGGAATTTACTGCAGAGTCTTTTCTGCCAGACCTCATCTAGTTCTCCTGCTGTGGATGAAGACATTAGACAAAATTGATAGGAAGTTGATGTGAAGCAGACAGAGGGGCCACAAGCTTTTTCTGTTTCCAAGAACTACTTCTGTTGAGCACAGTAGGAGTTTTACTGTTGCTCTCCATGGCTTTAAGCAAGTTCTGGGAGATTTCCCAAGAATTTCCACTGGTATGTAGAAAAATGTCTTTGTTCAGATAAAGCAAATAATGGTCTGATCTCCTTCCTGCAGTCAGAAGCCTTTGAATAGAGGTGGAGTATCTGTCAATGTGCATGACCTGCACAAACTCCCTGGATGTCTTACTGGATTTGTGGATTTCCCGTGGCTGCAGTTCTTGCACACAATGTAAACATGCAACGTGCTGCTCAGAGCTAGAATCCTTTCTAATTACTTCAGTTTGGAGATACTCTTGGTCACATATGGAGGATTGTCCTGTCTTGCTAGAATGTCACAAACTGATGGTCGCTCTAACTGTGGCAGGGCAGAGAGATGCTGTTGGTTAAGCTCAGGGAAGCTCTTGAGTGGGCACTTAGAGATGCCAGAGTTCCACAAATGTGTTAAGGTGAAGTTCTGTTTCCTGGTTGCACACCATCCTAGGTCTCCTTTCTATTTCTGCCAATAAAGCCTCTGTGTCACTGATACCTTTCAAAAGGACTTTGGTGAAGAGTACAGTGTGGCTTTTCACTGTGGGCTTGAATTTATAGCCATTAGAGAAAACAAGTTATCATCAAAGGTATGGCAACAATTAAGGAAAAAGAGGACATTAAGAAAATGTTTCCTAGTAAAGGAAAGTAATAGTGTGCTCTCTTACATATATCAATGGCAGAAGTCTTCAACACATTAGATGCTCAACGTGCAACTATGAACATAGTATGCAATTTTGAGAAAATAATATTGAGTCCCTTCATATTATTGTGCTTATAACCAGTCAAAGTGACCTGATCAACTGTCTACAAATAGCTACCCATTGCAAATGAAGATTGGAGAATTCAAACCTACTGCTTTTGTTTCACTTTTTAAAGCATTTTCTCATCATACCAGTATTTTATGGTTTCAAAAAAGTATATTAGCCTCTGTGTTTGAAGTAAAAAGGATCCTCAACACACGCAGTGATTCTTGCTTGTAGAGATGAAGGAATACTTAAATCTGCACCCAGAAATCATCTAGGGCTCAAAATATAGAAATGGGGCTCATAGAGCACATTTACAGTCAAGGCAGCTGACAGCCTATGGAGCAAAAAATTCTTTGGCTTCTTAAAATAACTACATAGTATTTAAATGGCTTTGATAGCTAAGGATTTGTTTTGTACAACACTATAGAAAGCAGTAGTTTTGGGGTTTTTTATGTGGTCCTGAAATTGGAATATGGTTGCTTTTTTTTTTATAAGACTGTAAGAAATGGTTATGCCAGCTGTATGAAACAAAAGGGCACCAGTTTGTATTAGGAGAATTTTCTGGGTGTAGAACCTTCCTGTTAAGAGTAAAGCTGGCAACATTCATCTTTCAAGTGAATGATTCACTGATGTTTGTCATCAGTGATAATCAGCAGAAGCAGTGTGATGAGAAGATGCCATTTTCTGTGGTGAAACAACTTTCCCACTTTCCCAGTTTTTTGGGGTGTTTTTTTTGTTTGTTTGTTTGTTTTTGGTTGTTTTTTTTTTTTTTTTTTTTTTGTAAAGAGCTGTAGAGGATTTCACATTGACAAAGAATATAGTTTCACTACTGAGACAAAATGCCCTTCCTTTCATTTTGCAGTCTTAAAAATAAATTCTTAAACTAAAATTGAACCACATTTAGGCCTTTATTTTGTATGGTGAATGCTAAAATCTTTCTGTGATAACAAAATAAATAATAGCAATTTCTGACTATTGAATACATGGGATTTTTCCATGATGAACCTGTGGGAAAACAACTGTTGCTGTTGTCATAATTTTAAGATTAGTGTAGAAATAGTGTAGTTCCCCAGCAGGTAAAACTAACTTTTAGGCTGGACCAGATTCCTCCATTCTGATTAATTTTTATTAGTCTCTCTGCAAATAGTCTTATTTACCTGGTTACAGTCAGACAGTGTGAATAAGCCCTTAAAAAACCCCAAAACATTAAAATGATGAATTTAAATTTAAGAAGCATGGTTCATTTTCATTCAGACTTTTATTTACATATTAAAAAGCTATTTTTAAATATTGCCATTCTATTCATCAATTTATTTTTTTTTAATGCATCCACATTCACATCCTCATAATAGTTCAAACATTCACAAAATAATCTGTGAAATGAGTTTTTAAGATCCTCATCCAAGATATGAGACTCTGAAGAAGGACCACTTTTCTAGGAACTTTTGTCCCCCAGATATGACTCAGTAATCTGCATGGAAAAACATTTCTGAGAAATCAAATATCCTTAGAACTAAAACTAATAAAGCCATTAAAATTAGGGTCAATTAAGATTTATGCAAGTGGCATAGGGATTCCAGCCTGGTATTATTAAGTAAATCAGCCTATTAGGATGGGGATTTTTTTTTCCCATATGATCTGTTTGAAATTCTATATTGTCAAAATCCGCCAGGGTAATGGCACTATGATGTATTGTGCCATCTTAAATGTGTTTTGGCTCTTGCTTGAAAATAATGACCAGATAAATACATTCCTGGAAATTGACTGGGGTATTGCAATTTCTACTTTAGTGGTTTGAAATACATGTAAAATACTTTTAAATTTCTAAAATTTGCACATTATCCTTGAGAATTTAATCAGTAAAGATACCTTAAAAATAGAAGGTTGCTGAGACTGCAAATGTAATTTTACTTTTCAAAAATATTCTGTATTTAAATTTTAATATGGAAGAAAATCACTATTATAGGGAAAAAATGCTAATATGGACTTACCAGTTCTGTTAGTCATTATAGTCACATTATCTTTTCTTTCTTAAATTAAATAGATTTAAACTAGGTAGCTTCTAATGCATTTCTGTTCCATATATTACATTACCTATATATGAAAAAGTCAATTTGTAAATGAGTGTTCTTATAAAATAACCAGAAGAAATAAAATTGTTATGATTGATCTGAAATAATTGATTACAGTATGACAGCTTTCTTATCTTTAATTATAAAATACAATTACATTTTTGTGCTTTCATACCTGAACATTACAAAAGCTGAGAGAACTATTTCTGTTCTACTTCTGATTAGATCAGCAATGCCACTTCTTCAGGTCTTATCAAATTGGTTTTGATAATAATTACTTGAGAAGTGTTTGATCTCAATGATGAATACTTGATTAGTTTTTCATGAAATCATTCAACCACACCACTCAACACTACTCATGTGAGACCTTGTTGATTTAGCTGTTCGAAAGAACACATTCTTTTTCACTGCAGTTATGGGATGTCAGTCTTTGGGGAAAAGAGGGTGGAAAAAGGGCAAGTTTATGGGTAATGATATTGCAGCAGCAGATATTTAAGGTTTGCTAATTCTCTTCTCAATTATGTTCATTCTCTGCCTCGTCACACTGCCTGCTACATGGCGGCAGAATCAATCTTAGCAGTGGAATAAATTTTTCCTCTTTCAAAAAAGGGTTTCATGACACCATTGTCATCTTTGAAACCCTTGGAGGGTTTTGCCCTGATGAATAATATTTCATATGTGGAATGTTTATGTGATTTTCACGGAGCGATAACCCCGCTACCACCTAACTTTGATGCATTGAGATTGCTGCTTTTCCCTACTAAAGTGCTTTTACACACCACCTCCTACAAATTGACTTCAGAGTTAGAAATAGAAGATTCAACAAAACTTCAACTCTCCATGGAAAAAAAAGGTCTTGTAGAGAAATTTATACATAGGGCACAATCTGCTTTAATTATTTAAACAGGAGCTTTTGCTGAATAAGAGTTGTAGGCATTTTCCCTTAGCATTTTTCTTTTACTTTATGAAGTTAGAATCATTAATCCAAAGCTGACCATATATCCATACTTTAAAATTAATATTTTTTAACCCAGCTATTTTTAAGGATTGGTCTGCTGACCCATACTTCTTGAAGTCAATAGCATTGTCTGCACAAGTTAAAACTGCTCACATAAGGAAACACTCAGTGGATTAATCTCCAAGTTATAGGAAAGAAAATTCTATAGCCTGGTACTTATGGCTGCTTATATGCAAAAGAAAACAGTTTCAGAACAACTGTTCTTGTCAGTCATCAAATAGCAAGCAAAAGCCTTTTATCAAACAAGAAGATAAAGCCAGACTAATTAAGGAGGAAAATTTTCAAGGAGACAATATTTTCTCTAATGATTTTCTTTTTAAGGTTGTTAATAGAATTATGACAGTTTTAGCAATCAGAAAATACAATGCATTCCAAATATTTACTTTGTTAATTATAAGATCTCTGGGAATTGCCTAGATCTTTTAAACTTATTTTTTCACTAAAAAGCTTAAGATTCCTTGAGGATTGTTTTTTGGGGGGTTTGTTTAGTTTGGTTTTTAATATCTACTGTTATTTTGGTGGCAATAAATTTGTCTTTGAAGATCCAAATTAAGCAGGCTCTTCTCAAGGAGACTCGGACTCCTTGAAAAGAAAATTATATTCCAAGACTATAATTATTTTGGTTATTGTGTCGTCGCATTAATGCTGTACTGGAAGAAATTTTCATCTGAACCTTTCATTTTTTTGAATTAAGACTAAAGCAGAAAGAAGAGTAGTTAGTCTGTTGAGTGGGAAAATGGAGCATCTCACTTTAACTGGTGAAGAGCACTTTGAATGCAGTTACCTCCAGATATAACATGAATTCAGCAGTTTTTGTTTAACTGTTGTGCACTGTCAAAGTACCTGTCATCCTAGGATATCATCTTTATGTAGTAGTTGTTGGCCAGCATTTTTGAAGAGCTCAGCTCGAGTTAGAAGGCAAAATGAACAGAAAGATTTTCATATAGGCTTATTACTCTGCAGCTTCCATTGAAAAACATAGGAAGCTACTGGGTGCCTTTGACAAGTCTGTCTTCTTTGTTATTTCTTTTAGAAGGAACAGCAGCTGAGGTTTTCTAAGGAACCTAAAGGATTTAAGTGCCCAGTTCCCAGCACGGGCTATACAAGAGGAATACCTAGCCCCATGTCTTAGCTCTTAACATGCTGAATCAGACCAAATATCCACAGCTGAGAAAAGGCCCAAGCCTGAGGGATGTCAGAACCAAGAAGCAGCTCGTGAATCTTTTGCTACAAGTAAAAGAGGCTATCCAAGAACAGAAAGCAGTTACTACTCACATTTTCACTGAAATAAATTAATTTCAAATTACAACATGCAAGCTCTTGTTAAAGGCAGATGCACCAGTTACCCATGCAAACTACTCATACTCCTGTTGTCTTCAAATTTGCATGCATGGCAAAAAATGAGGAAAATGAGAAAAGACTCTGGAATAGCATAGTGATTCCTACCACATTGTTCCCATTATTGGGAAATCTTTACTGACCTCTCACTTAATCCTTCTCTCATTATTCCCTTCAATAGGAAGCCTGCATTCTGGACAACAATAAAAAAAAATCTATAGTGTACTACCATTTCTGTCATTTGCAGCTAATGAATGCTTTTAAGTATTGACTAGCAACTGGTCTAATAATGACAATGACTCCACCGATTTAGAGCAATAAATCCAAAGACCTGGCAGGCTTCTATTAGTTTAATAAGCTCAAACATTCATTCAGAAAGATTAAGAAAATGGGCAGTAGACACTTGAATATTAGAGATTCTCATGTTTCTTTTGTTTCGGTAACACCATCTGTCTGAAAAAAACCCCAAACATTATTTCACAGTGTTTAGTGTGTAAATTTAAGTAACAGCTAAGGTAAATCTGAGGATGTTTTTCTTTTGCTGCAGCTAAGAGAGTGGGTCAATTACAACGAATATGATTACTGCAGGGCTCTGAGAGCCCACACTGTCAGCATCTGTTCAGAAAGGCTTGGGGCGGTTAAATGCCTGTGTTCAATATCTACTGTGGACAACAGCTATTACCAGTGGTTCCAGATACTATCAGAACTGTATGTTTGATATTACTCATAACAAACAGACCTCTCAGTGTTTTATCACCAGATGAAAGGCTTAAAAGACTTCAGATAAACAACAGTGATATGCTTGTCTTCATCAGTGATGTAGGAGGAAAGATTATTCATCAGGCGTTCCTCATCTGGTTGATATACATTTATTTTTCTCATCCGGGAAGAATATATTAATTGTTATTTATTTTCATTACTACATGTATTGGATTAAAGGAAACAATTATTACTCAGGTTTCATCAGAGGACAGTGCAGATGCTGTTAAAAAAAACCTAAATAAAGGAAGATGTAATCTTGCTGGATAAGGTGAAACAAGCAAGCTAGAAGTCAGAAAAAACAAGAGAGAAATCTGTCCAGTTGGTACTTGAATCCACTCTGTAAACTACCCTCAGAACCAATGTTGCAAACTAGCTTTGGGTGGGACCAACCTTGCATATCTGTAGCATATTCCCTTGTTTGTTTGTCTGAAGTCTTGTATCAAGCTGCAGAAAACCCTTTCCCACACAAGGGAAGGCAAAAGCACTCTCAGGCCACATAGAGATAGCAAAGCTAAAATGGTCCCAGTGGATAAGCTCCACCCCACAGGGCAAAGGAGTTGGTAACACATTTCTCTACAGTCCTAGAGCCCACGGATTTTTTGTTGTTGTTGTTGGAAGGGACCTTAAAGAACATCTATTCCAACATTTTGGCACTTTCCAGAAGACTAGGTAAATGTCACGCTATCCAAGGAGCACCCAGTGCAGAGTTTATGTCGGCTCCACCAAAGCAGATAGCTATAGGAGAATCTGTCTAACTTAGTACTTCATCTGATGTATTTAATTTGCTGATTTATTTAGTAATAATGAGTGAATTTATTGTGTTTGAAAATGGAAAGTGCTCTGCAGTGTGAAACATACTGCTGGTAGAGACCTGGAAGCATATTGCAAGGTTGATGGAAATGACAAGCAGCAGAAAGTTCATAGGTCACTATAACAGAAATAAAAGTAAAATAAGAGCACTTGTTCCCACATATTAATTTATTATTATAATTATTATTGTTATTATTATTGTGATCTTGCTGACATGCTTGGTCCTTGAGAGATGATTACTATAGTCAGTGTAGGGAATTTCAGTCACAACAGTTCCTGAATCTGACCAGCAACCTAGTGAGGAGGGAGGACAGAGTTGGGGGCAAATATTTAAGTATTTGCCCCACATGCTTGTCACTTGATCAGAACTATATATCAGCAAAATAGCTAACATTATTTGTCAAGATAAGTGAGTGTTTATGGTCTGAGATAAAAATAATGAGAGAAACATGAAGTAGGCAGTATTTAAATTCCTCTAACACCATTGTGAGACTCTGGGGTCCCTCCCACTGAGACAGTTCTCTGTGAATTTCTCCAGGGTGGCTCCAATCTCACGAGCAGCAGTCCTCCCAAAACTGCTGCAATGTGAGTCCCACCCACAGGCACACAGTTCTCCCAAAACTGCTGTGATGTGGTCTCTCTTCCATGGGTGCAGTCCTCCAAGGACAGGCTGCTCCAGCCTGGAAGCAGGGCCTCCCTTTCTCTCCATGGGTCTCCCACTGGATCAGAGCCTCCTCCAGGCATCCACCTGCTCCACCATGGGCACCTCCTCCATGGTGTCGCCACAGCCTGCAGAGGAATCTCAGCTCCACCACCTGGAGCAGCAGCTCCACTGACCTCAGTGTCTCCATGTCTTTTCCCTCACATTACCTCCTCCTCTCTGGCTAGGAAAAATAATGTGTGTACATTGCTTTGATTTTCCTCTGAAATATGTTGTCACAGAGGAGTTACCAGCCTCTCTCATTGTCCCAGCCTTGGCCAGCAGCATTTCCCTCCTCAGAGCCATCAGGGACTGTCTCTGCCAGACACCGTGGAAGGTTGCAGCAGCTTCTCACAGGAGCCACCTCTGTGGCCCCCCACTACCAAAAACCAGGCTGTGCCAAGCCAACACAATGCCATCAACCAGCAATACTCTCAAGCATCTCGGGTGATGACTTGCAAAACAAGCTCCCTGCTCAGAACAATAGCTCCATGTGCATGGCTTCAGTTCCAATGTTTGGTTATAGTCTTTTAATGCTGCGTATTAGACGGCACCTAAGCGGAACTCGTATTTCCGTGAAAAATTCAATGTGAAGCTGGAAATTATTCCAGACAGCAGTTTCACTGGCAAAATGCCCAAGGCTTGCAGATGGTACAGCATTCCTCTGTCTTGAGTGTGGAAGTCAAGAAAGCTTGAAATGAGAAGCCTTCAAACAGGAGAAGGTGTTTCTGTGACACTTGCAATTGCAAATACAGATGATTCAAGTGTAAGAGACATCAGGATCCACACATCTGGTCTTCACATGAATAAGACAGACAATAACTCCAGAAAGGCAAGTGTGTTGCAGCTAAAATGAACCAGAAGCAGAAGCGTTATGATTAATAGTCCCATTTCCAGACCCAAAGCTATTCTTAGCATTTTGATCACCCACAAAAAAAAAAAAAAAAAAAAAAAAAAAAAAAAAAAAAAAAAAAAAAAAAAAAAAAGTCTAATTTGCTTTTATTGCTCTTATTTCCTATGATGAAACAAAAAATGCAGTTCATACAGGAAAAAAAATCTTGTTTGAAACAAAAGAAAAATGAGAATTTTTGAGTTTTGACAAAGAATTATGTGGAAACCCATGCCCGACTGAAAGCCTAAACAGGACCCCAGTTTGAATTTAAAATATTTGTCCTGGTTGTAAAAATTGTGTGATCACCAAACTAAGTCTTGATTCACGGGGTACAAGAAAAGAGAGTTCTGAATTTATTCTGGCATATGCACACTGCATTTCTGGGAGGAATGGGTGACTTCTGTGCTGCCTGTGACAAGGGAAGTCATCCTATTTCTGTTGATCAAAGCCTTCCTTAGAAGTGGGGCTGCAAAGGTTTCTTCAACCACACAAAATAAGTTTTTTAAAAGAAGGATGATGCAAAGAAGGACCAAATTCCTGAAGTACATGAGGTAATGCCTATATGAAAATATTGTTTTGCAGTTTGCAAGAAACGTAGAGGAGAGTCAGTGAGCAAATTTCATGGGCACACACTATCACAAGCAGGCACGACAGAGAAGCAGCTGTTCCAAAGATAACCAAAGAGCTGTGGAACTACAAAAAATAAGCACTCAGGCAAACAGGAATAAGTACTACAGATAAAGCTGCATATATTGTGTTTTAAAATGTAGAGTGCAGGTCATATCATAAGACAGGAAAATCCTTTGAAGCTGTAACTTTGGAAGAAGGGTGAGATATCAAAGAAAGGGAATCAGTGTTCAGTGCTGCTGTTCACCAAAAGGGCAACTGTTGTTGTTTGTATAAAGAGATCTATCTCAAGTAGCAGTTGGAGAGATTAAACCACTTTTGCTTGCACTTACTTGAAAGCATCTTTATTGCTAATGAAATTCTGTATATATATCTTAAAAGGGATTTTAGGAAAATTAAGAAGGTTTAGAAAAGAGAATCAAGAATTCTGTAAAGAACTTTCTACAATGAAAGAATTATGGAGCTAAAGCTATTTTTAAAAATGCCTGATCTACCATTATCTCAGCCAATAAGAACATATATAGAAAGCAGAACTTTGATTATGAAGGTTCTTCTGACTAATAACCAAGGAATAAAAATCCTGTGGGGGAAAAAAATCATGTATAGAATACAAAGATCTTTAATACTGACCGAACTGCAGCAAGCTGAAGCAGGTGGTAGCATTTTTTAAATTGTTAACAATTTTTAGTTAATATTGTTTTTGTTTTTCTTTTCCCCTGAGATTTTTCTCTATTGCAAAGTGGAATATTTTTAAAATAAACTTATTGTGCATGCTAAACACAAGATTGGATGGGATAATCATAATGACCATTTCTTGCATGTGAATTCACACATTTATAAAAAGAATGAAGAGTGGCACAGATTATGAACTAACAGTGCTGTGAAGATCACTTTTGGGGAAATACAATGCTTCTGAGGATGAGAGTACAGCTTGGAGTTTTGTGGATATGACACTTCCACACCCTGAGTCCAGTCTGAAGACAGACAGCAAAGTCAATGAACGTTTTGAGAGATGTAAGCCTTTTATGGCTGTTAGGCTTGCATCAAAATTTTAATGAAGCAGAGGACAGAGTTTGTCAATATAGAAAGCAGTAGTATTAAAGAGAATAACTGATTCTAGAAACAAGCAATTGATCAAATGCCATTTGGAAGACTTTTTTTTAAGCATCTGTTAATGTCAGCCCTGTAATAGCCAGAGTTTAGTTTCTTCTCAATAAGAGCCACCGTCAAGAGATTATGTCCTCCTAAAGTTATGAAGCTCTGTTATTCATCATACCCAGAAGATGGGCAATTGTTTGTGTTCCTCTGTTGCAACATTGAGGTTCACAGGCATCATCAGAAGATCAATAAACATCAGCAGAAAATCAATTAACATTGCTACTCTGGTGGAACAAGACATGTTTTTCTATGTTGATGTGACACCTATGCCTTCCTGGAATTCTGGAGATGCTTCTGAGAAGCAGGACAGACAGTCTTGTGTGTACACCCAGAACTACAGCACATAGCATGCTTGTCCTCTCACTTTGAGATCTATTTCTTTCTGGATTTACAGTTGTGCAGCTGTCATGGGAATTGTGTCATAACGATTCCCTGAAGTACATCTTAACAAATCCCCCACATAATAATTAGATAGCAATCAAAAATAACAGTTGCTTGGTTGTTTTCTAGTCTGTTAAGCCATAAAACAAAGAATAAGCTTAAGTAATTTTCGGTAGATTACCACAAGGACAGTAAGAGTCATGAAATCCATTACATCTGATGCACTTTCATTCTGAACAGTTGTCATGTCTATGACTGTGCATTCGACTGTCAACTCTATTTAGGGTTTGTAAAAATTGCAGTTATTTGAGTACTCCCAAAGATAAGAATTTAACACTTATAACACTTTCTACAAGGACCCAAAATAAGACAGTATTGTGCAAAATTTCTGGTAGAGTCCTGCATTCATCCTTCACTTAAGCCCAGCTTTTATTGTCGTTTCTGGACTGATCCTGGCAGATGCTGAGTTTTGACAGCTTTTATCCCTTCTCAGTGAGTCAGTCCCTGGCAGGGCTGAAATCTTGACTTAGTCATATTTTGAGAAGGGACTGTTTGCTGTTCCAAACTGTATATAGGTGCTCCTGGGAGTTAGACAGGGATGCAGCAGAAGTCTTTTTATTTATGACCGGAGCCAAAGTTAGATACTAATGTTTAAAAAACACTGCACTGAATCATGGTACTGCTCAGCTTTATTAAATATTAACCTTCTCCCATCATGTCTAACTAACAACTGCTTGGAGGAACCATCATTTTGTTTTGACTAGTGTATTTGAATTAAATTTATTCCTTTTTTATTCTGGTTAGAAGAACTAAGACATTCATTGTATTCTCCAGTAGCCAGAAAACTGGATTTTGTCATCAGTTGTAAGCTCTGTGTTCAGATTTTCCAGTAGTCTCTCACCTGATCAATTGCATGCACTGGGCTTTGTCGTATTTCTTCTTCTCCTTTAAAAAGGTGCAGGGCAAAAGTTTTCCTATCAGGTGAAGTCATTTGTAGCCAGGCTAAAAAACAGGCACAACCATCTCTTTCTGGACTATCACATTTCTTGGTTCTTAGTTGTGACACCCATGGAGAATATAAATTTGCAGATTGAAGTATATCTGAATTTGAGGCTTCTTGAGAGTTTCAGACTTTCCTCACTAAGGTTTGTTTCATGAAACAGGTCTGGGTTTTGTTTAGCTTTGGGATTAGGCCTATTTAATGCTACCATGAGTTATTTATTTCACAGTCAGTGAGTGCAGGGATCATAAAGTAGGGGTAAGGGAGATCAAGGAAGGAGTAAAGCTGTATCAAAGGCAGAACCAAATATAGAGAAAACATGATCTAATATTTGGGCTGCACGAAGTTTCATAGGTTGTCCTGGAAACCTTTGGGTCCTCACACTCTTTACTATTACATCCAGGAGCTGCAAATACTGCTGAAGAAGTGCCCAAAACACACGTCTCCCTGTCAATCATTTGGCAGGTAGGCATGTCCTAGCCCACCATCCAGCATTCTTGTCATGTAAGACATTTTGGACATACAAAGGTGCAGCAAGTTGAATTTCAGGGTCTCCAGTAAAATGGAGTCTCGGCTCAGGACACAGCTAAGTGAGCTAGGGAGATAGGCCTCTCCAAGTGACTGTAAGTCAGGCTTCCTAGCCCACTGGTTAGACATGAGGAATCAACACCCTATCTAGTCTCCATCACATGCCTGCACAATGAACTTGGGTGTTTCACCCTGCCAGTTTGTGCCTACATTCCCTATCTCTTATTTTTATAAACTCTAAATTCTTTAGGGCTGTCTCTTGATCCAATTTTTCAGTGGTTTACAGAGGGTTTTTTTGAGCTGAAGCCTCTGAGATTACTGTAATACAAATAAATAACTATGCCTATAACAGAGGTATCATGTGAAACGAGCTGAGATTTTGTATATGAGCCATTAGATGAGTGGGATAAGATGAATTCATTAAATTTGAAAACATAAACATATAGAATGTGAGTACTCTCTTAGTCTCTTACATATGAGCATATGTAGACTTACAGGCTTATATATATTATATGAGTTTAGCCTGTTATATAAAGTGGATCTAAACTACATTATATTAAATAAAGTGTGTCCTCTAGTTGCATGCACATTATAGGCACTCAGCAAATAATAAATAAAATTGAAATAGCATCAAAATTACGATGGGCTATATTCATCTTTTCCTAACTGCAATCTTTAGTGACTTTAGGAAAAACAAACTGGGTTAGAGGTATGTCAGCCTCACATTCCAGAGATAGGCATGACTGGAGTTCATTGACTTGCAGCAGAAAAGCCTTGAAGCCCCTAGAGCAGTTGCACTAGCACAGCCTGGAGCTCAGGCAGCACAAGCCTTCCTTCAACATGATCCCAGGGAATGCCCAGCAGTTGAGTTGCCTATCACCTGAGCTATAACATTATGGGTATAACAAAGCATTGAACTAATTTATTTTAAGCTAGGTGGCACACGTCTCTTTACAGTGGTGCTGGGCTTCTGGATTTCTGGGCAAACAAGGTTCAAAATATCATCTTCAGTATCTTTTATCACAAAAGGAATATTTAGTCTTTTGACATTGTAACTGCTGCCATACTAGCTCTACGACTTGGTTTGCTGCCTCAGCAATTTGTACTTCATGAGCAAAGGGAACTAGAAAATATTCTGGTCAAGCAAGATATGCAGAACCTTTTACTCGTCTTACATGTTCTGATTTGGTACCAGCATTGTCCTTGCTTTGGAGAATTTGTCCCTTTTTGCCTCCCCACCAGCCACGACAACAGGATGCACAATAAAAACCTGTGTTTACAAATCTTGCATGCAAATGATTATGGAACAGCCATGATATGCAGCAATTTAAATTTGTTGACAGAGTTGCTAAGAAACAAACCTTTTGATTCTGTGAAACCCTTTTTGATACAGCTCCACTCTCTGACAGTTGAAGTTACTGAACAAGAGTGAGGGCTCTTTAAAAGAGGAATTTCTGACATTTGCTATGTTTTCAGAGGCTGTAACATAACATTGAATATTCCTTCAGTGTCAGTTTTGTTCAGTAGCAGAGTGTCTGATTCCATATATATTTAAACTATCTCATATTTCAAAAATTGGCTTCAGCACTTCAGTACTACCTTCTCCCACTCTCATGCACAATTGTTTTGCAAAGAATTGTGATCTTTACATGCTCCCCTGCCAAATACCTTGTAAGTTTCTATATTTTTTCCAATCTATTCTTTAAACATCCTTTCTCCAGGGCATTTTCACAAAGGACCCCATAGAATCTTATTCAGATATCAACAGTAAAATACACCATTATTTTGACATTCCACTGTTATGAAGACAGCTGATGTTTTAAGAATATATATTCACACTGTAGACACCAAACCATTAAATAGTGAAGCAGAGCTTGGGGAAAAAAAAAAAAAAAAAAATAAAGGCCCAGATTCATCCCAAGTCAGATTACTCATATCACTTAGGTGATAAAATTAGAAGCACTGTCATGTAAAGTCTTGTCAGTAAAAGAAGATGGTTCAGCCCTTAAGTGGATGAAACACATTGGGGAGGCATCTAACCTTTACTTTACTACTAAGGCAGCCTTGAGCAACTAATTTAAACAACTCAGTTAGGTGTTTAAAGTTAGGCAGGATTAATCATAACCTAACTGGTCATAACCTTATTTTTCTTAGCCAGTTTAACAGTTGTAATTACAACCTGTCTGCACCTATACTATCTCTTGTGCACGGCTGTCACACAGTTGAATTCAATGCCCGAAAAGCAAAAGACAGACAAACAAAAATTTCAGCTTTTTGGGGGATGGGAGATAAACAAAGAATGTTACAGGGCAGAGGCAGAAATGAGAAGCTCAAGGAAAGACCATATGATATCTTCCACCTCTGAAGGCATACACTGCTTTCCAGGATCAGCATATTACTTTTATGGACATTTTGAATTTTTCTGGTGTAACACATAGGAACCTAATGTCATGTGCCTGCCAAAGTGCTGTTTTTAATCAAATAAAATGGCTGCAAAGCAATAATCTGAACCTGAAAAGGCAGAAGGATGACTCTGTGAGGAGAGAGATCAATCTGTGCTAGTCAAAAACAACACTAAATGGGAGTGGGGTAAGAAAAAAGCAGTCACTTCCAGGTTTACTCAGAAGCAGTGAAGGCTATTTCTTCCTACCATTTTCTCTTCACATTGTGTTCATGAGGACTGCTTTTCTCCTTGTGAAAAAACACATCTCCTGAAATTGTGCAAAAGTGTTTTGAAAACGATTTTTAAAAATGTGAAATAAATGTAAAAATAATGAGTCATACTCTATAATGGCCATTGCAGTGTGCATTAGAAGGCAACCAGAGCACTCTCAGCATGCACTAATAGCTTGCTAATGCACAGCCTTTGGTGCCTTATTGCTATAGTCGACATTTACCACAACGAATACTTTGCAGCAAGAAATATTTTGGGATCCATTATGCTTTCAGAACCTTGAGCTGTGCTGGGAAGGGCTGGAAGTAGAGTGCTGTGAGCAATGGGGGCTGAAGGCCTGAAGAAGTCACTCATGCTTTTGTCTTTTGTTGGAATACAGATGGAAAATACTCATCCCAGGCTCAGTCTTCCTGATGGAAAACACTGTTGAGGGAAAGGAGAAACATTTCAAGGAATCATACAATTATTTAAGTTGGAAAAGACCTCTCAGATCATCAAGTCCAACTGCTACCCTGGCCTTGCTGTGTTAATCACTGAACCATGTCCCTAAGTACCACATCCACACACCTTTCAAACATTCCAGGGATGATGATTCAACCTCTTCTCTAGGCAGCCTATTCCAGTGCTTGATAACCCTTTCCATTAAGTGATTTTTATTAATATCTGCTTTAACCTCTCTTGGGGCATCTCATCCTGGCACTTGTTACCTGGGAGAAAAGACTGACCTCCACCTGGCTACAACCTCCTTTCAGGTAGTTGTATACAGTGATAAGGTCTCCCCTGAGACTCCTTTCAGAGAGCAAACTTCCAGTTCCCTCAGCTGCTCCTGATCAGGACAAGTAGTTCCTTGGAAGCAGGAAATGTTGCAAGTAAAAGAGAAGGCTGTTCTAGTATAAACTAACATTTATAAGATCCATTTATAAGAACATTTATGAGTGTAAAAACTCATTTCACTAATTGACTCAAAGTTATCAAAGAATGGGCAATGTGACCTTTTATTCAGTGTAAACTTTCCCGTTTATTTTCTTTTGTTTCCAATGTCCTCGTACACCAGTATTGATTGGAACCCCTCTTATTTTGAGTCCCACAGTCCACCATCATCACACAGCTCCTTCTGGGCCCTGGGGTTTAGTTTGCAAACTACAGGAGGATAAACAAAAGTGTGAACTTAATATTATAACAGTGCCCAGAGATATTATTACCAAAATACATCATTTCTGTTGGCCTAGACTCTTGGCTTGTAAATTCTTCATGTGAGTAGTCCATAAAAATAAGCTTCTATTCTCCCTTGAGCTTTGAGAGAAACCAACCCCAATCCAAACTCACAAGGGATGGAACCACAATGGAGCAGAAATCCAGATTCATATGACATCCCGGTGGACTAGAAGTCCTTGAAAGTATATTGTTAATGTAAGTAAAGGTATGGAGAATAATTTCCTCATTTGAAAACTTTTTTAGTGAGAAGAAAGCTAATTTCCAAGAAAAGACAAATTAAAATGTTTCTCTCAATTTTCTTGCTTCTGGGTTTTTTGTTGACTTTTACAACAGCAATTTATTTTGTTTTGCTTGTGATCTATATAAACTATTCCTATCAAACAAGGCAATGCAATGAATTGTATTGAGCTGTGTAAGTTCTAGCAGTCAGAAAACCAATACATTTCATGGCTGGCTATGCTTTGTTTTTCTTTAATGCAGACAATTTAATGTTAGTGATTGAATCAGTGAATTTTCCAGCAAAAATGACAAGGCAGTCAACTTGAAATGTAGCATTATTAGCCATCGTCTCTTCTAGTTTTGTGTGCATGTTGAGTGATCTGGGATGAAAAACTAACAAGCACCTGTCAAATCTGAGACATCAGGTTTTCTGACAGAGGGCCCACTGGACATTCCTATCAAGAGAGCCTTTATGAGTAAACCATGGAAATCTCTCTCAGACAAAAAGGAAACAGAGCTCATCAGATTCTGCAGACCCTTGACTTGGAGGGCATGCTGTCTCCAATGAAAGGCTTTTGATCACAATGCTTTTTTTATTCAGATTTGACTTCACATTATGGCTAATCAATACCTTGCAACAGTCCGAGTCCCCAGCTAGATGCACATCTCGCAGTCAGGCAGGGAGACCTACTAATTGAGAAAATGTCAGAGACCCAGGTACCATCGCCCTCAGGCCATAGCCTTGCGTCAGCTCAATCCTTTCTTCCCATCCCTGCCCCTCTTATCACCGTACCCTGGAAATGGTGGAAATAAAATTTAGAGACATGACAGGCACAGAAAAGCAGGATCAATTCCTGTCGTTTGCCACGAGTGTTTACTGCCTTCCCAGGTCTTCAGGGGGTGTTTTTCTTTTGTAGCTTAGGGTAACTTAACCTTTTACAAATAGGAAGATGGTAAAATTCATGAATTTTAAATGGTTTGATTTTTCTAGGCCTGATATTATATCGACTTTCTGGAAAAGACCATCTCTTTAAAATCTCATTTGTTTATATAGAAATGGAAAGTTTCTGTAATGTCTTCCATTTTTGCTATGTGTCCACTTTGAAAATTAGCCCTCTTATCTTTCTGCACTATTTTACACTGAAGTCAGACTTTTCAGATGAATAATATGAAGTCCTGCAGGAAAAAAGCGAGGTAACTTCACAATTAGGACATGGGGCATGTCCTCATGCAGAGCAACACCACGAGATTTTGGCAGCAGCAGAAGGATGTCAGGCTGGCCTGTTTCCCAGTACCTGACTGAGGATTTGTGTTCAGTGGAGCATCACCAGAGAGGTGCTCATTTCTGGTCCTCTGAGACTATAGATATTAAAAGTGAAGGGTTTTTCTTTTATTTGTCTCCTGCCTCTGTTTGGCATTTTCCTGGCAGCACTGTTTGCCTATCCTCTGCCATAGACAGTTTTGTGAAAAAAAGAAACATGTTTGTAAACCTGGCTTTGTAAACTGTGGTAAACCAGCCGCTGGAGGGAGTCACAGCTTAGGGAGCAGCTGGAGCTGCCAACGGCTGCTGGAAGAATGCATTTTACTTTGGGAATCACATTATCTGTCTGTCCTGTGTAAAATGAGTTTTCCAAGGCTCTGTAAGCATTTCTACATGGACTTTGTCATGGGCTGAGCTGGTCTTTCACATATACAAACAGTTCCTTCATCAAGGAGACAGCTATTACTTTTTCTTCTCTTCCTCCACCTCTAGCCAAGCTGTGGCTCTGGACAGATGTTTCAGTGGCAATATATTAGGTGGTGGAGAGAAAGATTAGATGTAGGTTAAGAACAGGTAACAGTGCTGAGAGAAGAGAAAAAAAAGCAGATGGAAGAGCAGAAAATAAGAAAAAAAAAAGAAACTGCATTAAAGGTAAATACTTAGCTTTTGCTCTGTGCATCATTTTTCCCCAGGAAAAATCAGAAGCTCCTATTCTTTGTTTCCTTTTCTTTGTGACCTTCTCCACTTATATCCGGCAGCCCTTCCTTCCAGAACAAACGTCTTAGAAGGTCAGATTGGACAGCTGCTTGCCTTGCAAATAAAATAGTTTTAAAAACTGCCATTAACTAATGACCAACCTGCCATATATATATCTACTTGAGAGTTCAATCATGCAATTATTAAAAAGGACTTAGCAAATATATCTGCATATTGGTCAATCTCTGAAGTAACTTTGTTTTTATAAAACCTTTTTATTTGTCCCAGTTCACATTACCATTTCTTTTTAAAGTTAAAATACTTCTTTATTTTTTGTAATTGTTTTGTGAGGATGGGGGAAATTAATTTGCTTTAATTTTTGAGAATAAAGAATTATTTTAAATTATTTTTTAAAATTATAAAATACCCTTAAAATAGATTTTTTTAAATTAAGCATTAAGAAAATATCTGCTATATTCAAAAATAAATATTAGACTAAACATTTTATGTGGAGTGAAGATTTTTACATACATATGTCTTTTCAAATTGCTTAGCCTGTAAACTCAAGGAACAGAAACTGAAGATGTTCTGAGCTTCCAATGGAGTATTCAGGGTTTGGGGTCAGGAATTAAATAACAAATGTCATACTTAGGGCTCCATGTCCTGCTGACAGAGTGAATCCTGAGAGAATCCTTGCAATCACTTCAGGCGTAAATCAGCATTCTCCAAACTCTATTTGTAGAAAGAACCTTCTAGAAAAAGACAACATGCAGGATGAATAAGAAAACAAAGAAGGATGAATAGAATTCTTGTCGTTATAAGAGAAGGCAAGTATTTTCCAGCATGGGTGTCTTCTTTCCACATAAATATTTAAGTATGTAACTACTCACCCACATCTGAAAATGTTGGTTTGTGTGGTTTACCAAAGGCCAGGGTAAGGGAGGAAGGGTTAGTTTCTGATTCTCTAATTCAGTTACCTAAATAAGGCTGCCTTTTATGCTGCCAAGGTGGTCCCTCCTGCCCCTTGCTCTCCAGATTGTTGTGGCTTCTCTGCAGGAGCACCAGCACTGTCCCAGCACACACAGTGAGGACCCAGAGCACTAAACTCTGATGGGGGCAGCAATCACAGCCAGCACCAAACTGATTTGCAGTTCTCTTCCCTTTCCCCCCAAAAAATCCCAAACTCAACCTTTTCCCCTCAAAAACACCCACAATACCCAAAACAAACAACAAAACAGCAACAACAGCAATAGCAACAGCAACAATCAAAGAGGAAAAAAATGTCAAAAACAAAATAAAGAAAGAGTATCTACAGAGTTGAGTTTTATACAAAAACGTCTGGCAAGAAAAAGGTGGGAACAGAAGCAGCTGAGGACAAACAGTAACCTTATGAAAATAATCTGAGAAACTCTACTGGTTTCCCTACTGAAGCATTTTTTAAGTCCCTGTATCTTCTCAGTCACCTACACAAAAAATAAAAGGTTCTAGAAAACTACTTAAAAATATGCACATTTTAATCTTGAATTTTCAGTTTAGTCCAGACAGTCCGTCAGCAAGAGGAATCAAGATATTAAAATTAGAAGAATAGAATAGAATAAATAGAATAGATAGAATAGAACAGAACAGAATAGAATAGAATAGAATAGAATAGAATAGAATAGAATAGAATAGAATAGAATAGATAAAGCCCACAAAATTCATGTTAATGTAGGACTAGCATACTTTTAGCTACAAGTCACCCATTTTCCCTCAAAGAAGGAAAGTGCAGGTAGCCTATATTCAAAGAGCAGTGGCAGAATGCATTTTCTCTAATTCCCTCCATTGTTTCACTGTTAGCTGGGGAAAACTGTTTGGCAGGGTGTTAAGTGTCTGAAAGTAGGGTAGAAAAACTGTTTTACGGGCTGAAATCTGGCCAAAGAGTCCTTTTTTCCTCACTGCTCTCACTTTTTGTTGACTGCCTCATGCATGCTATTTTATACCTGTATCTTCTCTGTATGATCACATTAATTACATTCCATCCATTCCACTTTGATATCTCATTAAAATCTTATAAATGATCATGCAGTGACCTTGAAGGACATGCATAATACATGAAAGTAAACCTGCAGTAAAATGTATTCTTTCACTCCTGACTGGCTACATCCCACATTTCTTTTTCCTATCCCCAATGACCCCAATATGGGGAGCTGTGCTAGCTGAGCCAAGGTATGCAGTAGTGTGCAAATCCACTAACTCCATTAGCTTTCCCTACTGATGACAGCTGCAATATGTTAATGGCTTATGTTTGGATGTGATGGCCCTGCTACTACTTAGGGCACTATGCTAATTACCATAAGATGGTGACAACAGGTGCAAGTGTCACTTCATATTATCATCATGTGTATGAGAAAAATAGCTAGCAGCACCAAAAGCAGCTCAAGAAAATGTAAACTTTAGTCAGCAGCCTGTGATTCTCTGAAGAACTATTCTTTAATGCTTATGATTAAAGGATTTACAGACTGATATTGTTGCTTTTTCTGCAAGTACAGTAATTTTGAATTCATAGGGATGTCTTCACAAGCTATTTAAAGTTATGTCTCAACAACAAGCTCTTAGGTGGTAGTTCAAGTAAAATGCAGAAGTCCTGCATTTATGAAGGTTTCCTTACAGAATAAAAGTTTTACTAAGCCACATTTGCTGCAGTGAATATATATTGGAAGAGACATGATTTCCAGCTGAATGAAATCACTGTGTTTTGCTGGCCTTGTGCTCGTAACATAGCTCTGCTCTATTGTCAGATTTGCTTATGTATATGTATACTTTTCTTCCTCCCTCTTTGTCAGGGTTTAATACATCCTTTTCTCCTGATAGACAGCAATTTACTGAAGCCCAGTGGTGGCCCTCCAGAAGGCTGAGCCAGCAAGATGGTTGCTTTTTTACCCTTAACATAGTCTTACTATCATAAGAGAAATTAAATGGAATGTACATGGACACACCTTAATCCTTTGTTAGAAACAAAAATAGCTTAGGAGGCACCTTTATATGAAGTAGTGAATACCTATTCTATCCAACTAATTATTTTCGAGTAAAAAAGGTTTTTCACAAAAATCTTTTACTATTATTACAAAAGTTTGTCACTATATTACCCCCCAAGAAGCTAGGATTAAACCAGAAAACAGAGATATTTTTAAATTTCTAAATAAAATGGGATGGTCCTGAGGTTCTGTATTGAGCACTCTCACAGCTCTTAGACCATAACGGGCATGTTGAAGAAGAGACTTTTTTTCCCTAAAGGCTAAGCTGTGCAAATACAAAACTAAAATGTAAGTTGTCTTTTAAAATAAAATAAAATAAAATGCAAAACTTCATATTTGAAGAAAATTTCAGTTTATACAGAAGGAAAAAAAAGGATCATGGTCAATTTCTCTAAGCTGAAGATCAGCACATTTTTTGCCCAACTTGAAAAATTCTGTTTATATATCCTGCTACACAGAACCAGTGCTCAAGAGCCTCATGGTCCCCATTATTTTCATAGGTGAGGCTCAATGTGACTTATCTCACAATACCTTATCCCTTCACTGTAGCCCTTCCACAGATGAAAATGAACACACAAAGGGAATAGAAATTTGTCTGTGGATGTCAGTGAATAAATTAAATGGCAGCAGCTACAGACATTGTGACGTCTTGTTTTCAGTAGAAATGAGATAAATTTGTCAACCTAAATAGTATTACTTCTATCAACAGGCTAACATTCTCCACTAATGCCTTGCCTTCCAACAAGGGTTTTTCTTTGTGTGACTTTGGGGTTTTTAGGTACCAGGGAAAGCAGCCCAGAATATACTAATGCCATGTTGTGATCAGCTTGGTACTAACATATAAAAATACTGCTGGGTAAAACAGACAAAAGAAAAGGTTAATCATGGCTCTCAGTTCTGAAATCAAAATAGTGGTGTAAATGCTTGAAGACTTGCCCCTTCACAGTACTCCATGCTCCTTTGCAGATTTTAAGGCTGTGGCAGGAACAGTAATGATGACTGACTTTGATCTCTTGTATAACCACAGCCACAGAATATGTGAGTATTTTTAATGAATCCAGGTGATCACATTGCTGTATTTCAGTTGAAATGCTTTTGCGTCTTTTTTTTTTTAATTTAGCAGCAGTGATAGATAATTAAAGATTAGAGAGGGATAAATAAAGAGCAACTAATTACATATGAAATTCTGAAAATAGTCCTTAAGAGTGGAAAAGTAAATGTAAAAACAACAGATTTATGATTTTCTGATTCTATGCCTTTACACATAGCAGTATCTGACTGACATTACATCTATTTGCTGGTTGTGAAGAAGTTCTATTAAATGCAAGTGAATCTTGACTCATACTGTAAATCATCAGAGCTTTATAAACAGGGAGGAGCAAAATTCAGTTCACCTGTCTGCATGGTCTAGTCTGTCACACAGAGCTACAAGTGATGCTTTATGCAACCTGCTCTTGTTCTCTTTCCCTGTATGTGCCAATATCCTTTACATGGTAGATTTAACCGTTCCTCCTTGTGTCCCTGTCTCTCATTTGAGACTGCAAATGTAACATGGTTATCCAATACCAAAAATTCCTACCTTTTTTCTGTATATACATGGCCTAAGAGGTATATATATGGAGATGCAATGTTCCTACACAAACTAATGTGATTCTGGCCAAGCTGAACATATTCTGTGGGTAGCCATAGCCTAGAAGAAGAAATTATAAGGAATTTTCAGTGGAAAAATAAATAATTTCTATTTCCAGTACACTTTTTTTACCTCCCTAAATTTCCAGATTAGGGATCCAGGGATCCACATTCTTAACACATTCTCCTGTAGCTAAAATATAAACCAAAAACATCAGAGTTGAAGAGTTGAGTATAAAAAGAGAGGACTGCCTCCTGAAAAAAAAAAGCTTACTCCATGCCACCATGTGTGACACAAAAGTCTGATTTCTATACACAGATATATTTGCACATGTCAAGATAAATAATGAAAAGTCTTAATTTTTCCATAAAAGTGAAAGTTTCTGGAAAAATCCCATGCTCTCCAGGGGTACATTACAAAACTGTGAACTTAAACCACAAAGTTAAAGAGGCTTTAGACTCTCCTCAGCAGCATGACCTACTACTCCCTTGTTGCATCAAGCTGCAGTGATTACGCTGCTATGAAGTTCCTTTCCCATGTTTCTACATCCAGGCAATTATAGGTACTGTGGCAAATCCTAAGGGCCAGTCCTCACTTGGCTTAAACACACAAGCAGTCACATTGAAATCAACAACAAATTTGCCCAAATGAAGCAAGACCCAGAAATTAATCTCAAGTCATCCCTGTATTCCGTCTATGAGAGTGTGACCGTAGATGGAATGTCCTATTCCCTGACAAATCACTTAACTCCTTATGCCAAATAATCTCAACTACCACTTTTTTAGTGACTATTTCCATTTTATTTGCTGTATACTGCAAATATCCCATCTGTAAGAAAGCCCTTTTTGCATACTTGTAATACACTCTGCAACCTTCTAGTCAATATCTCCTCTTGATCTTCTAATTAACTCTTAGAAATTTGCAATTCTTAAAAATATAAGTGTAAATCCCCCCCTTCCCTAAGCAGACATGTAAAATATGTTGGTATTGTCACTCTGTTGAAGCACATTGTCTGAATTACATTCCCCCTGTTGAGACTTAGACTGAATGAATTGTAACTGCAGTATGTCCAACTGTTTCTTAAATAATTTCCATTTTTTTCCTGCACCAGGTTTCCTACACAGTCATGAGAGCTGGCCTCATTTCCATCAAGATCATTCAGTTGTTTATGTTACCACAAGCTATTCCTTCTACTAGAACTGAAAGTATAAGCAATTTATATTGTGGGATATAATGAAAACCAGTTAAACTTCCAGAAAACCATCCCTAATTTATACAATTATATCAAAATGCCTTATAGTATTATAAGTTTTGCAAAACTTCCACTAAGCCAGAACTAATTTTGTTGTTTCATCTTCTTTTCTTTTCTGTGTTGTGAATTTGTGATCACTAAATCAGCCCTGCTCTATTTATCAAGATGGGCTGATTTTCTAGCTCTGGGTGCCAAGAACCTCTGATCATGAAGTTCAGTCAATAAACTGACTTCAGTAAGTAAGCAATTATGCATTGCCTCTGGAAACATGCTTCCCACCTTACAGGTTTTGCATACTTGTTATCCCAGTAAGTATCTGTGAAATTAAAATCCCCCATGATCAAAGTTTCAGGTTTTTTTATAAGTATCTCTTAGCTGTAAACATGTTGTTTGTTTCAGTTATTCTAAAACACAATTTACAAGGTAAAGTGTCTACAGTCACCACTGTAAGTTGTTTCTTTTAATCAAGCAGCTATGTACCAGAAAAGTGAAACACTATTTTGCATATACACAGTTAAAATATACAAGCCACACACAAACAATAATGCTTCCTCTGAGCTCATGGTTTATTAAATGCAACAAAATTTAAATGACACAAATTTTCCTCTAACCTGTGAACAGCCAAAAAAGACCAAGCATGTCACCTTTGTGTCATTTACTTAAACACCAAGAAAATTACCATCTCCAAAACCTTTTACTAGAGGTAGGATAAGTACATTGCAGGGGTTTTAGAGTTAAAAAAACCTAATTTGGACCAATGAAATTGAATATGCAATTCTAATTTTAAAAAAAAGCAAGAATTAACTAAATACATATGTATTTGAAGACTTAAAAGAGAGATGTAAAAAAAAGAGGCTGTAGTTTTGAATTTCTGCCTATGTTTCAATACAGTACTTTAATCTCTCAAATATCAACACATTAAACCAAAATGTTCAACTTTTTGTTGAAGCATTTTTTTTTTCTCTTTCTTTATCTTGAACACAAAATTAGGACACTGAATTTGCAGAAAGTTATTTATAGTGGAGAAATACATACCAGAATATTTGAAATTTCTACCTGAATAAATATTGGTGGGTCGCTTATTTTGACTGTTTGTCACCTACCAAGTGCCTCACTGAGGCTTCAGGAAGCTACAAAGTAGGCCTAGATGTTAATTGAATAGACAGGCAAAATGATTATTTGCATTTTTCTCTAATCTTTCTTCCCCCACACCTTTCCTTCGACTTTCTTGATTGCTGTGGAAAACACCATCATCCTACTTACTGTTCAAGCCCATAAACAAGTCTTCAGCTTGGATCTCTGCCTAGGTACTGTCATCTAAACTAATATATTTGAGAATCTATTTTTAAGCAGCAGAATATAAGTCCTTTCCTGCCCACTTACACAGAGAAGCCTTTTATCACGTCATTTCTATATTGCTCCTACTTTTTAATCTCTATTTTTGACAAACATTATGTTTCTCCATTTATATATTTGCTGCAGACAGCATACCTACCTGCATTTTGTCCACATTTGGCTTGTTCCATAGGAATATTTTGCCAGTCATATCAATTTTAAACATTTCTCTCTTCACCAAGAAGAGTCCTCACATGGAGTGCCAGATGCTGCAGTAAATCCTCAGGTTAAGTTTTACAACAAGTTTTAAAACAACAAGTTTTCCATGTTGTTGCTTAGAAGAGCCCCCACTCTTGAAAAACTGAGTATCCAATCTCCTTTAAATTCCTTGCTAAAATTCTCTCTGACTGCAAATATTTCTGGAGAATGATGCAATTATTAGATCAAGGCTTCACTTGGCTTCTCTTTTTTCTCCACATGCCCTCTGCATACCCTGTGCATCTCTCTCTCTTCGCCTTGCTTGAGCTCTGTCTGCTCTTTGGAGCAAGGATCATGTTTTTGTTTTTGCTCACCTGACCACAAAGTTCTGGTCACTTTGTGCCCCTAGCAGGGAACAGCCCAGACAGAGAGCACCAGGGGAAAACTCATGTCCCCTACACACAACAGTTGACCAGAGTACTCTGGGATGTCTCATTGGAAGAACACATTCATTTTCAGGCAACTCTACTCAACCCACAGTAAATGTAATAGTAGTTGGAACACCTACTTGACATACACATGGCTACATTTAGGTCTTTTCTGGTTTAAGAGAATCTGGAGCTGAATTTCACCTCTGCTGGCAACTGCTGCTAAGCAGTATGTGGGTCTATCCTCTTTCCATGACATTTTGTGGGAAAAAGGAGCTGGAGATAGTAATTCATCCTTTCTGCTAATCAAAACCCAGCAGACTCTCCTCAGGCTCAGTTTTGCTCTGAATTTAAGCATTAGGCTTACTCGAAGTATCTCTACTGCCTATGCCACTCTTTCCATGGTGGGAGTCCCTAGAGGCAGCAGTTTGTCAATCCTGTAATTTTCTGCAGGACAAGAATCTGTGACGAGTGACTGACCTGAGGGAAAGACTGCCAGTTGCTCTACCCAATTTCCTCTGCTGCTTCTGGTAGAAGATGGCTTTTTCAGACAACTTGCCTTGTTGTTCACAGAGCTGTATCATCACTAACACTGAAATGATCAAAAAGACTGCTCTTGTGTCTCTGCAGTTATTTATGGGAAAATTAGAAACAAAGACAAAAGAAGATGAAAGCTCCTGTGAAAATATCTTTGAAAAGCATTTAACTTAGATAAACCTGTCCATTTTTTCTTGCCAATGGAAAGAAAGAGCAAACCCTTTAAAGACAGAACCTTTGAACCACAGTCTCTGAAGAGCATTCAGGTAAAGTTGTTGAAGTTTTGATGCAGTAGAAGAAACTCAAAAGAGGGTTGATTTTGCTGTCCTAGAAAGGATGTGTCTCTGACCAAATAGTTTTCCTAGTTACAATCTGCCTGTTTGATATCTTATACAAGACCTCATTTTTAAGACTTCTTCATTAGACTTTTCCTTATTGTAAATTGAACAACTAGAGATGATGATGATAACAAAATTGATAGATCTGCTTATGGAGGAGATGAGGGAAGGGAAAATAGTATGAAGAATTTAGGCCAATAAGGACCAAAAAGAACTGCAGGTGTTTTGGTGCTAGCAAGAAGGAAAGCTAAGCAGAACTGATAAAGACTGGGATGTAATCAACTATCAACAATTACTGAATCAAAGCAAATGTCCATTCTGCTTCTAGGGGAAGCAAGTGCTGGAGGGTGAAAAAAAAAGAGTGAAGATCAAGAAAAGAAGTCAAAGTCCCTAATCAAGTCTAAGGAGTAGCTTAAAAAAATGGAAAATCTTTGATACCTTGTTCTGGAAGTAGCCTGGGAGCTAGCTAGATTTGTAGGAGATCATTCCTTTGCTTTCTCCATAAAACAAAAGAAAATAGGAGGGACAAAAGATACCATTTAATCTTCTTCCAGAATCTGTGCTCTCTGGAGAGCCAGGTAACATGCTTCCAATATCTGCTGGTCAGTTTTCCATCAGGGTAAGTTGGAAAACCTTTTGGCACATTCACAGTTCTGTAGGTGCTACACTAAAAGAAGGAGGCATCTGCTGCATTATGTAGCCACTTGCTATCCTGGTGCAACCAGCAGAGATACTATTAAGCAGCAGTGATTAATCTTTTGACAGCAAGATTCCCCACAGTGAGAGCTAAGCTAGAGGCTGAAGAAATATGGAGATTTTTTTTTTCCACATTACTTTGCTGTGCACCACAATAAGGTTTCTTTTCAAGTCTTTCAGTTCCCATTAAACATGCTTCTTGGGACTACGAAGAGCTTGAATAAATCAAGTTTATTTTGTGAATATTTTAACCTTCCATCAACCTTCCAGTATTTCTTTATTTCACTTCACCTCAAAAAGCTTTTGAGAGAGAAAATATGAAAAATATACCATTTGCACCCTTTTCTTCAAATCCACCCTCTTCTCTGATTTAACATAAAGGGATCTTATTAAAATTAGTTGAATGACTTGGCCCTTGTATACAACACTTGTCTTATACATCCCATCTTATGTGAAAATATCAGTGGAATAAGAGCCTTCATGTACTGTGTAATACTGTCTCTTTCAAGGATATGTCCTCATTCAAGGAGCTGTGCATTTGTTTTCTGTATTAGTTTCAGTGAAGAGGTTTAGTGTATCCTGACTGGCTTTATTTTTTGTCTCTAATACTGAAAATATAAATTTTTCTTTATGTACCAAGGGAGTTCATTGGCTGTTCTGAACAGACACACTAAGACTACTCCATATTCCATATTGAGTTATTGAAAATATGAATTAATGCCACTGAAATCAAAAGAAGTTTATGAGTATAAAACTGACATGAATCAGCTCAGGAACAAACTTGTGTCTGTAAGCTCAAATCATGTGTTTGGTTCAGATGTAATACTTAGCCAGAAGTAATATTTAAACTGCATCAAGATTAAGGAACTGATTCTGACATTTTTATACTCATGTTGAGAACTTCTGTGTTGATCACTGATTCCAGGGTGAATATATAACCGTAGAGAATCAGTGCATTGAACACATCATCTTTTAAATTCTGTTTTCTTCTGACTCTTGCTTTGCCCTGATGTCAGAGCCCAAAGGCATTGTTGTAGAGCCCAGGTCAGAATTCAGTGGACTGCCTCCAATAGTAAAATGGAATAAAATCAATAACAGCCCCCAGGAAGTTCAATATCTAAAGGCTCCATCCTAGACTGTGTGTACACGCTGCAGTCATCTAGAGATTCTTTGGAGTATCTGAGATGACAGTTTGGTCTGTAAGTAAGTGCCATTAGTGGCGTAGCACAGAAGTGAAATTATTTTGTCTTTGAGCTTTTCATCACATACATTTGTCAGTTGTAAACTTCATTATGTTGATCACTTCCCTGAAATCCAGTTTCTTAGGGGTCTTTCAAATGTAACACCTGTGTTTGCAGTCATGCAGTAAACATGTAAATGTACCATGAGTTAGTGTGAATTGGTTGATTTCCTGGTGGAACCACAGATGAAGCTATTCATGGGGGAATATATGCACTCTCTTTGTGATGTGGGCTTTAAGTCCTTCAGCAGTTAACTCTATGTTTGCATGATGTGTGCTGCCCTTGCAAGGACTGTGAGCTTCAACACCAGCAGAGACACAATACAGCTCTGTAATCTGAGAACTATGGCACACTGCAAATTGAGTCCCAGGTCTTCTGTCTGTGCATGGCACCTATCAGTAAAGTAGGCACATCTTTCTGTTCTCTTTCATATGGTGATGAAGGGCAGCTGAGGGGCTCCTCCTTGCTGCTGCTGAGCCTGGAAATGATGAAGAAAAAGGCTGAACAACACCTTTGGAAGGGATGAGACAAGTTTGAAGTAAAAGAGTTGATCTGACAAGTACAAATCTGATAGCTGAAACTATCACACTGCTTTGGTACTGAGAAAGCAGGGGAGGAATAAGAGAAGAAAGATCAACTACTGCACTGCAGCAGTTTACCTGGGGCTGAGGAGATCTTTCTTTTAATATGACCTAGTTTGTTCAACCTTAGCCAGCAGGAAGATAACAACAGATCTCAAATTACATAGCATTTACAGGTATTTTAAAAAGTGAATAGACTCCCTCATAGACTGCAAGTGACCAATTTCTGTTCCTTAACTCAGCAGCTCTTTAACTAGTTGTTCAAACTATCTGAAGATGTCTTCTGCTCAAGACTCCGTTAAGGACCAAGTGTCCCCTTTCTTACTGTTGGGTTTCACTTAGGATATTTCATCGAGTCTAGAATGAATGTTTAAAAACTACTTTGTGCTAACAGATGACAGAAGTAAGCCTGCATACCACAGTTGGGCACATTACTGACATCCAGTAATGACATTCAGTTCAGCGTATCTGGGGCTGGGAGGCAGTTCCTAATGCAAAGGTAGTTTAAAAAATTATATATATCAAAGCTATATTTTTAAATACAGTCAGCTCTTAAACTTTCTTCCAAAGTACATTATGGACTTAATAAATGCTGAGAGGTTCTACAGTTTGACTGAGGGAGATAAAGTACATCTTGAAAAATATTGGAGTATCGTCATTTCTCCCAGAGTTGGAAATACTGAATTTACATCTCATTGTAATCCATTCATTGGTTTACAGACCTCCAGTTCTCCAGGGAGCATCCCAAATTCTGATGACCTCCCTGAGTGCTGGATTTTGCATTTGAATCTGATTTATCTGAAAGATGTATTAAGAAACTTCACGTAACCAGAGAGTTCCCTATTGACTACACATCTGAGGAGGCTCAGGAGCACAAGTTATTCCAGCAAGGATATGGAATAAATTACACTCAATAATTTGCCTCTAGATCAGCCTTTCTCCACACAGTGGAATAATGTATTCATCTGGACAAGCAGGCCCCATTTCAGAGAGTGTTTTATGCAGTGTATATGTTTTACAAGAGAGCAGAATAGATCAAATATTTGGCATAGAGACTTACTTTTTACAATCTCTCAAGAAAATAGCACTTATTTCAATTTGTGCAGGTTTGCACTGTCAACTGAAAAATTCATTTCTTAACTATCTCTGTGACATCAGTACTTGGATTAATCACCTATTCCAACAACTTTTCAAAGAACTTTGACTTTAAAGATAAACCCCAGATTACTGCAGATGGGAATGGTATTCATAACTCAGGACTTAATATGTTATGGTAAGACACAAAGACTTTGACAGTTTGGTTTATGTAGACATGACTACCCTGACAGTTATGGATAAATGTTTGAATCTTAAAATATGTTCTTCACTTACCACTTATAGTCCTTCATGGCAAGATTTTTTTTCCTTCTCTCTCAGTGTTTTTCTGCCTGAATGATAGGCCTGGGTTTCTTCAGTTCAGTAATGAGCCCACAGTAGGAACAGCAAGCATCCCAGCTATCCTTTGCTGGTTATTCAGTGTTCCTGAAATCTTGCTGTGTTTAAAAACTTAAAGGCTCCAGCACTTCAGAGCATATATTGAACCCTGCAAATTTAAATACCCTGGGTAATATTCAGTCAGTCTGAAAAAAAAGCCCAAAAAAACCAGATACTTGATGGCCCAATAGAGAAATTAAAGAGTTATAACAAGCAACTTCTGATTCCAAAGGATCCAGGCTATTTTAAGGGGAACGTACTGCTGTAGAAGAAAAAAAATTCTTTCAAGAATAGAAGGATAGAAGGCAGTGGAATAAGAAGTCCTCCGGGATCTTTCACAAACTGCAACCTTCAGCTTGGAAATTCACGGTTCTCATTTTGACAAAAGTCACTCTTTTCTTACTAGTACCAATAGACCAGGGAAAGGGAGAGACATTCTGATTTCTATGCACAAATGAAGTTGTCATGTTCAAGCATCCTGTCAGATGATGAAAACATTAGTTCAGCTAAATCTCATCCTTCTGCTGAAAACTTTCTCAGTCTCCAAGGTTTCACCCTTCATCAATGCTGAATTGCTTGCCTGTGTTTCCAGGTTATCTCCATGCAATGTCAAAATACTGCAAACAGTGCTGTTCATACAGCATCTCTGGCAGCACCCAACCCACAAAACACTTGAAATGTGGTGCAAAATTTTGTTCACTTGGCATGAGAATTCCTGCCCTCTCTCAGGCCTTCTCTAACCATATGTTCACATCAGTCCTACTGACATTGTTGGGAATTGCGACGAACCCAGAGGAAAAGCCTATTAAAAACAAGTGGTGTTGTACAGCTCATAATATATGCTTCAGTCAGAAAAGGAGGAGCTGAGCTTGTTACTTCACATAAGTAATGGGAAACTGGTTTAAAGAGGGCTAAGAGAAATCTCTTACCTGGCTGAAATCTTGGTGTGAATGAACTTGTAGAATAGATGATCCAGAAGAGTTTCTGCAAAGTGTTGAATTCTTCAAGCATTAGAAATGTCATAAAACACCAAAGTTAGATAAAACATATCTTCCTTTCCCTCTGAAGTCCCTGTGGAGAGGCATAACTTTAGAAAGTGAGCTCAGATTATTTGGATTCTAAAAGAAATGTAGAAATCTTCCTTATTACAGTAATTGGGACAGGGATGATCACAACATCCAGAGCATTTGCTTCATATTGGCTGGAGATGATATTTCATTCTAACATTCTCTGTAGTTCAGAACATTACTTTAACAAGGATGTATATATATATATATATATACACACACTATATATATATATTTGTAAGAGAAAAACTCAGATTTATTCTACAAATAGAAATTGCTCTGATAAATTTAAATCAATGTATTTCAGTGGTCTCTATGTATGGATGCTTTTTAAACAAAATATCTGTTAATGGATTTAATCCGTTTTGTTAGAGACCTTTAGAATATTATATAAATTAAACATAAGTGTATAGAATTCCTTTGATTTATCAGGATCTCCAAGTGCTACTTTTACCTACTCATATATGTGAATGCATTTCAACCCTTAAAATATTTTCCTATACTTTATACACACATCAGCTGGGTTAGATAAAATACTTTCTCTTTAATATTTAGAGCTGAAGATAGTAGGTAAAATATGGATTTTCTTTTTTAGTCCTATAATTGTAAAAATTTGGTTTATTTATTCTACAATTTTTTTCCTCCATCAGTAAAAAAACATCCTAGAACAATATAAAGTATAACACAGAATAAAAAACAACAAACGGTGTGAAAAATAGAAAAAGTGCAACTTCTTTTATCAAAACAGGTCATATCTACTTAGCCAGAGCAATTTCTTTTCCCATGTTTTGTGGAACATAAATGCATAATATGTATCTATATTGCTGACAAAAATTAAATTATTTTGAAGAACTAATAAGAAAATTTGATTGGACAGTTAATAAAATGAATTTGTGACTAATGACTGAGAAACCAGGTTTCAACTCCCTGTGTAGGAGTAATGTGATTTCATTAAATTGTTGTAGAGTTTTCACTGAAAATTCTTCCTTATAAACAGCCCAAGAATCAATCAGGATTCCCTAAAAACTTTAAGTAACCACCTAATAATGACAAGAGTTTGTTCTTTTCTATATGGACTAGAATGGGGGTCTGGAAAGGGCATTTACAGATTAAAAAAGAATACCTGCCTCATAAGATAACATATTCCATAGGAATTTTTCCAACCATTTCTTTTTGAAACTTGAAAAATATTGATGTTTTTATTGGAAAGTTCTTCCCTGATAGAAAATTTGCCATATCTCTTTATAAATTATAATGGATATTAACTTTGTGTTAAAAAAGTATACTGAATGCTGCATCTGAATTTGTCTGTCTTCAGGTTCTTTTAATCTTCTCTTTGATCAGCTGGAAAGACAAGAGTCTTTCTGAGTTGTACACTCCCTTTAAAGTGAATTTCCCCTCTGTGAGTGTACCCAGAGCCTTTTTCTGTGGTTGGTTTTCTGGTAGAGAAAAAGAGGATTTGGATCAGAATTTTGAAAAGGCGTGTTCATTACAAGCTAGTCTTGTCCCTTCTCTGTCTGTCTTCAGATACCATGCTGCTTTTCTCTGAATTGTCAGCCCTCATCTTTTTGCTCTGTGAGCCACAGTCATATCATGTGGCTATCACAGTTGTAATCCAACACTCCTTTTCAATCCCATTCTCTTTCCATAGGTAATTCTAGCTCCCCGATCTTAATTACTCAGTCTTTTCTTTACTGTGTTTTTGTTCAACCCACTTCAGACAAAATTTCCTCTCCTGAGTTGTTGATCCAGCCCCATTGTCTGTGCAAACTGTCAGTTTTAACCCCACCCCTGTGAAATCTCCTCTCAGTATTAGCTCATGTCCACGATTTCCTGATTAGTTTCCATACCTTGCCAGCACAAGTCAATGCACCCCTGGGCTAAGCAGGTTTCAATTACCCAAACTCTGCTCAGCTTCTCTCCCTGACAGAGCTGGGAAGACTTCATATTCTACAGCCATGGCACCATTGGAGCTTCTAAAGGAGTAGACCACAAGTATTTATTTTCTAGCAGACATATATTACTGATTGTTTGCTTTCTGTATTAGCTTCTACTTCTAGAAACAGCTGGACAGTTTTTTATGAGTTGTATCCCAGAATTTGATCCTGAAGATTTCAGGCCACTGTTAGAATTTGATGAATTTTTTAGCAACTGATAATAGTTCACTGTAACAGATAGGAATCATTTATTGTAGTGGTATCAATTCTATTAATCCCATAGTATACAAGCCCAAAGCACCAAAGTAGATTATACAACATCCAAATCAGAAACACCTGAACCATATGCTTTAAAGACACATCTGACTCATGAGAGGTTTACAAAAACTGTTGGCAATATTTAGTTTCACCATCAATTACACACATTTTGTTTCAGTCTCCAGCAAGGGATTTTAACTGCTTTGTGAAAGTTTAAAACTTGACCTTCATTAAGCATCTTGGGTAAAATAATTGAAAGGTCTGAGATTCGTAGTATGTGCAGCATGGGATTTTTTCCTTCTAACTTAAACCACTAAAAAAGATGTCTAGTGTAAGCTAATATTATAACATCCATCAGCAATCAGCAGATAGAGACAGCATCTAGTAATTCATCCTGTTTACCCTAGACACCTACCTGAGGCGGGATCAGGTCACCCTCTAGCAAACTCTAAATTCAATCCACCAAATGCAGATGTAGCCCACATAAGACTAAATGCCTACATTACGAGAGCTAATAAAGTGAGATGAATCATACTCTGAGAATATAAGAGGATAGATTTATGTTTATTCTTTATTGAAAGAGACTTTTTATAACACTGAGATATCTCTTTGATTTGTGACAATGACTATAGTTTTAAATCCTATATTCTGAGGCAATTTCTGTATTAAAAGATATGTTATTCTGATGCTATAATTTAACAAAGGTATTTCATTTGCAAATGTTCTTTATCAAGGTACACAATTTCTCCCACTAAGGAATTCGTATCTGCTAGATATTCAGCAGTAAAACTGCTGGGACTGAGGAAGTGGCATTTAGCTGGAAGAAATGAAATGTTGAGTATGCAAATGGGTCATGGATGTTCATTTGTTCTGAGCCTTGCAGGAAGTATGTCTTTATTCAATACTGCACATACTTGGGAATGACCCAGAATATAATATTTGTGCATTTACTCATCTGTGCTTCCCCAAAGCATCAGGGAAGTTAAATTAGACAGAGGGATGATAGTAGACTATGAAAATCACAAAATTATTGGGAAAATGCTCTGCCTTAACAATTCAGGGGCATTTTGAGTTGTTTTATGAGAGCAACCTGTAGCTATGAAAAATGCATTTGTTTGTTCGCAATGTTTAGCCATGTGAGATAAGTCTTGTAAAACTGGAAGAGTCTTTATAAGTAAGAAAGGGACCAAAGTGGTAGAAGTGTATGGGTAGTTGCCCTCCCTCTCTTTAAAGATTTGCAGATTTGCAGTGGGATTCACTGAGAGCAAGTATCTGGTGGGGAAAAAGCACTCTATGGTCCTACACTAGTATTAATTTTAAAATAGCTGTACAGCATTGCATATGAGCATTTTGTATTTCATCTATCTCTCCTTTAATTTAGATGTTCATTATCATTTAAACCATTGACAAAGATATGTGCATAAACACAAAATATAATAATTTTGAAATATGTCATGTCAAATGTTACAGATAGACATAATTCAACCAAAAGATTTTTGCTACTTTGGAAAATACTTGCAAATTTCAGTATGCAGGCTTCTGATATTATCACAATACAGACTGTTATATTTTTACAATACAGCACAGATACAGTCTTGAATGCTGTCTTGTGAGACCAGAAATTTGAATTTATTTCAATATTTTGAGGTTAATGATATTTTTCTGTGCGTTTTCTTGACAATCTCACTTGTGTTTTGATGGGCACAGAAAAGTCCTAAACTCCAGATAACTGTTAAAAGATTCCAAACATTTTAGGAAAGGAAACTGGTTGTCAGTAGGCAAATGAAGAGGGCAGTTTTCATGGGGTAATGACGGCTGCTGAAGAACCCCTGGTCAGTGGTAACAACTGAAAATCACATAAATGCATAACAATGGGCCTCACTGGCTGGAATGAATGAAAATTATTAAAACCATCTCTGCCCAAACTCCTCGTGATAGTTATATCTAATTCACCACTGAATGCACTTTCTAGCTTGTTTTAATGAAACAAAAATGTTAGTTTCAAAGAAATAAGCACTTCCGATTTTAGAAATATTGTATAAAGTAGCTGTTTATTCCTCTAAATGCCTAGACTTTTGAACAGGTGATTCTGTATTGGACAGGAAATCATTTGTCTATAATAGTCATCTAAGTGCCAAAGTATAATGCAATGCTCAACAAATATAAAAACTCTCAAAATGCTGATGACAGAGTTACTGAAAACTTGTTATTGAAGATGCAGAGTAATCCTACTTTGCTGGAGATATAGACTAAGGGCAGACATGCCAAAAAGACAGAGCCAATCTCTCATGAGACAAGCTATTTTCCTCGGGTCCTAGCTGAGAAATTTTGCTAGGCTGATAAGCATCGTGAATACCTATGCATAAAGAAGAATAATTTCATTCCCCAGTATGATCACATCAGCACAGAGATGTCATGGAGAAACAAGTAATGCATTTAAAGGCCATTTTTCTCAAGAGAAATACTGTTGATATTGTGGGTTTCAGAAACAAGTCTAGGAAGTGGCATGTTCCAGTGCAAACAGGTGTAAAATTTAAAAGTACATAACAATATATTTTTTATATATTTTAAGCCATTTTAAGCCATTTTTCCTTTTGAAGCAGAAGTCAGGGCAGAGGTAGATGGAGGGTCTTGGTCATTGCACATTCTCACAGGTGAATTTCATCTGCTGAAGACAAGCATGTATCTTCAAGGAAAGGTGCTGTATATCTTATCTTGGGAGTGAACAGAACATTGGATTCAGGGTTATTATTGATATTTCAATTTGAATAGGCATTTCCATCAGTTGTGTTTTGTAAGAATATCATACCAATTAATCCTAGTGTTTGACTATGTGAAAACAACCAGTTCCTGTAAGTACAATACTCTAAAAAGTGTACTTTTGGAAGAGGCAATATGAAGATTTTCTCTCAATAGTTAACTGCAGCTGCTGTTAAATCACTTTGGAGTAGCTATGTTTTCATGAGAAAAATACAAGTCCGTGTATTTTGTGCTCCTAAAAAATGAAGGGAGACCCCATTTTGGCCTTTTAGGCAATTTGCTCAAAAGGCAATTTGCAAAAATTAGGTACAGCAGCTTTTTACATGGGCAGATAGTGATAGGACAAAGGGAAATGGTTTTAAACTAAACAATAAGAATTTTAGATTAGATGTGGAAAGAAATTCTTTAATCAGAGGGTGGTGAGGCACTGCAAGAGGTTGTCCATAGAAGTTCTGGATGCTCCATTTCTGGGAGTGTTCAAGACCTGGTTGGTTGGAGTACTGAGCAGCCTGATCTAGTGGGTGGCACACCTGCTCATAGCAGGGGGAGTTTGAACTAGATTTTCTTTAAGATCCCTTCCAACCTTTCTATGATTCAGTGATTCTGTTGAATATTTTTACCAGTAACAAGAGATGACTGTATCATAACATGGTCTCAAAGGCAGTGTCTGTGTAAACAGTTAACATTTCATGCTCTTCATTTCGTTATCTCTGGATTAGTCTCACTTCTCTCTGCATGGCAGAGCCCTTCACATTGTTTAGCTTCTAACTCAGCACAGCATATGTGCATAGGTTTAATATTAAGTGTACCTTGAGATACATTTACAATCCCCGTCAATTATGAATACAACTCATTTGCTAAGTCAAGCACAGGCTGAAGTGCTTTGCCAGTTTGGGATCTAGGTATCTGGAATGAAAAAAATATGTATTCAGAAAGTTATTCAAGGCAAGAGGGGAGAAATAAGATGACAATTTTTTTCACATATCATACAAGTGCTAAACTTGGCTTCCTGCAACTTTTACTATACCTCTTCTTTCCTAAAACTATCCTTACTTCCTTCCCACATTTCCCCATCGCCCATTTTACTTTCTCAAAGTTTCTGTTTCCCTGTTTACAGCCTCTGCTCTCACAGTCTTGCTCCCACATGCACACATATGCACCACAGCTCTTCCCTCTTGACCCAGGAAATGCAGCACAGTGCTGGGATGGTTAGGGTGGTGAGAGTAGACTGGCCAAACTACATCCTAGCTGAGCAAACTCTTCCCAGAATTCAGAGGGCTTTGACTGAAATCTCTTTGTAGCACAGATATTGTCCCTTCTTTACAGTTTACCCATTAACATGTTGCTTCTTAACTGTTTGTCTCTAAATCAATAAGTAGCATAGCAGCAGTTGAAGATAAAAAACTTACCAGGACTGGAAGGCTACTAGGACATGAGACTGTTAGGATGCTGTATTTATTTAAAGGCATCAAAATTGCTTATAGAAACTATTTATTTCTTAGTTACTTCCACAAAATTAAACCTTTATTGCTTTTTTTGGGTATGACAATACCAAGCTTAAATAAAACATGGCAGTGATGCAGGGGACAAAGATAAATACTGTCCCACTGAAAACTGGAAAAGTTGCCTGGGAGACTTAGTGAGATGAACTCACCCTGATTCTCCATAGGACTTCTGACATGACTCAGTTTTAGTCCACTAAATTAATCACTGAAATTAACCACTGACACATGACTACTAAATCCATAGGTGCATCAGTCTTGATTGTTTCCTCCTCACTTGGTATTATGTGAAGACTCTCTCACATCCTATTGCATCACCCCTTGTATGGACTGTGGGTTAGTTCTCGTTGAAGAAAAACATAAGTGCAATGCATACTTCAAATGTACTTTTAAGTATATATAAGCAGTAAATTTTTAATAAAAATAAGTCATTAAATAAAAAAATTAAGATATGCCCCATAAGGGGATAGCATATCTTCAGGATTTACCTGAAAGATAGTTTAAAACTGTGATAGACTCAAGAGGTAAGGATTAATATGAAAAAAAAAAGATCTGTGTAAACAGTTGCTAAGGCTGAATCTACTATGGATATCCAGAAAGTGGTGTACAGTCCAAAACTGCTATCCTGATTGATTTTATATATTACATTTTATAACCACCTGTAAAAGATATTTTAGTGACTTCAAAAAAAGTAAAAAAAATGCATATATTTACTGTCTGGTTTGCAGTACAGACTGTAAGAAAATAATCAAGAAGTGTAGTTTGTGTTATACTCTGGGGTCAGCACTCTCATCTGTGTGGCAACTGATTTGACAAGGGATTTGTTAGGTCTGGTACTGAGGTAGCAGGTGTCCTGCAGTAGGTATGTTTGCATCACCAGAAAAGTGAACAAGTGAGCTTTCTTCATCTGCCTTTTCCCCAGGGTCTAGCAAAATAATTTTAAAGCCTAAGAAATCAAACTCCACCTTTTATTTTCTTCAGTTGACCCTAAGCAAGACGGTTGCTGTCACTGTGTATGGCTGCGCTAATGCTGAATATCCAACAGCAGGCCATCTTCCCTACAGGTTTTGCTCTACTTTGCTGCATTTTGGTGCTTTTGGCTCCTCTTTTTCAGTTCAAGTTCCATTAATCCATTTTCTTTTCCTGGCTCACCACCAGCACACACATTATCCTTTTTTTTTTCTTGAACCATATTGAATGTGTCTTGTCAAGCTCCACTGCAAATTTGTTCTTTCCTCTTTGATGCCTTCCTAGAGACCTTGCTCTACCTTAACTGAATCCCCAGTCCATGGTCCCACATTACTTTTCATCAGTTTTAATTTATATCTCAAATATCCCCATTTTCCTGTCTTCACTTCTGTTTCTGCTAGAATTTTGCTCTGCTTCCAAGAAATCTTGGGCAACAAAAGCCATGACCTTCATTCCTCAGCTTGGCATACACTTCCATTTTCCTCCTCCTTTTACAGAGGTTGCACTCTGCTCTGTCATAGACATCAACATTTCTCTTTTGCTCGCTCTTCCAAATTCCATCCTCATGTCCCTGTTCTATTCCAGCTCCTCACATCCTTTGTTCCCACAGACAGCCCCTCTATTACTCTTCTCCTTACCTTCACACCCTATTTTGACTTTCACCTCATGGTACAATATGCTTTAGATGCTTTCATCTTAGAAGATGTCACCCTTGACCTTTCGTTCCTCTCCAAGTGCAGCCTTAACTCCCTTCTCTATTTCATTGTAAATTCATCAAACGACTTGTTTACAGTGAGTAATTCTTCTCCTCGCTTTTCAACCCATGCTCTCTCCAGCACAGCCTTCTCCCCCTGCCCTGTGTAGAAAATATTCTTGTCAGGCTCTCTCAAAACCTCTTCCTGGCCACTTTTTTCACTCTCTTTGGCATGTCTACCATCTTTTATGCAGCTATCTGGTCTTTTCTTTATATAAGACTACCTGCTCCCTTCTCATGATACTGTCTTCTAGTACTCCTTTTTCTTCATGCTTTTGTCACATCCTGTATAAATCAAATTCCTTCCCCACACAGGAAGGACTTATGAAATGGCTCTTCTTCCTTTAGATTTATACAATTCATATAAGAAAATGAATTGCAGGTGTTCAAAAACCTTCTTTAACTTAGACCTCACGAGAAACTCTGCTTGATGGACTTCTACTTGCTTGTGGATCCCTAGCTTCTTAACAAATCAAAAATGCTAAGCAAGGTCCTTAATTATTTTCTAGCAAATACTTCTTAATAACACTTTTCTGGATCACTGGATCACATTTTCATCTTCATTCATCTGAAGCATATTATAAAAAAACCCAAAACAAAACAATAACATATATATTGTAAACCCAGTACAGGCATTGTCTGAGTTTTCTAAGACTTTTAGTAAAGCCTTTTAAAGATGTATTTGTCTGCATCCTGTCACTCAATTATTCTTTCATACACACAAGTACTCACAAACAGATAAAGTCCTTCATCACCTTCTATATAGCTTATTGTAATGCTATTTTCTCCACCATTAATAAACACTGTTGTTGCTGTAGGGTTGCTGTAGCAAAGACCATCTGCCTGCTCAGTGTTTTCATAATATTTTCTTTCCTTCTCCTCTTGTCTCTTTTGCTCTACATAGTAGATGTAATAGCAACCTGCAAACACTCTTCACCCCTTCCACATTTTGCTTTTTTCAATTTTCTATTGATTATTGGTTTCACAGCCAGTATCAGAACTTGTTGTCCTTTTTTTCTAATTTTGAATGAGCTTTTTTCTCCCAAAGCTGCCCTTCATGGTTGCCTTAACATCTGTAAATACATATTTTCCTTTGCTGATTCTCCATTCCAGATTTCATCTCTTTTCTGTGAAAAAAAAGATCTTGAGAAAGTATTTTAGCACTTCATTACTATAAATACCATGCTGCTGTTAAAAATAAGCATTAAGTTGGCAGGCATAGCTGTTTTCCTCCATCTATGTCCATCTACAGTAAGTGTACACTGTTTCCTGTTTTATGGTAAAATTGTAGGCTTTTTAGGGCAGGGACCAGCTTTCTCCTGTGTGTTTGCACATTGCTTAATACAATGATGTCCTGGTTCATGACTCCTACGTGGACAAGTAAATAATAATGATAATATCTCCACTGTTCTTTCAACAGAGCTCACCCACTGAGCTGACGGCCTAAATGAAACCCAAGGTGATTAATAATGCATTCTTTTACTGACTCTTACACGTTATTATTCTTGTCACTTGTCAGGATCCACTTTGAGGGAAATCTGTTGTTTTCTGATGAAAAAGGGGAAAAAAAGGCAATTTCTTTTGTCCATTTCTTTTGAAAAGAAACTAAGAATGGGTGACTCATAGTGAAAATCACGGAAAAATTAACCCCCTCTCCTGGAAAGTAGTCCCATAAGTTGCCAGAGTTTTGAAGGATTGTCAAAATAATTCCCAAATATTATGTTAGAAATACAACTTTCAGCCTTATTCCAGTACTAATTAGGGCTTATTACTGCATGGACATTTGCCTGCTGAAAACTAGACCAAAGGACCAACAACCCATTTCACATAGGCTGCTGAACCATAAGTAGAAGATAATGAATTTTGGTTCCTACCAACCTGTGCCAGATTTGAAGCAATGACCTAGAGGTGAGAAATTCGACATCTCATTATCATTCCCCTGAGTGAAACAGTTCTCAAATCACAGGATGAAAAGAAGGAGGGAAAAACCAGGCCTTCCTGGTGTGAGTTAAAGGTCTGCCTGAACTTTGAATTTCAAAGCCTTTTCTCAATCATTAATTTAGTTCAACTTAAGTAGACTTTAAAGTCTTTAAATTAGATGACTGAAAATCTCAATAACCAGAATAAAAAAATGTAAAAACAATTTCAAAAAGAAAGGGAGGGGAGTTGCTGCCTCTTGCTCCTGTACACCCATCCCCCTTCCATTTTCCTTTGTCACAACAAGCCCAATGACGGAGATCAGATTAAATATGATTGCCCACTATTCTGCCCAGCTAACAGCTCACCTATGGTGCTCTCAAAAATAAATGTTGTGGCTGGGTTTGTACAAGCTTCAAATGCATATTTGACCTTTTAATATTTTATTTGGTTTTGTCAGTTTTTCCTTTAATACTTTAAAGTTTTTAGCTGAGGAAAATTGCCAGCATGGTTAACTACACAAATGGACCAATTTGCATATGGATGCTTTTGAGATCCTCAGCCTGATCTTCTCTATCAGCAGACTGATAGAAAAGCTATTGATGTATTGCAATGAAAAATGCACATTTCAGCTGTTAATAAATGGGTCTTAGAAAAAAAAAGTTAACAAATTGCCAAGTGATACCACAGAAATGACAGCTAAAGAATAAACATAATGCAATCTAATTCATTCTCACTAAACTTTAGACCTTTTCCTATAATTCTTTATATAAAACTCTCCTTTTTTTTTCTTGACCATTAATACTGATAATTATATCTGTATTTCTTAAGAATATTATGAGTTGCCATTTCTGCATAGTAGCAGATTGAATTTATTCACCTTACGGATATATTATTATCACAGATAATAACTGCAGCATGATAATTATCATTAATTATTCATTTGGATTAAGAGGCAAATAGGCTTGCATTCAAGGGTCTTCCAGAGCAGTGTTCATTGTTCCAGGGCCCTGTGTGCCAGTGTGACTAATTCATACTCCTTTCAGTGCTACTGTTGACATCTGACCGGTCCCATATGTATTTATTTCAAAATATTATAAAAGGAATAAGTGCATCATTTCAGGACATGACCACTAAAATAGACATATGGTTCTTTTCTGCCCTCTGAGTGAGAATACTCAGTTTTCTATTAGAGGAGATGCTCACAGAGTATCATTTCAATAGATCTCTATGTGTGCCCTATCTTTGCCTTCCTGTGCCATCCTACTTAAGCTTATATAAGCCAATATATTTACATAATAGCTTTTAGCACAAAGAAGAACATGTGAAGCTGTACAATTTGTTGTTCACTGAACATAGTATTTATTCAAACAGATTTTAGTCCATTCTGAGCTAGGTTTAATGTATAAAGATCTTCTAGTGCAAGGTGAAAAATACAAGGGAGGAAAAAAATTAGTAAGAAGGGGGGTATGGTTGATGAAAAAGGGACAATAAATAATATAAATGCTAATTCCTTTTCGTGGCTTTCACCCGATACTTATTAGCAAACCTCTCTCTCTCTCTCTCTCTCTCATTCCCTCTCTAATCTTTGCTTCATATCTAAAAAAATGTCTTGAAGGTAGTAACACGATCATCTGAGGACCAACATGACAGCTCCAATATTCACAGAGTGATAAATGTCAGTCTGGCTTTTATAGCTCTGAGGCTGCACTTATATATGCCCTCTGTGACTTACCATCTTTGCCTCCACAGATGATTCCTTTTTATTGTTAATATGTCAGCATGGCTCCAGTGCTATTCAGTATGAATTGCTCTGTAATAGTCTGGAACCCTCCTTCTCTAACCAGTTTTAGTTTGTTCCACTGTTTCCAGGCTTAATTTTAAGGCCATGTCCCTAGCATTCTGCAACAAAAGCAGCAGATTCCATGTGGAGCAGTATGTGTTTTATCAGATGTAAACACAGGACAAGGAAAGAAGATGCAGAGACAGCAAAAGGAAATAGTGAAATTTTGGCAATGCTGATAAAATATATTATGGGCATGTCAGGTAAAGACTGCAAATGTCAACAGGAAAAAAAAAGAAACCACCAGGGAAGGTTTTTATCCTAGTAGTAATCCCTTTTTGCACCCACATACATTACCAATATATTGTTGGCAAGGAGATGTATGCAAGGTGGAGAAATACGAAGGTACTTGCATCAAAAATGATAACCAAAAAAAAATATGCTTGCAGTTGTACCCTTCAAAATTTTCACCAAGAAATTACTTAGAAATTAGAAAGAGAGAAAACAGCAGAGTTTCCCAGCCTCCCTGCACTAGGTCACCTGGATAGAGACACATCCCTTGTAAAACTGACAGTGAGTGAAGTCTTCAGCCAGAACTTAAAAGCAGGAAAGAGGGAAAGGACTGCTTATTTAGAGGGGGTTAATGCAAGCTGGGGGCGCAGGGTGAGTGGCCAGCAGAAAAAGGTCTACCATTTGTATTTTGGAAACATCTAAAGACCAGCAACCAGAGTGGAGACATTGTCCTAGTGTTTCATGGGTCTTGGCACTGCAGATTAATTCCTCTTCCAGCTACCAAGATACAGAGGTCAAATGACATTAGTACATCAGGGCATAACTGATATGTTGAACTGGCAGAAAAAATTGCGTTTTACTAATGAAGGAAATAAGAGCTTCTTATCTGCATATATCAAAATTGTGCTATTCAAGGTTTTTGTTTTCCAAATTCTTGCTCATTCATAGGGAATAATACAGAAGATTTTATTAATTGTTGACAACTTTTTGGGGAGCCAGGGATAAGAATGGACAACAAAAGTAGCATGAAATTATTTAGAATTAATTCTAAAGTGCAATACTATACAGCAATGCACATCACCACCACTTTGGTAAAAATTGGGCTGCTGATGTCAGCAGAAATCTTCCAGAATAGCACAAGTCCAAAGTATAGCTTCTTTCAGTATAGCTTGTAGAGCTGGGTGTTGAATCCTAGACAATGCCAGAGGGAAAATAATGCTTTTCTTGAAGCCTCTTATTCTGTACAGAACTTTTAAGCTGTAATAATATGAACTTGGAAGAAGTGTGATTTTACTTCATTAAGTAACTTCGTTCTTTTAAATAAATCAGCAGCAGTTTTCAGCATTCAAGTTTGTCAACAATACACAGATGGCTGTGAAAACCTGTCTTTTCTTTCATGTATTTTTTGGTTATCATTCATTCTTTTTTACCAAAATAGCTGAGTCCCTATAGTTCTTTCCTACAATGACCCAAATTTATGTATCTTTCTTTCAGAGGGGTTTACTAAGTCAGAATAGTGGCATTACAAATAAGTAAGTTTTCAAATGTTTATCATCATTGAAGGCTGTCTCTATTGCAGAGGATTTTTTTTTTTTTTACACTATTCACTCAATTTTAAATCCCTTTTGAGAAGCAAGAAAAGATAACTATCTCTTTTACACTGGCATTCTCATCAGCAACTTCCAGAAAACAAAATATTTTGTGCTTTAAGAAAAAAAGAATTTTCATCCCAATTATTAAAACCCAGATAATTTCACTCCTTAAAAGAATGAATAGCTAAAATAGAGTTCTTAATGGAAGCAGTTCATTATCTTAATTAGCAAGTTCTAGAATAAGTTTTATAAAATCAATTATTTTTTTCATCTGTTAGAATGTCAGAGCATTTTACTTTGGCTTTCTGAGAAGTCTGGTAGTGTTACTATGTAACCCTCCACAAAACAGGAGTGATTTTATTTCAAAGGTTGGCATAAATGTCATAATTACATACAGTATTTGTATGAGAAAACAAAGTAGATCAAAGAGGGTGACAGGGAAGAGACAAACAGCCACAGCAACAGAGATTTCATGCTTAGAAAAGGAGCCAAAATACACTATATTTGATCTCCGTTAATACTGTTATAATTTCACCACGACTAATCTCTGGCTCTTGTGTATTGCTTCTAATCCTCCTCAGGTGCTGGGCTGTCTGTAAAAGCCAGTTCTGTCTGATGCTGTCATCATACTGTTCTGCTGCTGCAGCACTGAACGTGTTACAGGCAAATGCACTCTTGATCTCTCTGAGGATAATTTTAGTCATATCTAAGCTGGCAGGACATGAGTGAACTAGAACAGATGAATAACAAACTGGGAGTGACTGGACATAATTGAATATGAAATTTTCCACATCAGCAAGCAGAGAACAAAGAAAAGTAACCAAAAACTGTCTATGTCCCAAAGTTACAAATACTGATATTTTGAGAAGTCATCTGCACAGGATTGCATCAAAATGTTATTATATTTTTTCTCCTTATTTTCTGATCAAGCCCATTAGAAGAGGCCTCTTGACTGTTAGGTTGGGTTGGGGGTTTTTTCCATTTATTTATGGAAAGATATTTTTATATGCTAACCCAGTTAAGCTTGACAGCTTGTTTACAATAGGACCCAGAAGACACATTACTCTGTGCACAACAATATAAATATACATTTGAGATGCACACTTATGCTCATAGTATTTGTTAAACTTCTGAAGTGCACAGTGATCATCTATCCAGAATGATCTAACAATATTTAAATATTACGAAGGTAGAGATTGTTTAGCTTGCTGAGAATGACACATTATCATAATTAGCATTTAGTGGTTTAGAAAAATTGCATGACATAGTTACTTTCTTAAAAGTTAATAACAATCTGAGACAAGCGTTTTAAACTTCATCACAAAGTCAGAACAGTGTTTTATCTCTGTTTGCATATTTTCAATTTGGACATCCAGACTGCCTCAAACTGAAGTTGTTAGGTAATTGGCCTTCCCTTAACTGAACCTATATCTACCTTACAGATTGCTTGGACAAATAGGAATGGATTTAGAGATCAAAACAATTCTTGCTGAGAACCTGAAATTCACTTCATATTCACCTTGGGAAAGGGGCTTGCATTGGTCCTGGGATGTACAATACATGAGCCACTCTGGGTTTCTTCCCTCTGGAAGAATCTCATGTGTATGCCCCATAGCTGCTTCGGGATATGGATTGAACCACTTGGAAATCACTCCAAAAGAACTCCCCTGAGTGTGGCAAAGGGGCTGACAGAAAACAGGACTCAGAGTAACTAATGACATCTTTCAGTAAAATTATACTCCCAAATCCAAAAAGAGTCAATACAGGCTCAGACAGTCTGCTCTCCATCTGGAAGCTCAGGAGAGATCTGAAAGCAGTATTTTGTATTTTCTTATGCCAAATCAAGATGTCTTTTTTTAAAAATTAAACCTAGAGGTATTTGTTAATATTTTGGTTTAAATTTCTTCATTTAAAGACCACAGTGTGTTTTCACAGGTGAATTATTAATTCTACTGCCACACTGCAGTTATTAACACTGTGAAGTACTAAGTAGAAGCTGCAAAATGCATTGCTCCTCAGCCTTGTTTGCTACTGCCTTAGATACAGCAGTAGATAAAATATCTCAAAGTTTGTTCTGTAATTAAAAGAAGGATTGTCCATTGCCAGAACACAGAGCTATGCTGGAAGTTCATTTTTCTCCATCTGTGCAGCATGAAACTTTAATTGTGAAACAGCTTTAAAAAGTCCTGTGGCATAACCTGAAAGGAAATGAGCTAAAATGTGGGATGGAGAGCTTTGCACATAACTTTAGAATCTGCCCTTAGCCTCCAAGAGTGATGGCTGCGTTGGATACAATAAGTTAGGAAAGGCTGCTAGTCAGTCCTCCTCATATTTCCTAATCAAACTTCAGTTCCCACTTCTTTCCAGAAGAATACTCCTCTTTCCAAACTATATGATAGTGTTTCTGCTACTCCTATTGCTGTTTGGTTCCTTTTATCCTCAAGAATGACTGATGTTTAGTATAATGAAACAGAAAAATTCCAAGGAACTTGTTTTGGCAATCAAGTGCTCAGTGCGCAGCTACTCTGCCTATTTTATCATGGTTTGCAGTCCTCTCTTTTGTGTTCACTTTCTGCCAATATTTATGGATTTAATGCATCCTGGTAAAAATATATCAAAGAATAGACTTGCATGGTGCTTTCCTGAATATGCATGGAAGAGGAATTTGAGGGTAGCACAGCCTTGAAATTCAGAGCTTTACATACTTGTTCTATCAGGGAAAAAAATATTGTGTTGAATCACAATGAATTCAGGCTTCAATTAAAAAAAAAAAAAAAAATAGTCAGGTGCATAACCTGGCTTGGGGTGTACATGGAGCAACTCCAGGTGCTCCTGAGCTGCACACCTCTGTGGAGGCACTCCAGAGGGCTCCCACATCTCCACAAGGTCCTGGAGCTCTGTACACACACACTTGTCAGCACCCACAACCAACTGCAGGGTGTCTTGTGCCATGTTGAGACTCTGTCTGCTTAGGGATGGAGAGCAGGTTTGAGTTCCACATTACCACAGCCCACCTGCTTTCTGTCTCAAAACTATGCCTGTTCAGGGAGCACTCAGCTGCTGCTGCAAAACACTGAGCTGTGTAGTAGGCACAAACTGCAATCCACCAGATTTTCACAGGATATTGAACATGATTTTTCTAGCCACAAGTTTAGTTGTCACTAAACAATCACCAAAAGAATCCCTGGATATCTTGCATTATGAGAACATTCTTAGTGATGGGTTCATAGTGTTCAAAAGTTCATTAGACAATTCACTGAATAATGAAGGAAATAGTGATCTCTTTGTGGCTATTTCATGAGCAGAAAGAAAGGTTAAATTCATGGGATAAATTATTCATTGTGAGTTATTCACTCAGCTTTAATAGTTTGTAATTCTGTAAAGAGCTTTGCTTAAGAAATGCACTATATAAATCAATCAATAGCCCTAATAATATGCAAGAAGGATTTTCCCTTTTGTGATCTGCTTTTCAATAAATTGTACCCCCTTGACACTTCAACTACCATCATATGACCATTCTTCTCAGCTCCACAGCCTCAGCCTGTCCATCACTGGGCCACAGCTGTGACGTTCAGACACCCAGCCTCCTTCCCCTTAACTCCTTTCACTTGAGGGTCTGTCAGTGTTTTCATGTACTTTTAGCTTCTCCTTTACATGTTTATATTGTTAAGAGCTCAAGAAAACAGTTGCACATACACTCACACCTAGGTGTTTTGTTACACCATTGTTTAGCTGTATCACCAATGTATTGGAAACTGAACATCCTGGCACAGGCTTCACGCTCTAAAACCAGCTGCCTTCTCTGCAGCCATATGGTAGAGACCTTGAAACAACCTGCATCTAAAGCCCCTCCAAATTCTTACATCATGCCTGCAGCGCTCGAGGGGTTGATGGCTGGAGGAGATACAGCTAGGTTTGGGTAAAGCTGCAGCAGCACATGCTTCAGGGAATGGCATGCCCTTGGGAAAGTGCCTGGGTGATCTGTTGGCTTGTTCTGCCCATGTTGGAGTATTTGCTGTCACAGCCTTACTCACCCTAAGTAGTATCCATTCAGTCCAGATTAAAGGGAGTGTGAATATGTATACACACGCCAAATCACAGCACAGCCATGCCCTTAGGCACAGTTTTACTGCTCTGGGCAGCCTATTTACTTCTCTCCTCTGCTCCAGCCTTTGCTAATTCACAGGAGCCTGACACCTCAGCACCTGAACAGAATGTCAAAGCTCCCATTAACTGGCGTGGGCAGAAGTCCAGCCCTTCTAACTTTCTATTAGTGTTCAATCCCTGCAGATACAGATCCTTTATACTTTTCATCTCCTTTTTCCTCCCAGTGTAATCCTCACAGGATCTTCCAGATGCCTCCTTTGTGGCAGCCAGTCCATCCCTTCTTCCATACAGAGGTCATTTGAAATCAGCAGAACTGAGAAATGTACAGCCTCTGAGGCTGAGGTGTTTGCTGATGGAAAAACGTCTGGAAAGCAAAGTTAACAATACTTCTGTGTCCATTGTCAACTCCTCTCACACGTCCTTTTGGTCTAATTGGTGCAACTTGACACTCTATGTCACCATAAATTTGGCAGCATGGGAACGTTTTTTTCCTCTCCTGGTGAGGAAACTCAATAGTGAGGCACAGGAACAGTCTGCTCAGAGAAGATGTGGATGTCCCATCCCCAAAAGTCTCCCAGGCTGGGCTGGATGAGGTCATGAGCCACCTGGTCTAATTGGTGGCATTCCTGCCCCTGGCAGAGAAGCAGAGAACTGGATGATCTTTAATGTCCCACCCAACACAAACCTTTCTATGTTTATATGATTAATAGGCATATGTTAATATACTGATGTTTTCCCTGTAATTAGTTTTCTCTTTAGCTACCTAAAGTAAAATTTACTTTTTATTACTGGAATTAAACCACTAATTCCTCAAAAATTATGAATACTGTCATACTTTAAATTGTTTTAAAGTATAATTGGATATATTGAGTCTAATAGATTGGATTAGTTGTACTGAAAATATCAAATATTTATTGATTATTGAAATATTTATTTGATTATTGGTAACCTCAAAAATTCCTCTTGGGGCACACTTCAACCCTTATACTACTGATTCCAAACATAGAGAGTGCAAAGACAATTGAGACATGTAGCTAACTCATTCTCTCTGTGTCACTATTTTCAGTGTGAACTAATTTTCCTTTACTGTGTATATGTGACCTGCACCAAGTAACACAGATGAGAACTTTTAAAGTTTCCTATGGTCCCTCTAACAAATCTTCTGCACAGTTAAATATCTTGGATTTTTGAAGCCTGCTGGCTACTTAGCATTTTTTTATGACTAAGAATGTCAAACTGATTTTCAGTGGTTTATACTCTCATTTCCTGAGCAACAAGTTGGAAGCTTCTCAGTCCAATTTTTGAGAGGACAGAGCAGCATCCCTTCATATTACACAACATCCAAGCTCTGAATAAAACACAGATGATGGACTCCCAAATCACTGGAAGGGTGACTGAAGTGTGATGGTAGAGTAAAAAAATTAGATTCACTTCTTGAGATATGGGGAAATGAGGAAATTAAAAAGAAATAGTCCGATAATTAACACTGTTTACACCATACAATAAATGAGGATGGCATTCTGTGGAAAAAAAATTAGGTTACAGCTCATACTACTAAAGACTGTACCATAAGATGTCTCCACCAGAGGGAAAGATAGATTGCATGTGCAGAGGTAACATTAACTGTGTTTCCCTTTGAAGTTCTTCAGCTGTGATGCCATTCTTGGTCTATAAAACCTGCATGTTAATGTTAGCACTGTCTAATATTTATTTGATTATTTATTTATTTTAAGGTAGATCCTTGTGTTCAGTCCTCTAACAAAGAAATAAATAAAATGACCCATTTTCATTCTGTCTCAACAACCTATGAAACAGGCAGGTGGTAAACGTAGTGAGTCCTTTTTAAAGTATATACAGAAAGATTAGTCAGGGAGGTAGATGTATCACTAGTGAGGGAATAAATCTGACCCCAGAGAGCCTGAGTTTAACCTTTTAAGCATTCCTCCTACTGATATTTGTGAACACTACCATGAAGAGTGGTTCACTGCATATTTGTACCATTCCTGTATTATATATAGTTTTAATACCCCACAAAATAGGAATGTTGAACCATGTCTTGTATTTTATTGTGCTACTAAACCATTATGAATTAAGTATGACAGATGCCCTCCTTTTCTAACTACAGAAGTTTTTTTTTCCAGCTCAGTCACAGAGCATTTCCATTAAAAGCTCAAGACCCCATCTCTAACCCTGGCAATACCTTCTCCACATGATTAATTATTTTACACATTCTGTAGTCCATTAGGAAAGTGTCTGATGGCCTCAGGACATGAATATCTGGCCTTTATATGCATTATTTTGCCAAATTATTTTTCTTCTTTATCCTTTTGTAGTGAGATAGAAAACAGAATATTACTTTGTTTTTTCATTGCCATGTTAGTTTCATCTATTTATAATTAATATTTTTCATAAAAGGCATTAACTTGCACTTTCAATAATCTCTTTTTGTAAAGATTCAAATAACTTATCCAAAGATAAATCTTACAAAATATCAGGTAGTTCCAGAAATATATGTAAGATCAATGAAGACTGTAGAAATATGTGTATCTCTTATTAGAAGATCGGATCAAATATTATTTTTGTAATGATAGTGCAAACTAGAAAAAAAGTGTAGATATTGAGATCAATAGCAACATAATGGAGAACAGCACTCTGCTCCCACTTTGTACTGCTGATGTTCAACGGTCCTTTGTCTTCAATTTGGGTAGTTCTTGTGGGAAAAAAAAAAAAAAAAGATGTACCTGAACTTTGTCTGTTGTGGTAATAGTGAACTCTGCCCTGCCCAAAATAGTTTCTTGCCTTCCTGCATTTCAGATACAAAATAGTAATCTCTTAGTTAAGGGAAGCATGGGGAGAATTCTAAGATATTTCTTCTACTGTTCAGTATGCTGCCATGTACAAAAATGGAGAAAACAAATATAATCCTGGCTGCACTGGAGAACTCTGCCTACATTTTCAAAACAATCCAGTTTCCACCCAAGACACCAGCTTGAAGACAGGAATATCACAAAATCTTACTTAACTGGTTTTCACAAATTAGGAGAAACCATACCTTTCTTTTCTCCAACATCCTGGAAGGAAGACCACTGTTTAAATCAGAAATCAGTTGGGCTTGTTGATGATACCAGAGAACTAAATACACTTAAATACATCTTATATATTGATTTATGAGAGATTTGATTTGATGATTTTGGCATTGAGTTTTATCATCCATTGTAAAGCATCTCATTCATCTGGATAATTGCAGTAGACAGTGAATATAGAAAATATACATTGAAAGTTTCTATGTTGATATTGACTTAATCACACCCCCCCAAAAGAATTTTAACCTGCAAGCTTCAGATAAAGTAAGATTTATTTTGTGACTTTTATACCAAATTACACTTGTCAGATGTCAGGTTTATCAAACTTCACAACTCAGGATGTTTTCATTTTCAGTGGAGTTAGTAAGAGCTGAAGCAAGTACACCACATAAGATGACTGGATATAAAAACATTGGTCTTTCCCCATATGAAGCTATGGTTACTATACAGCTCATTTTGGGCACCTATGTAGGTGCCTAAATTTAGGTGGAATGAACATTGCTTTCAACCACATTTCTTAATTTTCTTATCATTATGTTCTACAACTTGATTTGACTAAATTCCTTTTTGCAGGAGGGATGAAGAACCTGGCCACTGGAAAAAAAATTGTAGGCCATATTTAAAACTCCCTGCATACATTCCTCTCAGTCTTCCCCCTACACAACACTCCTAATGAAATTCTTGTGCTGTAGTACATCAAGAGCACATCTGACCAAAAATAACAACAACAACAAATCAAATTTAGTCTCACATCTTCATCCTCTGACATTCTAAATTACTCTCTATGGTCAGATTCTTAATGTTTTGATCAGTTTATTTTCAAAGCGGGATTTATTTAAGTCTAAGCATCTATTAAATAAACTTCAACATCTGAGTGAGTCATATTGCTCAGCAGAGAGGTGACAAGAAGTACATACTTTTAGACTGAGATTCATCTGGCTTGTTCCTGAGATTTACCTTAGGATGAAGTAAATCATCCTAAATCATGTGTAAGGGAAATTGTCTCTTCATTGTTGGTTCTGGGAGTTTAACAGCTACTTTAAGTGTAAATGTAATAGTCTAATCATCTATATTTGGTTGGTTTCAACTCGCAAGCAGGCACAAAAGAATTTTTTTCTGAATTAGGGATGCATCTATAAAATAAATCCATTTTGGGATTTTCTTGTATCAAAACTTGAGTTTTCTGGGTTTTGTTACTAGACCAAATTGGAAACGAAAAAGTTGCTCCAAATGCAATTCTGTTGTTCAATCCATCAAACAGTAATGAAAAGGTAAAGCACTGACTTTCTATATGGAAATAAAGTTCTTTAATAATGACTTGTGGCTTATCACATTTTTTTCTCTAATTGATGTGCAATTCTACTATAATACCTTACATTTCTTAGCAGAACATAAAATTAGAACTTCTGGCTTAAATATCAAAGAAAGAAGTGGCAATAACTCATAACATCTTGATTCAGAAAACTCATGGTAGACATCTAACACAGGACAGATGCATCACACCCTCAGCATTCTGAGTCCTCTCCACGAGGTGCAGGGGACAAGTTCCCTTTCAGATAACTCCCCAGGGTTATACCTGTAGCACCTGTCCCAGAGCATGCTCTGCAGTTTGACCCTGCCAGCTCTCTGGATCACTCCTGGCAGGAAAGGCAGCATGGCAACCTTCCCCAGCCTGTCCTTGTGCCTCACCAGGTAAGGGCTTTCAGTATCAGAGCCACTCACTGGAAGCATTGGTGGTTGATGCTGTCGGCTCAAAGTGGGGAGTGTTTGAAGCCCCCGTGAGAGGGATGTAGAGAGAGGTAATAACCACAGGCCATTCTGCTTACTCTCACAATTGTCCTCTCTAATTTTCTTTCTGGAGAAGATTCTCTTTGCTTCCTACTCTCTATCCTTTCTTGTTCTCTCTTCCACCCTTTTTATTGCCGCCCTCTCCATCACATTGCATCAATGCCACAGAAAGTTTCTGAATTTCATGCAAATCAGGACACAGAATTTGCACTTAGCTAAGCAGCAGATGCAATTCAAGTGTCTTTCTTGCTTAGGTAAGTTGCTGATCCCCAGATACAGTGTGTTCTGGGAAGGCAAATGCCATGCCAGCTTGTAGAAAAAAAAAAAAAAAAAAAATTTAAAGGAAAAGGCTTTCCTTTTCCCTGAAAGCCGTGTTTTTACAGTCTGTAGTCACCACAGACTGCAGCACAGGCTGTGTACACCACATCTCTGAAAACTGAGCCAGTTTTAATTTCCATCCTAGAGTCAGTCAAGAAGCTAAATGTGTTCCTGACTAGCTCAGAGACACTCCTGTGCCTTTATTACAGCATTTGATATTATGTCTGGAGCTGTTAATTAATACATTTTAAAGACATATTAGGTCTCATTTATAGCAGATGTGGCATTGCAAATGATTTTTCATTCCACCCCAGATTCCCTTCATTCTCTGAACACCTACAATAAATTTTCATTTTAAAAAGATTTTCACTTTAATTTGAGTTTTCAGATATCTGCTCAGTGTTGTTTCTTTTTCCTTTCTTTTTCCATCACAGACAGGTATATAAGTTATTAGTTGATACAAATTTCAGAGGGATTTTTTTAAGATCATAGACCTATAGGGAATATGTAGCTTTAAAATGTATCACAGATTTACACTGAAAGATGCACCATAAAAGAATTACACTACAAGTTACATCAAACAAGCAAACATTTGTTATGGGGACAGTAAAATTTACTTTTCACAAAAGGAACCTACAGTAATAATGCATTCAATTCTATTTCCCAGAATGCTTCTTAAGTATGTTAATAAAGTCTTTATTGTGTCTGCTTATAAAAGTCGCCACCATTTCCCATTAGAAAGTCTCTGTTTATTCATCAAACATTTACTGACAGTGACTGCTGGGAGCAGGCTCAGATTTCCACTCCATTACACGTTTGTGGCATAAAACACATTAATTATAGATATATTACAATATTCAACTCATTGAGGAAAAATTAGATGATCAAGGCTCATTTTCCTTGACAATAAGCAAGTTAATGAAAATACTAATTACCTGATGATGAAGTGGAGCCTTCAGGATTGAACGCTTAGCATCTGTAGAAGAGCTCTGTGAATCTAGCACAGAATATTAAAGCCAGAAGCACTGGAAGTCTAAAGGATGGTTCATGAGGTCATCATGTGTCCTTTAATCACAGGACAGAGAGTACTTAGTTCATAATATAAACTTTTATATGCAGCTTTAAAGGATGTCATGAAAAGCCACATAAGCACAGTGTTCATTTAAAATTATTTATTTTAGTTAACTGGTGGGTTTTGAATTAGTAGATACATTGTCTAGCTCAACTTTTTTAGAGGAACTGTGGAACCTAGCATTGATGAATTTCGATATACAGAGGTATGTGAATGTTGGAATGGAAAAGAACAAGATGCAGCCACATGCCTTCATTTCCTCTGGTCTCAGGAAAAAAGTCATAAACAAAGTTAATGGCATATGAAGTTAAACCATTTCAAATTCAGGAAATTTCTTGTTACTTATTTGTCTTTATTGCAACCACTTCTGCTTTTGTGCTTGTATAATTCTTCTTAACATTTCCACATTAGACTGTGAATCAGAATCACTAAACTGATGATGTCATTCTTTGGTTTCTTTCCAAGATCAATTTTACTTCTTATCTGCTTTTGAAATTTTACCAATATGACTGGGAACTGTTGGAGGTAGGAGGTTTCCTTCACTCTCAACTGTTTAAACTGTCTGTTAAAGACAGAAGTGTCATTGGTTTATTCAGTTTAGTTCATTTTTTCCTCAATTATTTTTTTGACAACAACTTTTTAGCAATTACAGATTGCTAAATGGGATTTTTCCTGACACATAGTACATAATAACAAAATATTCCCAAAATATTGTTTCTTTTCTGGAGAGAGTAATGTTCATGTTTAATTAACAAATTGCCTTCTTAAGTTTTCTGCAAACACCAGCATTGTATCACCTGATAAAATTATATTATTAGCTTCTAAGTGCCCTAAAACCCTGTTGTAAGTCATGGATGAAATTATCTTCAATGTGATTTATTCTAATGGCACCTGTTATTGTAATATATTGGGGATTTTTGGAAACATAAAGCTTTGTAAATCTCACAAACTCCTTCCTAGGAGCAGGATACTGGGGTGATCATAGAATCACAGAATCATAGAATCACAGAATCAGAGAATCATAGAATCATAGAATTATAGAATCACAGAATCAAAGAATCATAGAATGGCCTGGGTTGGAAGAACCTGAAAGATACCTAGTTCCAACTTTACCATCATGTGCAGGGATACCTCCCACTAGATCAAGTTGTGCAGAGCCCCATCCAACTTGGCTTTGAACACTTTTAGGGACAAGACACCCACAGCTTCTCTGGACAACCCATTCCAGTGCCTCACCACCCTCACAATAAAAAATTATTCCAAATATGCATTTTAAACTTACCCTCTTTTAGTTTGAATCCATTTCCTTTTGTCCTGACACTACATGCTCTTGTAAAAAAGTTCCCCTCCATTTTTCCTGTTGGATCCCTTCAGGTGCTGGAAGGTCACAATTAGGTCTCTCTAAAGCCTTTTCCAGGCTGAAAAAGCTGAATTTGTTACAGCCCTATAATCAACTTGGTGGCCATATTGGTAAAGGACTCCACTGTTGAGAAAGGCTTCATGGAAATACCATGCAGGTCTTGAGTTCACTTCTCCTCTTCAAGAACCTTACTTATAGGTTTGAAATATGCAGGTTTTATCCTTGCTGTTCACCTGCTTTGTAACTAGATGTTGTCTATAGTACCATGATAAAGCAGCTGTCCAACATCACTTCCCATTTAACAGGAAAATCTCTATGCAGTAATAGTCCAGCATCTTTCCAAAGCATTTCAGTCAGTCAGTTCTGAAAGAATTTTGAGTAAAGGTCTTTAAAGTGTTCCATGCCTCCTGTTCCATGTAATACATTTTTGTATGACTTCCTAGGAAATCACTAGCAATAAACTCCTACTGAAATCAATAGAATGAGATTTTAACTTGGTAAAACGCAGAAGGCAAGTCTATCAACTGGTATCCAATGCCTGTGTGGTATACTTCTGTGAAAGAGAAGATAGTGGAGGGTGCCAAAGCAAGAACTTAGACTGAAAATATTACAACTGTACTTCTTACAACAACAATATCCCAGAGGTACAACAGTTTCTTTTATACTAGTTTTTTTTGGATACTTTGTGGTTTTATAGTTGTGCCAGTCTATAAGGAACACTTACAATGTCTGCTTTACTTCAGACAAAACACCCTCCTACTTTGCCTCTGACAGTTGTGAGGAGGGACTGCTCAGGAGAAAAGAAACAAGGATGAACTTACATGAGCTTCCACACTCAGCTTTCAGAAGTGTACAGGATGAATGCTGTTCATCATCTGACACTTCTCCATAGTCTGTAATTCATTTCCTATAACTTAGATATGTAATAAGAACCAGAAATAAGTCTATCATCTAATAAATTTTTGCAGTTTAAAATTTATGAGCCTCACACTATTCAAAATAGTTTAATAGCAAACTTACAGGTTAAAGTCAAAAAACATGGTATAAGATTAGCATTGCAGTTATGACTTCTAGCAATCTTGCTGCTTATCCAATCCACCAGAAGAAAGATGTGCCTAAAAGCCTGCACATGTACAACAGGCCACCGAGTCAGGTCATTAAATGAGAAATGCCATAGAGAAGGAGGTAACCTTATCTTTCATATTAAATGCATATGTTCAGACTAGAGGGGATAAACACATCTGTTTGGCATTCATAAATCCTGAAGCCAGCTCTGAGTATAGATTCCTAGTTAGAGTTTTTATTCTGATGAAAACAAAAGGAGATATGTTGACTCTTTTATAGTGTATAAGTTAATCCTCATTTGGGAAACAAGATATGAGGATCCCAAGCTTTTTCCATTTAATTTTTTCACAGAATGATGTGGAACTATCTGTTGCATACTTTGGATAGGGCTTGAGGTGCCTGGGGATACAAAACCAGTTGCACTAGTGTTGGAGGACTGTGTAGGTCAGAGGGAGCCAAATCTGCATATAACCTTATCTATATTGCCAAACAAAGTCAGCTACATCTAAACTGACCTTGGGGGTTTGTTTCAAAAAATCTCATTGGTCACTCTGGAAGAGATGCCTGTATCAAACCGAGATGGCACTCAATTATTTGAGAGCATAGAAAGTATTTTAAATTACTGAGATCGCTCCTGCCATATCCTCCTTCTGCTTTGACATCAGTCCACTTGTTTCCATGTCCTTCCACCAGAGATTAAAGAGTGCCTTTTTAACACCTCTATGCTTTGACAACAGCATGAACTGGAATTGTGAGTAGCCAAGCATCCAGTCCCTTAGCCCTTTTACTCAAGACAATATTGCTCTTCTACATTCTTTCACACTTACTTCCTTTTTCCAGTGCTTGAAACTCCTTGTAAATATTTCCGTAGCTTTATTCGTGTCTTACTGTTTCCTGAGAGGATTTGTGAGAAAAAAACCTTTTCATGCAAACTATCAAACAGCAATTTTTGATACAGAGAATGCAGATACATTTTACACATGTACATGCACTGGGTTTGTGATGCATAGAGTCTTCATACCAGTCCAATAATCTAAATCTTGAGTCTGATGTTCCCAAGGATAATAGTGCCTCAGTAGTCATAGGGACAGTATCCAGAGTATCATCTCTTTACAGAAATTGATCCTTGGTGTGCTTATCTGGATCTAACCAAGCAACATAAAATCGCCAGCAGAACTGAACAGGAAAAAATAAATCTATTTTTTGAAACTGCATTAAATATTTTCAAAAGAATTTTTGCTAAGCCATTCTCACTAGTTTCACAGACTCTATAAAGCTGACCATATTTAACTTGGTTCAACAAGCAGAATTCTCATTTATAGCAACAAGAATTTTAGTAATTCCCTTTCAGTGAGTGAAGCCAGGATGATGTGATTTCTTTTTCCTCATTTTAAGAAGCAAAAAGTTTAATCCAAATTGAAAAAGAGCATCCAAAAAAGAGAGACACATTTTTTTGTGTGTATTTTAACTATAGCAGCACAGATTTTAAGCAGTTTGTCGCGGGATGTCATGTCATGGATACATATCTACATTTTGACAAAGTAACAAGCAAAAAAGGTTGCTTCAAGCAACATGAAGACTGAACTGGCAACCACCCATTGTCAATGCACAATTCCATTTTGTGAATCAGCAGAACTCTTCTGAGCTCTTTTTTAGCCATTGTTCAACATCAACCCCTATCACAGTTTGTGGTTTCAGTAAGCACTGGGTTGGTGCAAAACTCAGCCTTTGCAACGAAAGTGTGAAACCCAGTCCACCTTTCCAAGCCGTATTTAATTTCATGTTTCACACTTTTAATCAATCTCAGTTGACAGTTTTGAGATGTGGTGCCAGTGAAGAGATTTAGACAAGTGCCCTGGGCCATTCTCAGACTTACCTGTGGTAGTTCTCCATGGCTCCAGCTCAACCAGTGGTCACAGGTTTCCTTGTCAAACCTCAACAGGGAGGGAATGCCACACCATATGGTCACCACCACATTCAGGACCTCAGAAGTACTCTCTGACCTGCAAAATGTGAGCAGAGCCAAAGAATTTAAAATAAGACTCCTATGCTGAATATACACATCTGGTCCCATTTGAAGCAACACAGACTCTTCCTTCTACTCTCAACTGACAGTTCCAGGAGGAAATAAGTTTTATAGGAGGGATCCTATATCATCTCTGATAATCCTATGGAGCTTTCCTGTATATTTTATGATATTTCTGAAAGCACTAAAGACTTCTGCTTTAAAAACATTCCTAAATTTCTGATTAGTGTGTAAAATTAGAGAAGAAGAACACCAGCCATAGTGTATCATCCTTCCACAGCACATTGTGCATCTTTATCCAGAATTTAAGCTGTATTTAGGTGTTTACACGGGAGGATGGGATACCAGAATAATTTTTCTAAACTGCTAAGCAGCTTATGTGCCTATTTTCCGTTGAGATCAAGAGAACCTGGGCACCTAACACATTAAGTAGCTTTAAATATTTTATCTGCATCTCTCAATAATTTATATTTTTGGAAATCCTACCTCTTGCAGTAAAAATGTACTGGTATTAACAACTTAAGCCTATTCATATTTTCCAGTAAAAGACAAACTAATAGAAGAAATCATTCAGGTTTCTCCTTTTACACAGCAGCTTTGTGTCCTTACATATTTTACTCCATCCCCCAAAAGCCTCAATAAAAACCCACTTAGTTTTATAGAGTTCAACTGCCTGTATGAATTTCAATGAAGAGTGGAAACAAATTCCAGTTGTGTGAGTTTTTTGAAACACCACTCAGCCATCAATGCTCTCATTCCTGAGGATTGTTGCATCATCCTTGGTATGACTGTCTTTCCTGTGAGCATTAATTACTATAGCAGTGATTGCCCCTCTTTCAGACTTTTAGGAAAGAGTTTCATTTCCTTAAAAGATATTATTACATTACTGACATTTCCTTTGTATATTTTTTTGATATTTCAATTCAATATAAATAAAAATTTACTGTAAAAAGACATTTGGATAATACTGGGGGAAAAAAATTATCATTCTGTGAAGCAAGAAATCAAATCCTACAGAAGATTTCCAAATTAGTTCTAGAAATACTCAGAGTATTAATGCTGCCCATTGTTACACAACTGCTGTGTTGTTTTCTCTTGACTGCTTCAAACCATGGACATGGAACATTTTCCTGCAGCCCTTGCTGAGAAATTTGCCACATTCATAGCAGAATTGCAATCAGAGAATATTCTAATGATTCCAAATCCTGACTCTTACCAATGGAAAATCAGAGATGTTACATGACATCTACTATATTACCATTCTACATGTAGTTTGTCTCAAGTAATAAACTCAGAGTAAAAACTTACATGACTCTCCAATAAAACTGCTGCCCAAAAATGAAGCCATCCCTCTTTTGGAGATTTTTAAAAATCCTATCTGTGATTCATATAGGGGACATTTTCCTAATGCTAACATGTCACATATTTTACAGAAAGGCACATTTTTCTTCATTAGTTTAATCTCTAGCACTTTCAAAGTCTGCAGAGGCTTACTGCCTAACTCTAGATATTTATAATGTGATTTTTCTGACTTGAACATTTTTCTATAATTTCATCCCTCCAGCATGGCATGTTACATTTAAGTTAAAAAGACTGTGGGGATACAAAGAAGGAATTATTGTGCTAGAGTCTGAAGTTAAATTCCAACATTTGCAAAGGATAAGTTGAAAAGAAACCCTTAATGTCCTAATTTATAAAGATGTTAATTTTGACAGCTAAAATATATAAATTGCAAAAGAATGAAAGGAAATGAGGAAAAGAGTCTTCTTTACCTCTAAAATGCTTTCTTCTTTGTCTGTAGCAGGTGCCCCAAGACACATTATACTGCCTGCTTTAATTTGTCTTTAATATCAGATGTGCCTTATTGATTTCTTCTGTGTATGTTTTCATTTTGAATAATTCAGAGGCACAATTTTTTTTCCATTATGGTCAATAGCCAGAGAATATTCTGAAAATAATCAATTGAGCCCTGCCTGACGATTACTAGTGTTGATATCCCCCGAAGTGAGGGAGTTGGAAAGGCCAAGGATAATATGACACAACAGTCAATCAGTGCAATCAGTGGAAGTATCAACACTGGCTGCACCATGAGAGCCAGATCCATGTCAAGGATCCATAACGGCTCCTAAAAGTTCAGATGCTTGACTTGCATATGCTGCAACAGATGGGCTATGTAAGATTAGATTCAAAAGAACATCTCTGCCTCTTTTTCAAAGTGATAGGATCATAAAGCAGCTGTGTGGTATGATTTGCATTACACTTAATGTTTCCATTTTAACTTTTTTTTTCTGTTTTTAAGCTTTCCTAATAACAAGTACCTTCAAAGAAATGAGCAGAATGAGCACTTTGCCAAAAAACACTCACAAAACCAGACATAAGTATTATTTTGGTTTCGACCTGATGCTGATGGATAACATCTTTAGCTAGAAATCATGTATGACCACTTTAGTAATCCCCACATCCATCCACATAAGGAAGGCACATCACATTCAATTTATAGTGGAAAAAAAAGAGTATTTTTTCAGTGTAGGAATCTAATGAAGCTGCCAATAGCAACTGACAAATGGTGGTCCTAACCAGTGCAGCTATGGACCTCAGCTCAAGTCAGGGCAAGAGTCTGATTTAAAATAAGCATGCTGGATAGATAGATAGATAGATAGATAGATAGATAGATAGATAGATAGATAGATAGATAGATAGATAGATAGAGATAGATACTGACATAGATATAGATATAGATGATATAGATATAGATATAGATATAGATATAGATATAGATATAGATATAGATATAGATAGATAGATATAGATAGATATAGATATATAGATAGATAGATAGATAGATAGATAGATAGATAGATAGATAGATATAGATAGATATAGATAGATATAGATATATATAGATAGAGATAGAGATGATATAGATATCTGCTGAGGTGAATATCTCCAGAGAGTGTCCTAAGCACAGCTATTGCCATGCAGACCAGTGAGCAGTGGCTGTGCAGCTCACCACATCTATTACCCAAAATCATAAAATGGCAATATATGGAATTAAACACTAAATAGCTTATAACTAAATAGTTTAATGACAATCCAATGTGTACAAAGTAAAGGAGTAAATTGGCAGCACTAGCTCAGTTTCCCATGGATAACTTATTTATAAAGCTCTCTGTGATTTATTATTAATCTCCTTATGCAATAATCACTTATGCATATAAACATGGTTAGGCTTAAAAATTATATTCTGATTAATGTTTCTTTACAAAGGAAATATTTTGACTATGGAACTCAAATCATCACTATTTTAAAGGTTTTGAAGGCATTAAAATGAAAAAATTGGAGAGTACAATTTTTGATACCTCCTGGTTTCTCTAATTTTTTGCTTTTCATCACAATATTTTGGAATAAATTATATGAGACTCTTAACTCTCCTTTAAATATATTACAGCTAATCTGAAGAAAAAAAATAAACTAGAAATAGATAAATTGAATTTATTTTTAATTTAGAGACACGGTCCATGGAAAAAATCAAAATTTTTTTAAAATTTATCTCAAAAGTAAAGGTACTTGGTCATAAATATTAATATGCTTTCTATGTTACAAACATATGTGATATGCTCCAATTATTTTCTTAGAAGTAGGTCACTATGCATTTTACTCCCGTTTTCCGTATTCCCATGACCTCAAAACACGTTATGATTCTTGTTCCACACTCATGGAAAACACAACCATAAAAGAAGCTGATGTCTAGAACCAGAGCAGCAGACTCAGTTGGGATGGAGCTTTTATATGGTAAAAGATCCACTTTATTGCAGCAGTACATGAAGCAATAACCATATGCTTCAATTGATAAACGCAGGAGCAAAACTGAGGTGCTTAATCAGTCACAAAAGCCACTTATTAGGAGTCTATTTTAAAGCAACAGGAGTTTTTTAGTGTTAGTCTATGAGATAAAATATGAAACAGAAGGAAACAAAAAGGTACTGTTATTCTTTTCTGTAGAAAAAAGCTAAGTGCCTTTTATCATCCTTTCCAGCAAGAGGGAAGCTACCATGGCTCAGAAACTGTAGTGTATAAAACTAATTAAAACCAGGACAGACCCAGATTTTAGTGCCTGCTTTGGCATATCACAGTTTGCATTCAGACTTCCATCCAGGCTGCCATGTGAATTTTGAGGGAGAAGCTCGTGCCCACAGCCCCAAACCATGCCCAGGCACTGACAAAGAACAGGTCAGGACAGGGCAAGTCCCCAGCCATGGCTGGCAGGGATAATCAGTCTGACTCCTCAAGTCTGGGCCTGGGCCTTGTTGGGTTTCTAAGGCTAAGCCAAGCCAGCAAGAATAAAAATCTGCCTTGGGCAGATCTGGGAATTGGAAAGCAAAGAAAATAAATTCAAAGATGTTGAACATTAAATATTTTCTATATATATTTCTTGTCAGGACAAAATACATGTTCTCAGACTCCAAGGCCATGTTTTTTTCTTATTAAAAGTTAGATATTTTGTTTAACCTGTCTCCATGGTGAGTGAAGGACAATAGGTACTTGCAGAAAGAAATCCATCTCATCTATCTAGACATCTTAGAATGACATGAATTGTCTTCTGACAGCAAAAAATGCCTATTGGTCTCTTGTTATGGCATCATCACTGTGTGTTTTTGTTTTGATATCCATAAAAGTAGAAAGATGCCCAAGACCTGTATAGTTCACATTTCTTCTTTTCAACTGAAGTCTTTCATTGCACTCAACAATGTTTATCTCCCTGTCTGAAGTAATGTGGCTGGATGAGGCAATACTTCAAGCCTTTCTGGAAGTGCACTCTTTCCAAGCTGCTGCTCCCTTTTCCCTCTGCAGGATTCATGTTCAGCTGTTGGTGTAGATCTGCAGCAGGCAGTGATCCCAAATTGCCTCCTCCTGCCCCACAAAGGTGTTAAAACAGTGGTAAGAAAGTTATGCTGCCATAGCAGGTATTGCTTGTGTGACACTCCAGCCCTTGTGAAGCAAAGGCAGAAGTAAACAAATAAATACGAGATATTCTGAACCACAAGTTGTGGAAACCATTGGAACACTGGTGTGCAGCTGTCACTGCTTTCATGCCCACAAGGAATACATGTAGACACACCTCTGTTTGACTTAAAAATTTTCCTTGCAGAATCCTTTAAGATGCTAAATTCTTCTTCTTCTGACCTCAAACCAATGTTTTTGAGTCATTTGCCAGACATATCAACAGCCTTTGGAGTCTTTTTTTAACCCTGAACAGATTTTTGTCAATACAAAGCAGAGTGATGTTTGTTTCAGACTTGGTTTATTTTGTCACTACTCATATTTTTCATAACCCAGATGTTGTAAAAATAACAAAAACTTGGTTTTTCGTGTAGCAACATTTCTTTATTTCAGAGAGAAGGAAAAAAAATGCAATTTTTTGGCTCTATGCCTTTGTCAGAAAAGGGCAACCCAAGGGAGTCATTAACTGTGGGGTAATCTCTTTGCTCACGGATGTAATATTAATGTAGTTTCTATAGTCTACCTATTAAAAGAATTGCATTGAAGGATTTTATCAAACCAAGCTTCTGTGAATAAAATAAATCTTATATAAAATTCACTAATTAAGTATATTATCACCAATAATGTTGCAATGAGCACATTAGTGAAAGCTGACTTTCAGGATTGATATATTTCATTGAGTAAGTGATACTTCTATGTTGAATTTGGAGAGCTAGATTTTTTTCACCTCATATGAGCCTTATTTCTTGGTAAAACCTTAAATAAAATATGTAGAAGTACATTGAGGTAAGCAGCACTAGACTTTCAATTTAGTATCATTTACTGAAAAGCAGGTAAATTACCAAACTTCTGCTACTACTCACATTTTTATTATATTAATATTATCTTTTATTAATACCAAAAGATACCTAGAGAAAACAGTAATTTCATAGACATTTATACTCATCTGAAATCATTTTTAAATGACATTTATTAATAAAATCTTACCATTTTAGTAATATGCTTGATAATCAGATCAAATGTATCTCATTACTTTCTCATACATTCTGGTTTAAAAAAAAAATAAGGCACTTGCATCGAATTTTTTGTTTATTTTTGTACAGTTTTAAATGGTGTAAAAGGGTGCCTATAAAAGGAAAACATGCATAAGCATGATGCTGGTTCACAGAATCACAGAACCACTCAAATATTTGTGCTTGTATTTCTTTGAACAAGAGATTATAGAAGACATGGGCTCAAGCATTTTTAGAGGATGACTTTAACAATTTTACATATAAAGTCCATTCTTAAGGTCTTGTAGGATATGTAACTTTCACATATGTTGCCTGTTTCCCTGCTTTTCTTCAGCACATGTGCATATTTTTCCGCATTGATTTTGTCATGTCTCCCTTTCTGAATGCTTCTTCTCTCCTATCCATTTGATAATGTATCACATAGAAGGGTATATACCAAATTTAAGCTCAGCAAACTCCATATTGCCTGCTTCATCAACATTATTCACATTAAAACTCACTTTTTTGCAGTGCACTGAGTCAAATCCCCTGTCCCCATACAAGTGTGCCTGTGATAAACAAAGTGGATTTCCCTCTAAGGTGTTGGAAGATGATGTAATAAAAAGAACAAGGAAATAATATATTAAATAATAGTGACTGGCCATATGTTGACTGCCATTCTATATGTCTGTTCATCTTTACTCCTAAACTCGATCCCCAAAAGAAATTAAATATATTAAAATTGGCAAACCCCAGTCACACCGTGACAATGTCTTTTCAGAATGTTTTTCATTCTGTGACCAGAATCACTGCTCTAAAAATTTTCACAAATCTGTTTGCCCTAACACTTGACATGACAGTAAAACCACAAATTTTCAGGTGTCAGTTTAGATTCCCAAAGACAGGTGCTAGCAAGTGCTAACTGATATTCCCAATAGAATTCCAAGACATTCATATTGGGCTGGCACATAATTCTAATTTTGTAATTCTGTGACCTTCTTTGTTTTTAGAATAAACCTTTTTTTCCTATTAAGTTTGCTTAGCTAAAAAGCCTTTTACCTTAAGTCAAGCTACAGCTGCTAGTTTGGTATCTTTAAGTATCAGATTAAAGAGATGTATTCCAAATTAATCCCAGTGTCCTGGAATTTTTCTGGGTAGATAATCATGAAGAGGCAACTTACCCATGTCTTTATGTACTTCCTTTGTCTTCTCTTTTTTTTTTTTTTTTTTCCACCTAAGCATTATGGATTTACACAACTTTTCTTTAGATCTTAAGTTTCTGAAATGTCATATCACTCTTGTGCTCAGCTGGACTCTTGAACTTTGTCAAAATCTTTGCTCAAGTGTGCAACCCAAAACTAAGAACAGGCTTCCTCTGAGGACTCACATGCAATGCAAAATGGTGATTTCCCTATCTTATATACAACACTTCCATTCACACATCTCAAGATGATATTTGCCTCTTTTTCACCGGAGCTGATCGCCGCTCCTGCTTTGTGTCTGCTGTGCTACTGCCTGACTAGGTATTCCCCATGTTGCTTGCTTGTGCTCTTGAGCTCTTTTTTTTTTTTTTATTTCTGGACATTCTTACTCAGATCCATCATGTTGATTTGGGGACAAATATGTCCTTAATATAGGAAAAGCATTTTGAATTCGATCTAATGCAATTAGGTCCTGTTTCTCTTCTCACTTACCGAATTCCTAAGTTTAGTGTCAAGACATACAAATGCAGTTTCACTTCCATAACTCAACTCATTAATCCATATCCTGCTCAGTACACACTTCTTCAGGAACCATTTTGAAATGTTCACCTCACAGTAAAATTCATATATTATCTTCAGCAAAGTGTTCCACCTGTCATACACAAATGTAACAGTGATTTTATTGAAATATTTTTCTAAAAGTCCTACATGAGAATGTTTAGACTGATCCAAAGTTAAATTATGTCACATACTTACAACCTTTCATTACATCAAACACTATATTTTCTCTCTTTTTCAATTAAAAAATGAGGTTAGAATGACTTGCTGTTGAAGACAGGCACATTTATCTCTAGTTTCTTCATTTTCCCCCAATGTAGTCCCAAATGGCTACACCAACATTACCATTTCAATTCAAATCAAATACATCCTCTGAAATAAATCTCCCAATAGCTTTCCTGCTTTAGTTCACACTCAGTCTCATGAGTTCCTCCTGGATTAAACTAAACTGGAGAGCACCCATCAAAAGCCCACTAAACATGCTGCATGGGACCAAATGAAAGTCACTTTGAAGAAAGGCACTGTGTGGATTTAAGGTCTCCATACCAACTCTGCCTCTCCATAACCCCTCTTGCTGTGCTGCAGTACTTGCTGCAGTCTTAGCCTAAGTGCCCTTCCAGTCTTCATTAAGCTTCCATGAACTCCAAAAAGTGATAGCTCTGCAGCTTTTTCAGCTATCATCCTTTGAATTTGAGGGCGCATTTTTTCAAGTTATTCTAACACATCTTCATTTAGTTTTGTTAATTTGAAAGCAGGATAAAAAGACTGTAGTGTCCTTTCTCTGTGCCTTCTGTTATTTACTTTCCTTCCCTTCCCTCTTCAGTACTGATATGATACTTTTTGTTGCTTTCCAGTCTATTCCCTCCCTAATGTATTTCTAGAACCGTGTCTGCTTGCCTTTCATCTCCCTTGCCTGTTGTAAGTCATTTTGCATTTTAGCCTTTCTGAGTTCATCCCTACATGCTTGTGCTATTATCCTCTGCGCACATCCTTATTCAGCTGTCCTTGTTTCCACTTTTAATATATCTCCTTTTTTTTTCCATTCTTTACTCCTTAAAGAGTTCCTGATTCAGCCGCATTGTCTCTTCCAAGCTCTCCTTCACATCAGAGTACTTTGCTTTGTGCCTTTAATACAGTCTCTTTCAATAACTGCCAGGTCTCCTGAATTCCTTTATCCTCTATATTATCTTCCCAAGGGACCCTACTTACCAGTTTCCTCAGCTGTTGAAGAGTGCTTTTCTGAAGTCCATTATGCCTACTCTGCTCTTCTCCCTCCTTCCTGTTCTCAGCATGATGAGCTTGTGATCCCTTTCACACAAACTTTTATTCCATCATCAGATTTTCAATGAGTCTTCCCATATTAGTTGGGTTGCTATCTAAAAGTGCTGTTCTTTCTACAGCCTTATCTACCACACCAAATCCTGGACAGGTGGTATAATGAATTGCATAATAAAGAGGAGTGTGATGATAGAATATGAACAGCCCAAGTCAATCCAGCCACCAGCAGTGGTGGCTCTTCAGCTGCATTATGGTGGTCAGTGCATGTCAGTGAAAATGTACAACATCTCGAAGGAGCTCAAAGCACAACAACGATGAGAGTGCGAGAAAACAGGGACTGCAGGAGAAGATTGACATAATCAGGTTGCTCAGACTAGAGAAGTCCTGAGAGGGGGGGTCTGTTGATGTTCTCAGTATCTTTACAAAAGGTAGAACAGTCTTAAAGGGAACAAATAACCTCTTCTCTGTAGCACTGAGTGGAAAAATAGGTTGTTACCATTAGTTCAACTCAGTCATCAGTCACCTTCTAGAAATGAGGATAATAAACAAAGAATTGATAGCCTAGGGGGGATGGATTTAAGAGTGAGCTATGCAATTACCTATCAGGATAATGTAACCACTGTAATCCACTGGAGTCTCACACCCACAACCAGATCACTCTGTCAGCACACAGATTTGCAGCAGCATATATGAACCTCCTGCATATATGAAGAGCTCACAGAACTAGGACTTAGAGGAAGCACACAATGAAGAGAGGCAAAAATGGAATGTCTCACATCCTTAGGACATTTTAAACAACATGCAAGTAATGAGTTCCAGTTTTATCCATCAGGCATATTATTTCTTACATTTGCCTGTGTCTTACTGTATTACAAAAATGATGAAATTCCCCTTGCATGCAAACTTTTGATCCCTTAAAAATATAATTTTAAAGTCAAGTCCCCTCTGTATAACATCAAGTTTATGAATATTGCAAGCTATTTTCAGAGATATAGAGTGAGACTACGTGCTCAGGCCTGCAGAATAAAAGAACATGAACCTCTCTGCTAATCACTTTCCTGGTGAGGAGCAGATTTCTTTGCAGTCCTTGTACTCTTCTTGGTGGAAAATATTTCTATCAGCCTCTCTACTGCACCTAAGCTGACATGCTGGGACATGGTGCGGACCAGCACAATCTTAAGGCGCATCATCAACACTAGACAGGATAGCTGTCACATGAAGTACAGAGTGGTGAACCTCCCCCAACAGAGTGCAAAGGTGCTTGTGAGACATCTATTCTGTCTTCCAGCTGGATTTCTAAAGAGCTGCCTCAAACAGCACTTGAATATGTTAAGTACAGAGGAGAGACACTCTGACTTCATGGTTGCTTCAAAATTGCTGTAGGACCTTCTATGCAGCTGTTTCACTGAAAGCAAGGCAGGTTCACGAGGCTGAAGGGTGTCGAGTTCCAAGTTCCAGGTCTTCTGAGGCCAGGAGAGTCTCCTGCCTTCGGAGCACATGCTGCAGCCCATGTAAGTGGAGTGCATTAGCTGCATTCCCCAGGAGCTGCAGGAGGCACAGTGCATGCCTGAGGCACAGCCCCTGCTGGAGCTCCTGGCAAGGTGACGTGCCTCTGCATTATCCCCAATGTGGTGCCGTGCCTTCAAGGCACAATTGAGTCCTCAGTGTTTTGTCCAAGCTATTGCTTCAGAGCTTGAATTTATGATATGAACAGAGATAGCATAGCTCTTAACCAAAGTTAATCATCAAATATTTATATACACTAAATACTACAGTTTCCCACAGTCAGGGATAAAAATACAGCTTTTTAGACAAGGCTGCCATTTAATGTATAGGGGTTAGTCCTTGATAAATTCCCCAAATCCTCAGACCTTATCTCAAAAATACCCTCCCCTCATTCTTCTTATGTTAGAAAATTTATCAATAGTTGCATCTCCCAACCTGGATTCTCAGTGCACCTCATCCTCTTTGTTTCCTCTCCATGGTAGGGACACCATGTCTGTCAGTCTTTCTCCCACAAAACAAGTGATAGGACAAGAGGAAATTATCTCAAGTTGCATCAGGGGACGTTTAGTTCAGATAGTAGGAAAAAATTATTGACTATAAAAATTATCAAGCAATGGCTGACCAATCAAGGGAGTCACTGTCCTGGAAGTGTTCAAAGACACATAAATATGGTGCTTAGGGACACAGTTCAGTGGTGGACATGACAGTGCTAGGTTAATGGTTGGACTTGATGATCTTAGAGGTCTTTTGCAATCTAAATCATTCTATAATTCTGTGGTGGAAAGCATTTCCCACATAGTAACTTTTCAGTTGCTTATACAGTATGAAAAATTGTGTCCATTTATTTAAAAATCTGTGTGACTTTTAGAGTTTTTTTCTTTTAAATTAATCATCTGGAGGGTTGATTTAATGCACTCAGAAGCTTTGAATTCCAGAAGGGTTGGTTGGATCTTGCTAGGATGAATTTGCCTCTGCTTACCAAAAAAGAGAGACAATAGTGGTATGGACCACGGTCTTTGCCATGTAGACATTGCCCAATTATGGATATTTTTAGTCTGGGATTCACCTAATTTACCTGATAAGGTCATGGCTTCTCCAGAAATTTGCCTTATTTATCAGCTGCCTCCAAAAAAGGGGGGAAGTTCCCAGTCATCCCTTGCTGGTTTTGCCTTTCTTCTCCCCAGGTAGCAGCTACGTGGTCCCCCCTTCTTCTCACTAACCTGACGCTCATCAAACTGATTCAGTTTGGTGACCTACCAGAAGCTAAATACTTGTTGATGTCATTGCTATGTCATTGCTATGACATGTTATGACAGGATAGTTTTCAAAGGACTAATGAGATCAGTTGAATCACTGGGGACCCACTAAGCATTAACAGTGGTGTAAGGTGAGCAGCAGCATTACCCAGGGAGGAACAGAAAGAAGAACAGGACTTAACCACAGCAGGGAGCTTAGCCCACAACACACTCCAAAAATCCCACTGAAACACAGTCTAAGCAGTAGAAATTCAAGTTAAAAGTACTTCCAACAGTTTAAAATCCAAAAACATAGCTGAACCTGACAAGACATCTCCTTGAATTTAGTACTCTGTACCTTGTTAATAAATAATAGCTTAATTATTGACTGCTTATGTTTACAGTATAGAGACCAACACATAATACTTGATAGCCCTATGACATGAAACCCTGTGATCACAGGAATGCAATCCTGAACTGAACTAATTAGCCCTGAGAGGAAGAAAATTTCTTGTTTAAAGTGCCATAGTGCTGTAATATGGGTATATTTTTTCCAGGACCAAAGCTTGTGTTTGTTGTGCATGGTACTGCCTCACTCAGCAGTAACAGCTGCAATTAGTGACAGTCAGATAAATCTGATTGCCTAATGCACCTATACCTCAAGAAATTTCAAGGTTTATGTGAAGGTTCCTGATATTAGACCGTATCAATTGGCATAATGCTGTTTCAGGAAAAATTTCAGTCTGTCAGTCTTCAAACAATAGCAAATTCTTTGTAATGTGCCTAATATTCATGTTGGGTGTGTTGCAAGAATGGAAAAGACATGATCTTATTTAATATTGTCTATACTTCATGGTTACAAATGGTGCTGAGTATAACCCTAAAACCACATACCAGCCAGAGGAGACATTCAGGTGAGCACTCTGAAATAGTTGTGAGGGCATCTGCAGTCATCACACACCCACTATTTGGGGTGATAAAATATCTAGAGCAGCACCTTACATTCTGCAAGAAACCAGCTGCAAAATTTTAAAGAATTTTGTACACTTGCCAATACATATTTTCTCTTACGTGCTTGAAGCAGCTGTGGGATTAAATTATCACTCTCCCATTTCAAGCATTGCTATGCCACCTTCAAAATTTTGTGCAAAGTGAATGCAGGTTGTGATTTTATGTCCTGGCTTAAGGTAAAAAGCTGAATTTACAAAAGCAGGTTCTCCAGTAGGACTAAACACACTGGTGATGGGAAAAAAAGAAGAAACAAAACAAAACAAAACTTTAAAAATATTTGAAGTTGCCTTTCCTTGAGAAAACATCTTCCATATCCTACAAATCTCTTCTGAGTTTTCACATCTTGAATGTCATAAAAGGGGTAAAATGGAACAGAGTAAAGGCCCCCTTTCTTTTCACAGAGCAAAGCCTGGTTTACAACAAATGGACAACTTCTGGAGAACTTTTGGACAGAATAAGGCCAAAGAATAAGAGGCAGTACATGACATCAAGAGTAGCAAGTAGAAAACTGAAGAACTACATAATGAACATACACTTTTTAAAGGGTATGGGAAGGGACAGATGAAATTTGTTTTCTGTAATCAAGGGTAAAGCACCTGGAATTAAGAACTGACATCATGCTAGAAGGATTATATTATCTTAACCAGCCCATCCATCCCAAGAGACCTGGCCACAGCCTCTACTCTTATTCGGGGAGCTTCAGATCTGCTTGGCAAAATCCTCTTAAATGGGAAGGTTCATGATGGTGGATGGTGGATGTTTAATATTTTTTTGTCTGCAGGCACTCTTTTCAAAAGCCTTTTTGGGAGATTCTTTCTGCCTCTGAATTATTTCATAGCTCAGTGCAGAGACTTCTAAATGTCACTGGCATTAACAAGTTGTACAAAGATGATAATCTCAGTTGGGCGCCACAGATTGAGAACGTGCCGGCTTGTAGGAGTCAAACAGACTGTCAGGGATAAGAAATGGAAAGTGCATAAAGCCAAGTGTCATTTCCATAAGAACACTCATGTCTGAGTAAAAATCTATCAGAAAGGTGTGTCAAGACCAATCCTACAAAATGCAAATCATTCTATAAATTACTTACTTGAAATCCAAAGTGAAGCAAAATAGAACTGGAAAGCTTTTGAAGGGGAAAGATAATCTTTTCAGACAAAAAACCATTAACAAAATCTGTATAAAAACTGTGGAGTTCACTGAAGAACTAAATTGCACAGAGAGGCTGACATAGAAAAGGTTATTTACCCAGAAGCTGCCTGAGAGATCATATGTTTTCAGACACTAGAAAAAAAATCTATAGCTATTAGAAAAGGAAACTGGAAGTGGTATTCTTACAAAGGGCAGCTTTGAGCAATGACCTGAAGCAAATTCAGATTAAACACAATATTCGGATGGTAACCATCAAGGACTAGCTTTACTCAAATCTGGGTATGAAGATTTCCAGTTGTTTTTATTAAATACTTCAAGCACTGAAGCTGGTCACAAACTCTTGTTAATAATTCCAAACAAGGTCTGCAGCAAGATTAACTGTAATTTTGAATTTTGTCACTAGCATTCAAAATGAGCACACCTGTGAATTCCATCAAGTGTTTTCCTTTTATTTTCCTTATTCTCCTTTTTTTTTCCTTTCAATGGTCAATTTATTCAGAAAAGCATGGCAAAGTCAGTGTTAAAGTGAATGAAGTTGAAAGCAGTATTAAGCAGTGTAGAGCAAATGCCTGATTTTGCAGGGTGGCATAGGACGGAAATCTGCTATTGGTGATCTGTATTACAGCATGACTATTGAAAAACTTAAACTGTGACTGAGGAGCACAGACATTATGAGCAAAAGGCAAGTGTCCTCAAAAGTGTGTATACTGTGATCTCTTTAATGGAGAATATTGATATTTAAATCTAGTCACAATGACATACTGATATTTAAATCTAGAAATGATAGAGGGAGTAGGAGAGAGGTCCACAAAGTGACTTAAATTACACTGAAGTGTTTAACTACTATTTTATAAATCCAAAATCTATTTCTTTAGGATCTCTGTTTAAAACCCAGCTGCTCCCAAGTGGCCTTTGCAGTCATCATGCTCCTAGCTGCTGTCATTCAAGGTTACCAAGAACACTAACTTCCTTCTTTTTCCCATTCCAGAAGTATCTCAGTGCTGGGCAGCATCTGTTTCATACCTCTAACACATTTAAAAGGTTAGGGTCCCTAAAAAATACTGGCAGAATAATGAATGATGGTGAATCTCAGTGAAGTGGATGTGCAACCCATGTTGTACAAGTGAGATTAAGTCCTTCTGTTGCTTAGAGGAATTTGAATCCACAGCTTCAGGGAGGATACCACAATCCTACTACTGAGTAGAATGACCTCTCTTTTCTGTGTCACTTTTCATGCAAAGGTTTCAGCTAGAATGTCATCATCACATGCTATTTCAGCCTGGGAGAGGAAGCCTAGAAGCCCTAGAAGCCCTTGGGAAGATAAAACCTTAGCACTGAAACTTGTTAAAATATTCTTTCAATTTCTCTTATTGGCTGCCAGTAGAGGATATCACACTGTGAACAGCACAGTCATCCACTGCATTCCCTAAAGCCTCATCACAGTGCCTGTAGGGAGATGCAGTTCCTTTGCTGAGTTTCATTAACAACCTTTCCCTTTATTTTAATGTTGTGACAATTTCAGCAGTGCCTGATAAGTGACATAACATGAGAATTTGAGAAAAACTTTAGGAGAAAAGAGAAATGAGGTGTGTGAGAGTTCACTATAGGGATTGTCAAACAGAGACCAGTTTGGATACAACAGCCATTGGGAGAATCCTCCCATGCCCTCCTCTAGGAAACATTTAGCAAGATTCACTGCTTAAACCAAATCTAAGCACTCATTAGCCAGATGTCCAACTGGCCCAGTCCATACCAGTACCTAATATGACAGCTAAGATTGGCTATTGCTTGTTGCCAAAGTCCTCTGAAGCAGCACTTGTGACTCTGGAGAAATGTCATGTCAAACTCAGTAGGATTCTGCAGCTTGTGTAGAAGCTAATCAGCTTTTACTGAACACCCTCTACACTGTAAACCAACACTGTGCACATGCTGTTTGCTAAAATTGCAGGGTGTTTTTCTATCAAGTGCCTTTCCACTACATTATGCCCTGTGATTTATATTGCTAGCTCTGCTGGATTGTGAGTATTGCCATGAAGGGGTATCTGAAACACACAATTCATAGACTTGTGGATGTAGGACATTTCCCCTCCTTCAATTCCTGCATATACAGTGTCAGTTAAAAGGGGCTTTAAATATTTTTGAGGGTGCTGTTCATAAAAAAATTCTTTTGGGACCCACTAGATGATTCTGAGTAGATCAAAATCAAAGTGGAGTTTAGAACATTGTTATACCCATTTCAGATGATAATATTATGCTTTTCATAAATAAAACATTTGGGCTTTATCAAAGTAATTATTTGTAATAAGATTATTTGAAGCTGCTGAATAAAAAATGTTGCAGGTTTTCTATGGCAGGAAATAATTTGAGATTTCAGCATTTCACACATTTTAAAGACAAATGCATTTTGAAAGGTGAAAATTCCTGTGATATAGAAACTTCATTTTGCAACCAGATCTACTGATTGACTTTTTTTAGTACTACAAATAGTAGTTGTATTTTTAGTGAATTCTTAAAGTCTGATTCCAAACATTCATTAACTGGAATTTTTTAGTAAATATTTGTCTCTATTTTCTTACTCCCTTCCATACCTTCCTCTATCATTCTGACCAATGCAGCTATTTGAGAGATTGAAGCAGATATTTTAATTAAAATAAATACTGGATACTTAAAAGCAGAGAACTCTAAGTGAAAGTAGCAGAAAATGATGGTGCTGCTTGTATTCACAGCCATTGCTAGTTATTTTGGAATTCTGAGGACAGCAGGTACCCTAACACAGAAGTCACAAATTCATCTGAATTGTCAATAGTTATATAAATACCTACAAAAGGGGTATTGTGTCTTGATAAAAGGGTCTGCAAAGATAACTATCAGCCGGATGAGTTTTGGTCATGATTATGGCCTAACATGCAGTCTTCCAGAAAATTTATTCTAGATGAGGCAGTAGCTTCTGTAGTGTCCACAGGAGATAAGTCATAGTGGAGATATCCACTTCCACCCCTGCTAGATCTGGCTTTGCGCTCTGGTTATTCTAGCAGTATGTGAGAGCATCTTAAAAACTTGTCTGGCAAGGGAATTAAATTAATAACATTTTTTCTTTCATCAACTTTTTTGATTCCCTCTCCCAGTCTTACATTAGATGAACTGATGCACTTTGGTATAATGCAAATATAATAGGAGTGTGTGATTAGATAAATGAGATTTTTCATTTCAGTTGATGAGATATTGTGTCTTGCTGCTCTTTACTTTAGATATCTATTCTATTCTCAGTAGCAAAACAGAGTTCTTCACAAATGAAATGAGAAAATATTTCATCAGGTTTCCCGTCAAATAATGGGTTTGAACTTTTTTTTTTCAGTTTTTCACAAATAATTATTTTTTAATTACATGTGGCAAGATCAGTTATTAGATTTATGATACATAATACTCATGCTGTGCAGACCCAAAAAAAATTTAATTTTTCCTTCCAAATGTTTCTCACCTGTAAGAAGTAATTAGGATTCCCATCAATTTTAGAGTTTGGGGTTTTTTGTTTCACTGTAGCTCTGCACTGGAAAGGAGCAAAATCAATTTTTGTGATGTAATTGCATTTAGAGGGAGAAAGAGAACAAAAGAGTCAGATTACTAATATACAGGAAATATACAAATATGTATTCCTTCTTACAATAAATACTGACATTTTATTTATTTGTATTAATCAATGCATAGGAAGCCTACCAAAAATCATTAAAGCAATACATAGTAAAGACAAACCAATAACAGGAGGATTTCTTTTTAAAATCATGTATCAAATAAAACACTTAGCTAAAGAGCCCAGAAATAACCATCCTACTCTAAAAAAATCAATTTCCAGTCAGTCAGAGGAGAATAGGGAAGAAAAAAAAAAGGGGGTGACAAAGAAAATCAAGAGAATAATGCAATGACCAAGCAAAGATAGGTTCCTTCAAAATAACTGTATTCCCCAAGCTTTGGAGACAGTTGCAATCAGATATATCATCACTTCAGTATTTTTCAAGGTATGACGTGTGAAAACAAAGGAAATAAACTGAATAGTTTGTGCTCTTTTCCCTCCTAATTTGAGTGTTTTCTTGAAAGAAATGTTTTCTATTGTTCAGTGTAACAAAGGTGCAGAGTAAATTAAAAGTGATCTCAAATCAGCCATAGAAAAATCCAAAAGACCATTAGAAATATGTTCCTCCTAAAACTGTTTCTTCCAAAAGTATTTATTTACTGCCTAAATATAACTGCTTTAATTTTAAAGGTTTCATGTCGTTTCCTCTCTCTTTTTACACCAAACAAACAAATAAATATATGGGTCCCATAGTGTTATATAACTAAAGCACCATTCAATCCTGTACCAGCAGAATAGGTCAGAGTGCCTCTGATTGTCTGTGATACTTGACTCCCTTGTACCATTTTGGATCACTCCAACATCTCCTTCAAAAAGTAGTTTGTTCTAGAGGATCTCAGCAGTGGATGTGTGAGGTTAACAAAGCTGGATATCTGAATTTCATACTAGAAGGTCCAGTTGAAGAGAGTGAGGAAGCACCTGCATGTATTTTAGATGTGCATTTTAAGAGATATTCCTGAGTCTGTACCTGGAAAAATACAATATGTGTTAGGCTTCTCTTGGTTAGCTTGAGATGTTTTATATGTTGACATTTACATATAGTTTATTTGTCTAGATACTTAGGCAACAAGGACCACTAGACATCTGTAGATCTCAATTAACATGATGCACTTGGACACCTACTTTCAGAAGAGAAGTATCACTTCCCAGAAACATATTTTTGTTTCTGTCTGTTGCCTGTAAAAGGAGGCAGTTACCTCTGATTGAAGTTTGCAGTGCAGTGTCTTCCACTTAAGAACTTGTAATTAAAACATATTTTTACACTCTGGTTTCTTTAACTTACACTTTTTGGTTTCTTTCTTGGATGAGTCTCTCTGACATGGAATCCAGTGGATGTGGACTCCATAGCAGCTGTGCCAGGAGGATGGTGCTGGTGAGAGCTAAGGAAAACTGCTGTTGACAGTGAGATGATCTGCAACAGAACTAAACTTGCACATGGTTTTGTTGTGGTAGACAACAAAGAGAAAGCAGACAGAGGGCTCTGGAGGCTCTTAGCACACAATAAAAAGAAGTAACAGACAGATGTGCTGAATCTTAAAGTCCAGTGCAAACGCATTTAGGTCAGGAAAAGTATAAAGAAAAAGAAAGAAAAAAAAGTCCCAAAGATGAAAGTCAGCAGGTTTATAATTTCTTGAGACTGTGAAAAACAACAGTAGTCTCAAATTTTTCTCTCTTGCCCATTTCTTCTTACAGTATCTAGATGGTCAATGCAAATTATCATCTGTGTGCACACAAATAACTGTATTTAGAAAACATGATGCTTTTTAGTCTACCTTGATTTTTTTTCTTTTTTTCAACCAAAAATTGAATAAAGACAGGATATTATGCCAAACTAGACAGTACACAAATAAATAGTTCCCAAATTCTGGCTGCTTTTATGTCATTTATAGTTTCATTTTTTCTGTGATGATGAACTACAGGATTTGCTTTTCACTCTCAAAACTAGGAGCTTCATTAATTTAGTCTGCAATTCTTTTCACATCTTAGAAATTAAGTAATTTGCTGTTAATTTCACTGTTATTTTTCATTAATTTTGAGTAGCACTTGGCAGGGTGAATTCCGAAAGGATTCTGAGTTGGTGGAGGGGATGGTGATGGCATTTCAGCAAATCTTTTCTCAAAACCTGTGAATTGAAAGGTATCTGGAAGAAGTGATTGGTTGGCATGGCCTGTAATCTTCATTTTATTAGAAATGGCCTGTAAAACCACAGTTGTATAGTCCCTTTTTTTTCTGCCATAGAAACTGTTTGGAATTTTTCAGTATTTCAGGAGTGTTGTCAGAGTATCAGGAGCTCTGACTAGGCTATAGTGACAAATGCCTTAAGTGCTATAAAGAAAATTACCAAAAGAAAAATAAATTGTGTGCAGCGGCAAGGCAGGCCTCATAGATTTCAACTGTTTAGATTAAGATTGTTTAGAATTAACAGTTTGTGGGTTTCTTAAATGCCCGTAAGATAGCAGTAGAGCAGTATAACACTGCTAGGTGTACTAAGTCATCTTCTTTATTGGTTTTTTTTATTTTGCTTTGGGGTTTTGGGTGGCTTTTTTTTTTTTTTTTTTTTGTTAGTTGGTTGGTTGGGTTTTTTTGTTGGTGTTTTTTTTTGTTGTTTTTATTTGGGTTTTTTTTGCAACTCGGATGACTTTTCAGAATGCAGCTTTGTGTCTATCAGCACTTCAAAATGCTAATAGGAGAGAGAAGTCCCCAGAAAAAACTAATTTACTGGACCTGTTTACTCTGGCCTTTAATCATTCAGGCTCTGCTGAGTATGATATCCCTGTGAATCCCAACTATCACACACTACTAGTTAACTTGTAGTTAAAACACTTAACCAGGTTATACAATAATTCTGGTCCTAAACTGTCCACCCAGGTGTGGAACAGCCAGGTTCTATAGGTACACCTGCCTGTGGTCTCACCCTGAGAAGATCCTCCCCTCTGTAGGTGTATATTCAGTGTGTGTGTTCACACCTTTCTTCCTGAAGCTGGTGCAAAGGGCACAATTAGGGCATGCATAAATTCTAAATTAGGGCATCTATAAATTCTTACCCAGAGACTGAGAAGGCTGTGGAATACTCGCTTTACTTCTTTGTGAAAAGCTTCAAACACTTGGTTTTGTTGCTGATTGAAGATCAGATATATAAGTAATTAAGAGAAAGCAATCAGATATATAATTACCCCTTGTTGCCCCTTGCCTACTGATTGTCTTTGACATCACAGAAATCAGCATGAAGTCTCTCATGAATCCCTAAATAACTGTCTAATTATTTTTCTTTAGCCACTCTGCATGCCAGAGCAGGACACCTTACCCACCCTGCTGGCACTCAAGCTCCTTTTTTTGACATACAGACTTTATTGGCTGTCTGTTCTCGTGATACTGCAGATGATCAGTAGCATTTCTTTTTATGCTAGACTGAGTGCCAGAAACTGAAAGATAGATGTATAAACAGAAGTGGTATCTCTGTCACTTTAAAGTTCCTGATGGATTTGACTTCTGTACAATTGCATTAGCTGCACACACACAGGAACAGTCTGACATTAATAAATTAATTTAGAGTAACTCCTTTAAAATTGCCATCAGCATGTCATGTGGTGGGGACTAGGCTTTACTTTGCTCTGCAATGGGAGAGACTCGTCTCTGATTCCTTAGTTAGAAGAGGGAGACTTAGTGCAGAGGAATGGGGACAACAGTGAAACAGTTACAAATAAAATTATTTTATGAGCCTTCCAACGTGTTCCAAGAATCTTCTGAATTTTAATTAAAATGTGACCTAGCAGCATTCCTGAGTACTTCCCAGTTTAAGGGCTAATTGGAACATGAATCTCAGATGCCAGGGCAGGGTGGAACACTGGCCAACATAGTGCTGGCTGCCCTCCCAGGGTGAGCCACCTGCTGCAGCCCTTCTGAGCCACACCAAGGAACCCAGTAACTTGCTGGCTTCTCATTTCTTCACTTTTCTCTTTTTTCTTAGCATGACTGAATTTGCAATTATTTAAAATGCCTTCTCTCCTTTTCTTTTTTAGAAAGGCAGGTAGTGCAGAGAGCTGCCAGCATGTAGAAGCTAAAAGAGGTTATTAACAGCAGACAAGTACAGAGCCTTTAGGGAGAATTCCCGTATCTCTTGCCTCATCCTATCCACATCTCATCCTTAATCTTGCTCTCTTTCAGTCTGGAAGAGCACACACTAGCTTAGTGTAACCTAATAGTTTTCCCTTCTAGTCCCCTCTTTCTCCTTTGTGCTTTCAATAGATTCAAGGATCAAGGCCCAGATATTTCTTTTAGCTTGTTGAACTTTAGCGAATAAGAACAAAAAATGAACAAAGCCAACAGTTTTTCATAAGTGATAGCCAACAGAAAACTTCCTCTGGCTGAAAAGTTCAAAGACTCTATTTTCAGAGACAGAGGATCCTAGCTTTCCTATCATGCCTTTCTGGATAAATATTTTGTTCTATTGGGACAGAAAGAAGCAGCTATGAATGAATTTGCAGCCAAATCCTCCATTTAAGGATGATTTTGATGATTATTCTCTGCAAGGGAGTCAAGAATACCCACAGTTGGATAGAGGGATAAGAGTGCAGGAAGGAAGCAAAAATAGCAGAAGTGAAGGGGGAAAATCAAGAGAAAAGAAAACAGTAAAGGATTAATGGTAGGCAGGAAGAGAGAGAGAGAGAGAAAGAAAGAGAGAGAGAAAGGAAAAAATACAAAACATGAGAAGGGGTTATTTAAGGTCTACTTTGATTTATCTTTATGCAAAAATCAATCTAGTCCCCTCTCTTTCCTGATTCACTTCTTCCATCTTCTTTCTGAGATTGTCTTTCCAGGTGAAAATTTACCTCTGGTTCATATTGTGACATGGCAAAGATTTGTCTTGTTGCTTTTTAATTCTTTTTCAATGTATTCTATAAGAAAGTTATTATTTATTTTTCTTTTCTTTCACTGCCTAATGTCAGAAGTTTTCAACATCCAATAGGTGCTTTCTTGGGCAGATATTTGTAATTCAGATCCTGAATTAGAAAGTTCATAGACATAATTTCATGCTCAGATTCCCCTTATACAGCATAACCCTGAAACTTCCTAGGTTATTTGTTGATAAATGAAAGCCATATCTCCATCAGGCATATCAGAAGTTCAAACTATTCACATCAATGTACATCACTTTATATTTGTCTGCATAGAAACATACATGTTTAAAAAAACAAAGAAGTCTTATCTTTGTATCAATAATTAAATTATTATGAAAACATATGTTTAACAGGATATGTACTCTTTTTCTTTCGAAATTGCATGGGGAAAATGTGGTATAAAAGACATCTTTGTTGGTACAGATCTGCCCCTTCTTAAGTCTACGGTAAAATCTACGTTGACTTCAAGAGGAGTTACGAAAACAACGCAAAGTATCTTTGAGAATTTTACCTTAAAGGATAAACCTGCGAGGGATTTTAGTTAAATATCATAGCACCTGTCCAACAGACATCATTTTACAGCAAAATCTATAATCCTAAATTAGATGTCTGTTTCCTTACAGATTGTACTGAAAAGACAGAATCCACAAAGACATGCTAGGCAAAGAAACACTTCAGAAAATGTCGATATTAAGGATATGCCTTAAACCTTCTCCCTGTGCTGCAACTTACTTTTGAATTAGAGGAGATGCTGTCTTCCTCTTCGAATTCCATGATTCTAAAGTCCTGAGTTACAACATGTACTCCCTAATGAAAGAGTGTTCTGTTCCCCTTCTAGCTTTTGGATAATAAAAGGGCCTGAAAAATGTACACTTAGTTTTCTTTACCACATGAAGCTACAACCTCCCACCTCCTAGAGAAGTGCTTGTTCTCCCCAGCCACAGTCTTCCTGGATAATTAAGTAATCACTGGAACAGACAGAAAGTGTGAAACACTTGATAGTCAACCTCCCTCCCCATGAGAAAAAAGAAACTGGGTTCCAGTTCGTGAACCAGTGTATGTATTTAATACTAAGTAATCATTACAGCAGTGACTGGAATCCAGATCTCCCTTTTTCCCAGGTGACTGCCTTAAGTACCAGACTCTTTCTGTCTTCTGAGAAGCTTGTTCTTTCACTAGCTTAATGAATATTTAATCGCTCTCTGTGAAGTGGAACATCACATCTTGCAAGGAGAGGCTGTGAGCAGCCAACCCCAGAAAATCTACTAGCCTGATGCTTAGAACATTTTTGTGAGAGATGCAGTTTCAAATCCTTAACAAAATATAATTAATTAAATCAGAATTTTCTACCTTTAAATGAAGGCAAGTTCACACTAAACTTAAAGCATATGCTCTATTCTACTCTCATTAAACAAATCCTGAAGGGTTTGGCATCTCCGCCATCCGTTTACAGGGCCACAGAACTTGGCAAGTTACATCAGAAGTTAAACCTATTCTTACAGCATTACATATACAATAAATGTGTTGGATAAAATAACAAAATCCAAAGATTGTTTAGGTATGTGTTACATATCTGGAGGATCAGGATTTAGGTAGTTAGCAGATTGCCCAGAAGCAGGTTTTTGACTCTTGGATAATTTCAGTAATGAAGTGCTTGCTGAATGGGCACAGTCTCAAAGAGTTATATCATCTCCTAATTCCCTTTTAGGAGTTAGGAAAATTAAGAACATTAATTAGGCAGTCACAGACTGCCTAAATTGGGTGCTTAGTTCTTCCTAATTGATTAGGGGAGTGAACTGCACCAAAGAGCAGTCCAGAGAGTTCCTACCACGAGCAGACTCATGTAAAGATCAGTTATGTCAGCCACAGAATTTGACCATACCATTGCCTCCCTCTGAAGTTTATACATTGATGTTTAGAGATTCATCCAGTTGCCAGTATGTAGGCATCTGGAATTATAAATATGTGCAGGGTAGACTTCCAGCTGCCCTTTAGCTGACACCATAGATCTACTTAGTTCCTGTGTTATGTCCACCAGCTCTGCAAACAGATAAACTTGGTATACTTGAAATAGCACTAGGGGCTTATTCATGGACAACTGAATTAAACCTCATGTCATCTCAAGCTGAAACAAGTCCTGAACCCAATTCTTAAACAAGTATCCTAATTATAAGGCTTAGAGAAAACAGGATCAATTCCAGTAGTATTTTAACAGGCATACCTGACAGCTGTAAAGCATTAAGGCTCCTTATTTCCATGGTATGACATCAATACACTTTGGATCTAGAGATCTAACAATTTATAGCCCTAAATGCCAACTTTGTTACCCAGCTTTTCTACGAAATTCAGGGGAAGAATAGAAATTAGAAACTTAAATATCTTATGGGCCTCCCAGGATGAACTGGCAGCTCAACAGAAGATTAGAGCAGTAGGCTTTGGACTTGGATCTCAAAACTAAAATTCAGCTCACCTAACTTTACTTTTACAGCTTAAATGCCTGTGGTTGGACAAGTCACTCTAGATTCCCTTTATCATTGACAAAATCAGTCATGTCTCCATAAAATCAATGTCTCCTTAGGTCAGTGAGGGACTCCTTTTCCTGAATATAGCATCTAGTGCCATTCCAGATAAGTCAAGTACATAGGTCCTGGATTGTATCAAGGTTTGTCAGTCCTGGTTTGTCAGTCCAAAGCACAGTATAGATATATTGGTTACCTTACTACCTCTCCAGTGGCACTCAGCACCTCAGCAAGAAACATAACCAAGATCTTTGAGTCACCTGATGCAATGAACAGAATCACATCTCACTAGTCCATAGAAATGAAATTATCTGTATTTCATCACAAACCAATTTACAGTTAAACACCTAAAAAACTAAATTACTAAAAACTCATCATTTTGAAATGTAACCATCTTAGAATGCTCCTTTAAAGGGGAAACAAAATCATCTGTATACTCATTAATTATTAATACTGAAATGTAAACCACAGAAACACATAGTTTTGTCTTAAGCCAACAATGTTGTACTTTTTCCATCTTTGTGTTAAATATACAACATTTTTATGGATAAACAACTACTATAAATATTCTATCGCAAACCAGTTAAAAAACAATATCTCTTTGGGTACATTATTTGTTCATACCTTTAAAAATAGGTGGAAGTAAAAATGTATATTATATATTAAAGTGATATATAAAGGAACCTCAGGAATAACAAACTCAAAATTAGGGTTTATAAGCTGTGTCTTTCTTGATTAATATGAATGTTCATTATACAGAGAAAGCAAAATAAAAAGTACTCCTTGTTGCTCTTTTCCTTGTTTTTATGAGCATGGTGTCTATGTATGATGGGTATGAACATGTTTTTAAATTTTAAGTCCCTTTTAAAGTGTTTATTTCTGAAGATATTTTCATTGCCTTAATTGTTAAAACTCCTTCTATCCATACTTACTAAATATTTTTTTACAAACAGGATGGTTCAACCAGGAGTCATTATTACTCCTGTTTAAAACAGCAGGCTGTCAGGGGTTAATAAAGGCTCACCTACAGCTACCACCCTCTCCAATCTGTCTGTTTCTCAAAAGTCTGAAAAAGTGTCCAACAGGGTTAATAAACTGGAAATCTCCAACAGAAGAAGGAGGCTTTGCCTTTCAATTTTCTCCACTGGAACTGTTCCATAGTGTTGCTTCCCTAAATGAATTAAGACCCTGTACTTCTTTTGGCTCCATAAATGCATGTGTATGTATATTGGTGTATGCATACAACACCATCTGTGTTGTACAATGTGCTCCTGCCTGCCTTTTTTATGGTCAGATGACTATTGAAATCACATAAATATTTTACAGGAGGAAAAGGATTGATTCTCCCTAGCTGTAACCCTTTAAAAATGAAGAGAAATAGGTACCTCCAAGGAGTGATTCATCTATCCTGCATGAGATACTTGTTCAGAGGTGGACTGAATTCCCATGAGGTGTTATATCTTTACATTGACTCCAAAGAGACCTTGAACAAACAGTTCAGGTTCAATGCCTATTTTTTGAATGTCTAAGCCAGCTGAAGGGAATCTCATCCTAATTAATTGTTCTGTCCCAAAGGAAGAAATCAGTATTGCTGTATCTGTGCAAAAGGAATTGATGATATCCATGTAGCTAGCATGGTATAACAGATTAATACTGCTCTTAAACCCACTCTCTGTTGTTGCTTCCTTGCCACCTCTTTGTGGGAGCTACTTGTCACAGCTAACTATCTCAGCTACTTTCCCTTTCCTGTCTGTAGCTTTGCCAGATAATCACCCCAAGCTCTCAGGCCCAATGGTGCAGCACCATCCTGAGCAGGACCAGTGCCCTCATGTTGGCAGCACATGCACTGCACTGAGCTCAGCCACTGATCTTACCTTGGCCCTCTGCTGGGATCGTGCAGCCCTAGGGAAAGTTCAGGGATGAGAAGGGGGAGAGGAAAGAAAGGCAGACTGTATTTAAAATATCTGAGATACCATGAGGTATGCCCACTGCATTAATTTTTAAGAGTAGAAGCAAGTAACAGAGATTTAAAAACAGCTAAATATACAGTCATACAAAATACATTTTGCTATTGACCCTCGGAGTAGAGGACACTTCCTCTTTTTATCCTCCTGTCCTCTCCTCTATCCCACTTAAGGCAAAGAAACCAAGCTGGATCTCTCAGAAGGCAAGGGAAGTTTCTAGCCCAACCAACCAACCTGCTGCTGCTCCTTCCACATGAATGACATTCATGAGTCATTCTCATGTTCACACATCTGCAGCCAAAGCAAATTCCTGAATGAACAGACTCCCTATTTTCCCATATTTGTTTTCCAGACCCACCTAAAATTCATGCAGACCTGGGCCACAAAGACTGAGGTGACTGACAGGAACTTCCAGAGAGCTATTCAGCTCAGCTATCACAGTCAATTGTCCTCAGGTGAAATAAATTCCCACCCAGAAATGCCTACCTCTCTATTCATGAACAATAGCAGAAACCTAACTATTAGCTTAGACTAGGCAATTTATCTCTTTTCTGGTTAAAAGTAGGTGTGATGAACCTACAGCCCATTGACCATTTTCTTTGGTCACAAGATTCACTCTGTGATGACTGACAAATACAGAGATGCCACCCAGGATGACAGATGTGCATATGAAGTCAGCCAACACATGAATTTCATCAGATTCACTTTCAGACCATTAATTACAGCAGGTACCTTGGGGTCTGCCTCCTGCAGGTGCCTTGGTGCTGGTGGTAATCACATTTATTTGAGAGTAACACCTACTAAGCCGTACATAAAGCACAGTGCCAAGTAATGCCAAACCTAATGAACACACCACAGAATAAAGATGAATGGGAAAAGATATAGACAAAGTGATATATAAAATAGAGAAAATACAGTGTTTCTTGTATGAAGAAGTGAGAGGTAGGATGGGAAAAATGAGCTCTGGCAAATGGAGTTTGCCATGCAGAAAGACAGGGCTAGGTGAAGGGACTGAAGGTCAGATGGGGAGAGGGAGCATTTTCTTTATATCATATCTCAACAGTAGCACAGAAACCTTTTCCTTGGGATCAGTGGGCATTCCACATCCATGTTCAGCTTTGAAAATGAAGGTGGAAGAGAATGACTGCTTGGTGATAATTTCCCATTAGAGACTGTGTGGAGACCATCAAGCTCATTCTACTTCAGATTATGGAATAAGCTGAAATTGACATCCTTAAGGTGAAAAGCTAGGGTTTTATCCACTATACTAAAGAAGTTTGGTGTTTTTAATATATATTAAGCAACTGTGAAAGATTCTGCAAAAATTTGAAGTACACTGTAAATATCAAGGTTACCAAAAGTCACAGAGCAACCTTTCCAACAATCTGAAGTACTGATAGGAAGAGTAACACAGTGAATTTGTATTGATGCAGAAATCATTAACCCTACACCTTCACTTGGATTTGCATAAAAGAAGCAGCTGACTGTATTTTCATGCTCGCTGCTTCTACCAAACAGTTTAGCAGGTCGGCAAGTTTGCTGTCTTTGAGAATATATGTGCATGTGTGTGTCCACTTATGTGTCTGTGAATGTTTGTTGGGAGATGTATAATATCCTGAGTTCCTTATGTTACAAAATAGTGTGCATGTGTTATTCAAATATTTTAAACCCGCACTCTTAAAGATCACTTAAGGTGACTCAATTATGTGAATCCAGATTCTGCCAATTTAGCAGCTGTTAAGGAATATTACTTTGGGCACTATGTAACTATGTAAGATCCTTAGGAAATTAGTTAGTCTTGCAGCATCTGACTCAAACTGTTATTTCCACAGATCATTGTAAACAACCATTTTTGTCCTTAGTCTTATGCACTCCTGTATACTATGGTTTGTCCTATCCTTTATAGATGAGCCCTTGTAAAGCTAGAGATCATTGGGATGCCTGAGTCCCTTATCCACATAAACAAACAACTACTCATATTATTTTCCAGTGTCAATGATTTTAAACACTACAGTGGGCAGGCAATTTTAACTGGAAAATCAGGAAAGGCTATTTGATAGTAAAATAAGCAGTCAGGAGGCAAGCAACAGTGAATCATTAGGATGGTTACGAAAAAATAAACAGAAAAAAGTAACTGAAAAACCTAGGATAAAATTAAGCAGTAATGATGATTTATAGTAAGATACTCTGAGACATGACAGAAGTCTCAGTACACCAAAAGGAAAATCTTGTTTGCTCAAATTATTTGTTTCTTCTGTCTAATGAATGTAATTCTAATATACAAGTGATAACACTGGCATTTCTTTGAAATGTTGATTCAGTTTAATTATGAAAATCACCAAGGTATTTTCTGGCTGCTGCATCACTCCCTGTACTAAGATTAATCACATCAACATCATTCATTTAATCTTCAAAGAGTAAGCAGTTGTCCACAAAAGCCTTCAAATAGCTTCATTAGTGCAATTTTTCAGACTCAAACACTTATCTGGCAGCATATGATTGAGAGTAAGGAAGGTCATTATATTCATCTGTTTCCTAATCCAGTTTATTATTTTAATGTTTTTACTTTTTTTTTTTTTTTTTTTTTTTTTGTGGATAACTTTAAGCTCCACTTTCTTGTCCTTTATTATGGACAACCAAACAATGTGCAGTACAAATACAGATAAAATTGTTGGTGGCTATCATGATTTACTCAGTTTGTGACAGATGAATTTGAGCCAGAATGTGCTTCTCTCCCAAGCCAGCACTGATTTAACATACATATTGTTTTTGCCACTAATCACAAGAAAACCTTAAATATGTTTACTTAAACATGCAAACAAGGTTAAAAAGGTGAGACACACAGTAATGTGCCTAATGTTTTCAATGCCAGACTGAGACTAATTAACAATGTTTTAGAGAATAAAAATAAGTACAACCTCTCCCTATTATTAATATTTAATTACATGCTTAGAGCATCATCCTCTTTAGTCTCCCATGGATGCTGAAAAGATCTTGCCTTATTTCATATTGCTTAGAAACTTCTTTAGCATGACCCTGGGTATTTTCAAAAAATCATGGTACCCAGTGTCCAATTAGCTGATACTGTGATACAGTCTTTGAACAGTTAATTTTTATTTTTTTTAATATAGCATTGCAACTCAACATATTAACACTAAGTGTGACAGATCATTATCAAGATCATAGTGACAACCTGGTCAGACACAATTATCTTACTGCATTGCACTAAAACAGCTACTAAAACAGATCAAAATTTACTTAGTTCTATTATTGCAAACTAAAGTCTCCAGGTTTAGTTTTGAAGCTTTAAAAAACAAAGACTTTTTTTAAGTTTCTGCTAACATATTTGCCAGTAGCTGTGGGTCTTGAAATGCCATGCAGCAAATGTAATTTTAAAAAAGTATAGACTATTTAAATAACTATAAATATAGCTATTAAAATTAATTAAAATTGTCCTTTTATTTAATTTCAGGTGAGTAAAAAATCAATTCTTAATTCAACGATGAAACTTGAGCAAAAATTTACAAAAATTAATTGTAATGCTCTGGTGAATTGCCACTGTTGCAAATATGCCAATCATCCAGAAGGTCTCCAAAGGCCTGCAAAGATGTGTTTGAACCACTAAGGTATTTGTTTTATTAACAATTGGATTTATTTAGACAGAGGAGCACAGGATAGTTCTGTAGCTACAAAACAATATATTTGCTTCGGTTGTCACTATATTTCACAGAGTTATTTTCATTCCTTTCCCTGGCCTACAAACAGCACTCATGCCCCCTCCTTGGTTTGCAGTGCTATTTAAAATCAATTGCTATATGAAAAAATCAGCATAAAACACAGACTTCACGTAGTTCTCAACCTATCCACTCAACAACCTAGAGGTGAGGCTTTTCTAACCAAGAATCCCCTGCAAAAGCAAAGATTTTCTTTATGCTCGTATCCAAAAAAAAAAAAAAAAAAAAAAAGGAAAATCAATATTCTCAGAAGCAGATGTATAAGCTGATATCTCATTTGCACCTTTTGGTAGGTAAGACTTTCCCAACTTTGGTGCAGAAAGGAAAAACATAGACTGCTGCAATATTTATTCAAGGCAGAAAAGATAAGGCATATCTCAAGGTGAGTTTGCATACAAGATTTAGTCCTTGGGCTATTTATGAAATCCAGGGGACTGTTTTTCTTCTTGTGAGCTCTTTGGCTACTGAAGACTCATGCTTGGGGACTCCTCACTTGTGACACAAGATTAAGTCCTGGAAATCATTTTATTTAGAGCAGGGGTCAGGATGCAAGAAAGTCACAACAGCTGGAATAGCTACTGTAGCTGAAGGGATACAAAAGCCACAAGGATGTGTCTCCACCAGTATTTATCAGGTTTTTTCATCTGGATATTTTAAACCTTGTTCATATCCCATCCTTAGTTTACGGTGTTAGAAGCCATATGTATTTATTTCTACTTCCATATCTAAGAGCTTTCCTTTCAAGAACCACGGGCCTCTGCAAAGGATTTGTTGATGTTGTTGTTGCTAAGAAAAGCAGTAAGTTTGAGATAGGAGACCAATGCTTTTTAAAACCTTTCCATAAATTGCTCTCAGATCTTGTCCCTGGGTCTTGGCAGTATGAGGCCACATCATTTCAAACTGTGAACAACAGAGGGAATGACCAGATTCATCCTGCAGTTTGTCCCATTTCACTGAAATACTTAGAAATTCTTATACAAAGTAAGCTGATTTCTGCCTCTACCTTCCCTCTGCAGGACATGGTGGAGTGGGGGGACAGTTATTCTGTGCACTTTTAGACAGGAATCTTTTCAAAAAAGAACAGCCCTATATCCTGGAATCCTTACAACCACACAGTTGTCTGCAGTCATGGTTCAGTACTAAAATCAGTATGTTCCTAATAACTTATTCTTGAAGGGTTACACTCCTTGGGTGACATTTAAGCTCTCTTTTTCACTTCTTCTTTTTATTCATATAGTGTTATCCTCACGAGTCCCAAAGTTTCTGGGTCTCAATCAGGCCTTAAAAGAAGGAAAATTCTTCAAACAGGTCTTGCTGTGACATATGTGAGTATTATATGCTACTGTTATTTGCTGTTCTCCTCAAAACTCAGTTTCCCTAAGTACACATTACTTCTCTGAAAAGTATGAATTATTGTCTAACCAAGACATATGCTGCATGTACTGCTTCAGTTATCAAGCAAAGATAAGAAAATAAAGCTAATCACAAGGAAAGCATTTTCAATTAATCTGCTTCACTGTGTCCACGTACAAGGCATTAATTTATGTTGGTTGCTTTTAATTTTAGCAATAAATGAACTTTTATTGTTAATGTAGGAACAGCTCCCTGAGTAAGTGCCAATAGGCAGGGTAAATATTCAATTAGGGATGTATTTATATAAAAAGTAAGAGAAAAATAACCTGAAACCCCTCAAGACAACCATGAATACAAATTTATTTAGATCATCCACTAAAAGAGAATTCACCTCTCCAACAGTCATGATCTGCCTTTTTCTTAATACTAACAATACACAAATTTTCAATCAAAATTGGTACCAAGTGAAAAACCTTCTTCATAGAGCATGAAGAAGTAGAGCTTCACCTTTTTGACAACCTTCTTTCCTGTCTTCTATATATCCTCATAAAATATTTACTCTGCTTCTGAATGACCACTCTGATTATCCTTTGACTCCTTTTCAGATTCCCTGATGATGTCATGGAAATGTTAAACCCATTATGCTAAGCTAGGACCTCCATCTACTGTGACCTCTTGGCACCAACTTCTGAGGACAGGATGACACTTTTACATAAAAGTTAGTCTTCCTTTGGGTCATCAATAGGTGGACTCGTAATACATCAGCACTTCAATCAACACCAGTAAAATTTAACCAAGGCCATGTAAAACGTCCAAACCCATTCTGTGCTTACAATAAAGTGATTAAAACGTCTATTAAAAGGTACAATTATTTTCCATTGGAAAACAAGCATTTATATTATTTCATGGGTCCACCCCACAGGTAATACATGGCATTCCTTTTCATTAAGCTATTAGGGAAGTGATTAGTGACTAGCACCCTGCTCTAATTATCTTTAATGTAGTGTTTCAAATTGATCATGCATAATGCAATTAGAAATCATAATTAAATTAATTTATATTGATTTAAGCCTTTAAAAGTTGTTAATAACCATGACCCATTACATTAATTCCTACGAGCCAACATTAATATTTCCAATATGCTGAAATATTTCTCTTTTCCCCCCTTCCTTGCGCTGGGCACTCCTGCAGGAGCTCGCAGAGGGTGGCTGTCGGGGGATGCTCCCGGGCAGCTGCCCCCGAGCCGGCGGCTCCAGCCTGGCCCGTAGTGGTCCAGCACGAGTGGGAGCTGGGGAACGAATCGATCGCTGGCTTTAATGCGCGAATAATGACCGCTGCCCGGGCTGGCAGCCGCCCCTTCGATTTCCATGGAGACGGAAAGACCCCGGCAGCCGCCCAAGGGGAAAACTCGAGGGGTGGCAGCCAGAAAAGCGAGTTGGTGGGGGGTGTTTCCTGAAGGAGACAAACCTCCCGCACACCTCCGGAGCCCCACGGAGCTCCCCGCTGGCCGGGAGGAAAGGCCCCGAGGCAGCGGGGGACCCGGGAGGCAGCGGAAAACAGCGGGACAGCGGGACAGCCCGGGCACGGGAGAGAGCGGGACCCGGGCACGGAAAACAGCGGGACCCGGGCACGGGAGGCAGCGGCACAGCCCGGGCTGGGGGTGCCGGCAGCTCCCGGCCCTCCTGGGCCGTGTGGCTGTGGCTCCAAGCCTCCCCTCTCCGGACGCTGCTCTCCTACCGCCCCATCCCTCCACCCCCATCTCCCTCCCCCCAACACAAAAGCTCTCGAGAAAGTTATTTCCCCCCAGTTTCAGTTAAACTTGTGCAGCGCGGTCCCCTTTTCGGAAGAAATGTGCACGTAAACAGGCAGGAAATCATCCAGCGCGGGGTGGCACGGGCCAGGCAGAACTCTCAAACTGGAGTACTTCCACCCCACCCCGTCTGACACCCTTCCACCACATACGAACACTCCAGAGTCAAAATAAGTTTTCCAGTGAGAAAGATGCCCGGCTATAATAAAATCTTACCGCGAGGGGTGTCACAAATAATTTAGGAAACCATCTTTGCTTAAATAATATTTCCTTTAAAATAAATTCAGGGTTCACAAATCACGATTTGGTTTGAAGTGGCATGAATTCTAATATATGTACAATTTAATCACGGGGTATTTAAAATAGACATTTCCATCTAAAATCCAATCAGAAATCAACACAGTACCTCGAGGCATTAAGATGATCATCTCCATTTTGCATTTGTAAACTGGTAGAAATAAATGTGGCTTGTGGATACCAAGAGGTCAAGTACGGCTGCTCAAATATTTTTCTTACAAAATGACGGATTTATTAGACAAATAAGTGGCCCGGCTGATGCAAAACCCCCAGTGATTGAATTTTGACGTTGAGTCAACAACAACTCGAACTACATCAGTGCTCCAAGATTTAGTTATGATGGTAGAGATTACTGAACAAATAGGAGGCAGAAATGAATACAGATTTCCTAGGATCTGCCCCTGGCACCCTCTTCTTGACATTCCCCTCCATATGCTATCCCTATTCACAGTGTATTCTAATTAAAGGACTGGGCTATGTCTTCTAATTTTATAAGAACTTTAAAATAATTAGTCTGGTGTGTGTTAAAAGGGACAGCTTCAGACATAAGGGGATTTCAGTCCCTTTAGGATCTCTCCTCAGCTTTGCAGTTATCATAGTCCCTTCCATGAGGAAGGGAGGAAAACGCCTCTGATTTGATTGCAGAAAGATGTGAACCCTGATCAAACTGCAGTATGCAAACACAGACGTTCGCGGTTCATTTCCAGCCCATTCAAAGAGAATGCCTGGGGAGGTGGTGGGGGCGGGGGGGAGAAGTGTTGTATTTGGGATTTTGGTGTGAGATTTGGGTGGTTTTTTTTCCCAGTGGAAAAGATATTGAGGGTTCAGCATTCCTGTAAAAATCTGTCCACGGATCCCAGTCGCCTCTGAAACCAGGTTGGGCTGTAGCCGGCACTGCCTCGATAGCGGGATTTTTACCACGCTGAACCTGCCCTCTCGCTCCTTCTCCCCTCCCTCTCTCCTTCCCCCCTCCCGCACCCCCACCCTACAGGTGTGTGTATCTAAAGAGAGCTCCCCGGTCTGAGCGCTGCCAGCCGGCAGGGAGCAAGCCGTGTGCTGGAAAGCCTGCGTGAGCCGGGCGAAAGCGGTGTTATTCTTGCTTCATTTCTTCAGCGCTTTGGAGCGTTACTTTTACTTGCTAATCACGAAGGGGCGCTTAAATAATTGAGAGTACGTTTAAGCATAAAGCAGTCAGTTTCTAATCTTTTCAGGGGAAAAGGGACTAATCTGCACCTGCTGTGAGAGCCCTTTTTTTATTTATTCTGTATATTACTTCCACTCCAAGCTGGACCTGATGGCTCCAATTACAGTTGAGCCTTGCAGAATCCATACCCTCCCTTTCACAGCCCTTTTCTCTTCTCTGCTCCGCAGCAATAAACTTTTCCTTGGCACAGAAGAGGGAACGGGGTGATCTTAACAGGCACCATTTAGCCGAGATTATAATTTATTTATTTTTTAAAAGGAGCTCTTCAGAATTCCCAGGCTCTCAAAATTTGCCTTCTTTCTATTGCCTCTACTGTTTCGTATGCATATTTGTAGAAAAGAGAAGCACACACTGGCTGTCATGGTGGTCTGGATTGTTTTTTACCAAGGGATGGTTCGAGAGGAGTGTTTTAAAGTAGATTTTCTCCTACTAAGCATTTGGGAAGAAATTGTTTAATAAGCCTTTCCTGTACCACCTATTTTTCCTGCCGTGTTTTTGCATTGGACAGAGGCATCTCAGAGTATTGCCAAAGTTAATTCCAGATTTTTATATTTCTAACCTACTTAGGATGCAAAAAGCGGAGGGGGGGAAATCCCGTCAAATTAAAGTGAGTCCTCCTGTCTTGCCTTCTCCCAGCAAATAACTTGCAGCACCTAATAAATCCAGATGGAGTTCCTCATATAGCCCACTGCAGAAATAATTATTGTCCTGGCTTGTTTCATGTCAGAGGCCTCTTTGGCTCATCTGTCATGAAACCAATTTCACTTTATTTACATCCATTTGCTAGTTTAATTACTGTGCTGATGAATAGCCTGAAGGAATTAAGTTACGAGTCTTTGGAAATCTAAAACGACAGATATATGGGCTACCTTTTAAATAGAGGAAAAAATGGTGGGTGGTGCATGCACCAAAATTTAAAGGTAATAAGAGACTTTGCTAGGTGGAAATGCAGAATCAACTGACGCTCAGCCCATGCATTTACCTCTGTCTTTATGTGAAGTATTGCTTTGAAAGGCACCCATATTTTTGCAGGTTTAATGCAATCTGTATTGAAGCAAAGGTTCTGCAAGATGGGTGCCAGCTTTAGATCTAAGCACTCATTATTTTTCCAGCCACAGAAAGAGGAAAAATATTAGAAAATAAGTCGAAAGTAAGTCTTAAAGACTGACTTCAACAAAACCTATGCGCTGTATCACATAATACTTATCAATAGGGTTACTATCCTCTGTCTGCAATTTCAGAAATAGTCTCAAGCACCTCTTCCCTCTAACTTGCTTGTTTGTTAGTCTGTACCAACAGAGAGAATTTTAACCAGCTAGGGGATCTTGTGCTTTTTATATAAATCTGCAAATCACCAGAGCTTATCCTTGTGTTAGCTGTAGCTTGCATCCTTCCTCTTCTTGCAGTGTTTTTCCATCATTTGCATCACACACATGCATGTCACTTGACCTGGAGACCAGGGGTAGGGAACCTGCCCCATCCATCCGCACGGTCCCTGCTGCAGGATCCCGGCACACCAACATGATCCTACCCTCCCCTCCTCCACCACTCAGTAACTTTCCTGATCCTTTTGCCTGAGCTGCTGCTTTTATAATAATCTAGAATTTCAAAACTTTATGCAGCAGGTACCTGAGCGAAAAGTCAGTCTCTTTAATATTCCCTCTAGGTCATCGTGAAAGGAAAAAAAAAAAAAAAAAAAAAAAAAAGGTCAAATAATCCAGTGGCCTCGGAATCGGGTCGGGAGTGTCAATTGCGGGGGCTGAGCCCCAACGCGTCACGTACGGACTGGCAAACGAGGTCCAGGAGGAGCCTGTGTGAGCATGTTCATTCTAACCCTGAAGGCAAAGTTCCCCCCAAAACCCTGTCGTCCAAACAAAGGGTAGAAACCAGACCTGAGAGCCCGTGTATCTTCTTTCAGGCGCTGAGCCTGAAAGGCACAATTTTATGTGGGCACTCTTTGAGGGCTGCATGAAAAATTCACGTACACAAGAGCTTTTACAGCACTCTCCTACACAGACTGCTTCTCCCTCTCTCGGTAATTTTGTGGATCCAATCCTTTTGTGAATCTCACGTGGGACAAATCTTCCTTGAAGAAAAGATGTGAGGCAGTAGGCAATAGGGCAGATATAAAAGTGGTAAGGGTGGCCAGAGCTCTGGCTGCCTGCGGGGGAGACGATGCTTGATTTGCTAGAAAAAGCCTTCTCCTCAGACACACTCTCCCAAGGAGATGGCTGAAGGGGCGGACAGACACCCCCTTTGTCACAAAAGTTGAGCAGCACATTAAAACCAAATCTTCTGCCGGGGAGAACGGGACGCATTCCCCCTTCCTGCCTCAAATATCGCCATCCACTAACCCGAGTTGGTTACACCGAGGCTATAAAAGAGCAGATCAAAAGAGAATTACAGCTGCCTATTCGAGGTACTCCGAGCCTTTATATCTGAGAGAAATAAAAGGAGAAAGTGTGCAGTAACACAGGGTGGGGTATGAAAAGCTCCCTTCCCCCGCTCCCCGCCTCTCCCCTCTTCCCTCTCCCCCTTTGATTAATAGATCCATGTGGCTAACGGCCTGACATATGGTGTGCGAAGCAGCTTGAGATGGTACCTCGGGCATACCCTACGGCTATTAACATATTACAGGCTTCTGTGCAGCCACAGACGGACAGAGGGCGAGGCAGGCAGACAGACAGACAGCCTCCCCTCGCCCCGCGCCGCCCGCCGCGGCCCGGCGGAGCTCTCCGTGGTGCTGGGGAGCCCCGCTCCGCTCCTCTCAGCCCCGCTCCGCTCCTCTCAGCCCCGCTCCGCTCCGCCTGCGCGCAGCCCGCCCGCGGCGCCTCCGCCGTGCTGCAGTTCAAAAAGCAGGCGTGCACGCCCAGGCGGATTTGAAACTCCTGCGCCGCTTTCAAACGAAGAGGAGGAAAGCAACATGGGCGTTACTCCCTCTACATAATCTAGGGATGTCTCTTCCTCTCTCAATTTTTTATTTTTTTAGTATTCTAGATTTTTTTTTTAATGTTGTTATGTATATAACTCCTTTACCACAAAAAAATTGCCTTCTGTGGAATCCGGTTGCATATACAATGCAGTGCCAACTCGCAGTGCAGAATATGCCAATGATCCAAAAGTTTGGGAACTCACAACTAATGCACCTGGCGGTGTGGGAGAGAGGTTATTGCCAGCCGTGGTATTTGGAAGGAGGAATGATGTTAAATAAAATAGTAGCTTAGAATGCAGAAAAAAAAAAAAAAAAAAAAGAAAAAAAAAAGAGGTTTATTTAATACATTCAAGGGTTCTGACCGAAACATAAGTCACCCCCCGCACTTTGCCTTGTAGTCTCCTGTAGATAGCTGCCCCGACTCTTTTTAACTTTATTCTGGCTGTTTTGTTGGGAAATAAATGCTAACACCAGATTAAACGTTTCAGGTAGCTTTATCTTTTGATTTCAGTAAAATAGTGTTAATAAGGAGCTTTGATGTTGTTTTACTTCCAGACTGTATGCCTTAAGGCAGAAAAGCGCATAAAGGTACCTGGGAAAGTAAATTGCCAGAAGCGAAGAGCACCCCCTCCCCTTTCAAAATCCTGTAAGTACTCCTCTCTCTTACATCAAACCGACCCTCTGCAGAGCAGCGCTAGCTGTTTTGAGATTTCCTGGCTTTCACAAATATCTCCTCTTTCAATGCACACACGGCGACGTGTGCCCCTGTGTTTATGTGTGTGCACATTTCAGTATTAGCAGTTGCTAATGAAACTGAAAATTCTGGAGGGAAATACGAAAGGGTCATTGCCATAGCTGCTTTTTTATTACAATTATTTTATTTTTCCCTAATAAGAGTACAAAATCCCGAGGAGTAAAGACTCCTAGAGATTTTCGGTGAGGAGTGAAGCCGATGCAACGTGAGTAGAGAACTGTAGATCTCCACCACGCTTGAAGCAGCCCGGAACAAAAGTTTAGCATCTTGTATGTACATTTGGGGCTTTCTTAGCTATTTCGCCAGTAACCTCCTCTATTCTTTCGGGAGCCCGGCACATCAGTATCGCAGATTCCTCACACACAATCAATACATTTTGCATAACACGAGTCTCCCTCGCACCATTTCTTCTTCTCTTGCTCCCTCTCTATTCTGCTTTGCCTCTTGCCAGTGGCTGGGGTTTCTACACGGGGCTTTTCTTTTAAGAAATTAGAGCCGATGATAGAGAGTCTCAAAAGCAAAACCTGCTTGCTCGCGTCAGAAATTTCGCTGGAGCCCACCACAGCAACCTTTCAAGCATGCGGTTTGGTTTCAGACAGACTCTGCTTGTCTCTCTCCAGTCTCTCCTCTCCCCCCTCCCCTTCTATTCCTCTTACAGCAGTGCTTTAATAAAGTCACATAAGTGATTGAAATTAACATAAATCATTATTAGTTATTAGGATTTCCTCTAAATTACTCTGTGAATATAACACCAAACCCCATCTGCCACTCCTGCTCTAGCAGCAATAGATTGCAGATAAAATAAATGTCCTTACCCCATTAGAATGTTCCTGTCTCTGTAGCCAAAAGCCAAACAAAAGCAATAAATACAGAGCTTTTTTCTCTCCACTATTCAGCTGTGACTGTTTTCATCAGCTCTTCCTCTAGAAAAGCTCAATAGCTGCCTGAAAATATTGCATTTTATATCACCAAAGGGCGATTAATATTGCATTAACTGTATTTAACATTTTTTAAGCGCGAGTAATCTGAAATGAGTAAGTTTCTGTTACTAAATACAGGGGATGTCAGAGCTGGTGAAAACAGCTTAAAATATCTGTATAAACAGATTATTTGTTTCATACTTTGTATTTTTATAATGTTATGGTATAGTGTGCTCTGTTTGAAGTAGAAGAAGCCATGCTAATGGTCTGTTTAAAGTATTCTGACACTGTCTGGAGACATCCAAGTCTCTGCCTTCATTAAATGTTTATTGTCAACACTTCAGTGAAAAAAAAGTCTTGTGTAAGTGAATTTCCACTGCTGGATGCTGTCAACACTTTGTTTTATTCTGATCCGCGTGTACAAAAGTTTGTATACATTATGCTGAATTGAAGAGAGGCAGAGATTTAGTGAGCTATAATTAGTTACCAAGCAAACTTTTGTTAATAATTCGGTTTATATAATGACCACAATCAAGGGGTAAGATATGTATATCGGCGCCTCGTCTCCTTTCTGCATAGCCCGTAAAAAGATGTGTTCATGTTGACATGCTATCTTCTTGTCAAGGAGTACCCTTTAAAAAATGAAGTAAAAAAGCAACAACAACAACAACAACAACAACAAATCAAACCAAAAGCACACACTCAGATGTTACATCTTTTAGCTCTGCCTCACAATTTTAAATTTATTTCTTCCACCCAGGCAAGGGATGATAAACCCTCTCCGCACGCCGGTGTTTCCAGTATGAGCCGTCTGTCCGCTCTCGCAGCTGGACCCGGGCTCGGGGCGGTTCGGGCCCGCTCCGGGACCCGCCCCGTGCTACAGCCCGTGCGAGCAGCAGGGTCGGTCGGCGTTCTCACCAAGGAGGCACTTTGGAGTTTTTTATGGCTTGCTTGTGGAAATCAGTGAGAAGATACAATTTATCTTCAATGTACCAGGGCCGAGTGTCTTTTAAAAAAATTAATTTTTATATAAAGCCTTTTAAATACTTTAAGTACAGCCTTTAGAGTGATTAACGTCTTAAGACACCATTTTTTAAAAGCAATTTCCCCTAGCCCCTGACTGCCTGATAAATTTTAATTTTATACTAAAACAAAAAGAAGTGTTTAACCACTTTCCCCCAGAGTTAGAGATGCTTAGGTACACTTAGGTAAGCAGGCTGAAGGAGTTAAAACGCAGTTCAGAGGAGGACGCCTGCATTCCCAGAGGGGTTGTGACTCCAATTTGGGAAGCAGATTTTGCATGTGCAGCTGTCCCTGGACGACCAGCCACGGCGAGTTCCCGAGCAGGGCTTGACTGGCGACACGGCCATAAATCCGGAGCCGTGCACAGAGCGGGCTCCCTGGCCCCCTCTGCCCGCGGGAACACCGCGCTGAGTCCGCCTGGAAGTTGCATCTGAAGCCAGCAGGCGGAAAGGGACTCGGCGGGGGAGGGCGAGCATCCCGCGGCGCCTCCGCCCCCGCGGAGCCGGAGGCGCGGAGGGGGCCCGCACCGCCTGCCGCTGCCCTGGGTGGTGCGGAAGAGAAGGCGGAAAGTGCGCGCCTGTGCCCGCGGGCGCTGCCTGCCCTGCCCCAGCCCTGCCTGTCCCAGCCGCTGCCCGTCCGCCCGGCGGGGCTAGCGCCCTCCGGTACCGGCGCTCTTCCTGCTACGGCTGCTTCTTCAAAGATTTATGTGTGACATCTTATTTCAAATTAACTTTTGAGCCCTGGGTTTCATTCATCCATCCAGGCACCCACCCACCCGCCGCCTGCCTATCTATCTTGCTTCAACGCGAAGAGACTTGCTTGCAGTTTTACCACCTCGGTCTCATCTCTGGGACCTGTATAATCAGCTGACCTATATATTCATGCACCGCTTTTCTCCCAAACCGAGCCTCCTTCAGGTGCAAAGGGGTTGCAAAGGAGGAAAAAGAAAAAGCTTTCCAAAAGCGGAAGGGGAAGGAAGGGAAAGGAGGGGGGAGGGGGGAAGCGTCGTGCAGCACGCCTCCCATCAAGCTGTCTTGACAACAATTACTAAAGTTTTTAATTAGCCTCTTGTTATAATTCATTTTATTAATTTTCTAAATCTCAGGCCATGAATTATTAACGGCGGCCCCGTAATAGTGTTTGCAGCGGCGCACGTGATGGCGGCGGCCCCGCCGCCTCCGCTCCGCGCCTCTCCCGGCGCGGTCCCCTCCGCGCCCCGGCTGGGGAAGGGCCGCGCAGCGCCGGGCCCCGCCACTCCATCAGCTCTTAAATAACATAATTACCCGTAATCAGACCCTCGTCTGGCAGGTGGAAACAGGTTCCCAAGCGGATTCGAATTCTGCTGCTGATCTTTTAAAAATCAATTAGGCTTGCCTCCGCTTTGGAATCAGCAGGTAAATATAATAAAGCTTAAAAAAAAAAAAAATAGCGCCGGCTGAAAAGCGAGATATAAATAACTGGAGGGATTTAAAATCGTTTGGGAAATGCCAGAATAACACAGGGCACCACCGGCGCTATCAAGCTTTATGCGCTCTAGTCCGTCAGAGTTAAAATAATTATCTTTCGACAAATCTATTTCTCTTCGGAGGAAAGGGGGAACACAGGGAGGCGGGGAGGGAGGCACATAAACCATAAAGTCAGTGCTGTAGGACACTTCATTCTCCTTCTGGGGAGTCTTTTTACTTGTTGAACCAGGACCGAATTAGTCTTAATATCACAGGAGAGTAAAAATCAATACGACCGTGGCAGTGGGTGTCTGTTACTCACTTATGATGGCCTAATCTAAGTTGAAAGCAAGCGGAGAGCAAGTGTTACGCAGAAATTCCGGCAGCCAGATCGCGTCTGGCGAACTTAGGACTGGAAAATCACACTAGGAAAGCGGCGAGATAGCTCGGTGGTGGAGAAAAAGGCCATCCAAGGGGTGGCAGCGCCAAAATGTTCGTCGGCAAGGGGCGCAGGCTGGAGCGCAGGAGCCGTCAGAGCCGCCACCTTTGGGCGGCCTCGGCCCCCGGCACATGGGGAGTGGGGGGAATATCTGCATTTTTGGTCACAAATTGATCTATTCTATTCGAGAATCTGCGTACTGCTGGGGAATAAATGCGAACAACATATTCTGCCTCTTCTTCTTTTATCTTACTTTTTTTCCTCGGATGCAAAAGTTTTAACAGACCTTAACTTAAACCTTTTAAACTAACTCCTTCCTTCCTTCCTTCCTTCCTTCCTTTCTTTCTTTCTTTCTTTCTTTCTTTCTTTCTTTCTTTCTTTCTTTCTTTCTTTCTTTCTTTCTTTCTTTCTTTCTTTCTTTCTTTCTTTCTTTCTTTCCTTCTTTCCTTCTTTCCTTCTTTCCTTCTTTCCTTCTTTCCTTCTTTCCTTCTTTCCTTCTTTCTCTCTTTCTCTCTTTTTCTCTCTCTCTTTCTCTCCTTCCTTCCTTCCTTCCTTCCTTCCTTCCTTCCTTCCTTCCTTCCTTCCTTCCTTCCTTCCTTCCTTCCTTCCTTCCTTCCTTCCTTCCTTCCTTCCTTCCTTCCTTCCTTCCTTCCTTCCTTCCTTCCTTATCTTTAATGCAGCATTTATTAAAAAGGCCTTACGAGAATCTTGTGGTTTTATGAACTATTCAGATTCATCTGACAGAAAGCAGGACGTTTTGGTTTTGCACAGTTTCCTACCATGAAAAATAGGAAACTCTGCAAAGCTTTTATTTTCACCATCTGTTTTATTAACATTTTTTTTTCTTTGTACTCGATAAGGATTGTACTTATTACAAAACAAACTCCTCAACTTTTCAATACATACATTGGTCATTACTGGATGATACAAATGTGGTATCGCTTTCAACATTTCAATTGTTTGGGGCAGATGAAAAAGAAAACCCAACATTTATAATTATTTTTATTTGTTCATTCCTGACTCTCCAAAAATGATATCCGGTAATACTTTTCTATAAAATAATATTTTTACAAATGCATTTATTAAAAATTCTGATGACATTTCAAGTTAATAACAACAGAAACAAGTAAATTTCCGGTGGACGAGATCTATGGGTTTTTTAAAAATACCTTTAGTGCTTATTTTTTAACATGAACAGTTGTTTAAAATCACAGCTTTTTAACGTATTATTCTTTTCTGAACATCACGTGTCTTGCTTCACAGATTTACCGGCAAAATTAAAAAGATTTGGCTAAAATATGCCTACAGAAGAAATAATCCCAGCTATTGAGTAACTTTTTACATTTGGCATCTGATCTAGTCACAGGTCATCAGAAAATAGAAAGAGGTTCTCTGATCACTTGAAGCAGTAGGTGGCATCCTATACGTTCCTAATGAACAATTGCATTCACAACATAAGGAGAGATCAGTTTAGGATTTTCATATTTATTAACCCAAAATAAAAATAAAGTATCTTGTTACATAATTAAGTGCAATTAGGCCAGTCAGAATAACATATAAACCTGAAACCACCCAAGCTTTTCTTCTTTATACATATTTTGTAGGTGCATAATCCTTTCCAGCACACTGAAAAGAAATACTTCAGAAGTCCTTCTTAAAATTTTACTTTGATTTATATTCTGCAGTTATAGAATAAACTTCAAGAAACACACGCAGCTAATATATAGTTAATTTTATTCAGAGCACCGATTTTCACATAAGAGCTATCTCAAAGTAATGATTTCTGGATTTAGCAGAAAAATACAATCTCTCACTATTTTTTTTTTTTGGTAGAATTCGTCTTATCGTCTAACGGCCATACCTTGAATTTACCAGCCGTGGAAATATTTTTTTTTTTTTTTAAATGCACCCAATAATGATAATAATAACTATTCTGGTTTTAAGTTTGTTTTATTTGTAAGTATGCTGGGACACATCTCCCTGTTGTATTTTGGCTTACAGAAATATTTCTGATAGAAATTAAAGTAATAGAGTAAAGACACAACCAAGGAGAAAGCTCAGCAAACATACATGGACAGGTAGATTATTCAGTGAGACATTTCAGGATCCACACGTGGTTGCAGTTTGTAACCTTTTTGTTGTTGTTGTTGTTTTGTGCATTAAAGAAAATATTTACAATCGTCTTTCTTATCTTTTTTCCCCCTCTTTTTTTTTTTTCTTTCTTTTTTCCTCTTTTAAATCTAAATACAAGAACGTGACAAGAACGTTTGTGTTTTCGGTGAAAACAGGCAGTTAAACTGTGAAATTACACCATCCACAAAAGATTCTACCAGAAGCTAGTCTATTTAGTGCTCAGTTTCAAAATGCATAGAATGTTTGCGCTGCAAACAATGATACACAAAATAACAATAATAATATTAATAATAAAATAAATAGATAAATTAATAGATAAATAAATAGATAAATAAATAAATTATATCGAGACTTTATCACGGATCTTTCTATGCCTTTTTTCCCCCTCTTATCTTTTCCTTTAATTTTCTTTTTGTCTTTTTTTTTTTTCTTTTTTCAGGTCATGTCATGCATAATTTCAGTCTATTGATTGTTTTCATTTAAACGGAATGGTATTTTCTTTTCAGAAATTCTTTTTTATTCGAAAGCCTCAGCAGAGTCTCGGCAAGAGACAGAGTAGAGATGGCTTCTGCACGTCGCTCTCCTTTTTACCTAACAAATCCGGATAATTTTGTTTGTTTTCAACCCGCGAGACATGTAACGCACCTTGACAATTATTAGCAATACCAGCATTGTTATTACAGAATAACATCATCGCTTCCAATCCAGGAGACTGTGATAGTGCAAACTGAACCCCACACACCCCTCCCAAAAGCCTTCCTCCACATAACGTTTATGATTTACAATAAAAGACTTTTAAGCCCAAGTGGTTTTTTGTCGTGTGTTTGTTCCCAACATGCACACCCCTCAGAAACAAATGTCATTTCAAACCCATCACCGGTGATTTCTTCTGCCTACCGGGTGCAATAACTTCCAGCCCTTGGAGGAAACCAAGGGAGGACCTTAACCTAAATCCAGCAGATTTGGTGGGGATGCCGGGGGGCATACTGTTGGGAGCAGCGGGGGGGAGGGAGGGAGCATACAGGACATAGTTAACCACGAGCCTTAATGAGTCTGAACATAATCTTTTGGAGAGCATCCCCGCTCTGGCAGGTTTGGCATCTGCCTCCAGACGCGTCTCTGCAGAGAGAGGAGCCTGTCTTTGGACACAGCTGGAAACGCAAACCACGCAGGTGAGGGAGGAGAGACAAAGGGGTTGTGAAGTAACTTTTTCTTCCCCTTATTTTCCTTGAGCTAGCTAGGATTATTGAGGCAACGACGGAGAGGAAAGGGACTGCTCCCTAGCCCCGCTCCCGGCCCTTGTCCCGCTCTCACCATTCCCCAAGAAGACACAGACAAGACCCATCGCCAAAGCCTCACGCAAAACCGCGTTTGAGGGACAACAACAGGAAAAAAAAATAAAATAAAAATCAAAAAACCAAAACTAAACAAATAAAAAACCCCCAAAGCCTAAGAAAAATAGACAACAAAACAAACAAACAAAAAACCCAAACCCAAGCCAACCAAAGCAAAAAGTTCTCCCCCCCACCAAACCACCGCTGTCCTCATTCATTACTAAGCCAGGGAAAAGAAAGAAAAGCAGAAAGTAATGAAAAGAGACCCAAACCAAACGTAGCATCATCATCACCGACAGTTTCGCCTTCCGGGTTTGTTGGTCGGTTTTGTTTTCCTTCGGAAAGTTTTGACTTAGGTTTCTCGGTTTGTGGCTGTTGCTGTCACGGTATTTATTGGTGTGTGTCTGTGTGTGTTTACGCTTTAAGTTGCTCTTTCTCCCGCTTTCTGTCGGGGGGTAGGGGGGCAGAGAGGGGAGAGGGCCGCAGAAGTGACCCCCCTGGGCTTCTAGAGCGATTTTACCTCCTCTCTCCTCCTTCTTCTCGTTGGTGTCCCGGTGTCTTTTTTGTTGTAATAATTGATAGCGCACCCCCCCACACGCACGCCCCCCCCCTCTTCCCGAGTAGTTCGCGTTTAATTTCTACATCGTCCCTTGGTCCCCAGGAGCCTCCCACGGCGTCTCAGGCGACGGTGGCGGTGCGTGGGCGTCCCCCGCGGCCCCGGCCCGGCCCCCCGGTGCCCCCGGTGCCGGGGCCGCCCCTCCCGCCCGCCCCTAGTAGGTGGCGGAAAATTTCATCCGTTTCTGCTTCTGTCTCTGGTTGCAAAACCAAACCCGCACCACGTTCTTTTTGAGGTCCAATTTCTCGGCGATGGCGGCGATCTTCTCGGAGGAGGGCCGGGGCTGGACGGCGAAGTACGCCTCCAGCGAGCGCTTCTCCGGGGCGGCGATGGAAGTCCGCTTGCGCTTCTTCTCGCCCCCATTGAAGAGCTCGGGCTTGTTCATTTTTTCCCGCTGGGCGCCCTCGGCCTCCTCCAGCCAGGCCTGCAGGATGGGCTTGAGGGCGATCATGTTGTTGTGGGAGAGGGTGAGGGACTCGAAGCGGCAGATGGTGCTCTGGCTGAGGGAGCCCACGCCCGGGATCTTCAGGTTGGCCAGCGCCGAGCCCACGTCGGCCTGGGTCACCCCCAGCTTGATGCGGCGCTGCTTGAAGCGCTCGGCGAAGGCCTCCAGCTCGCGGGTCCGTGTCCGAGTCGCAGATGGAGGCCAGCCCGGCCGCCCCCACCACGGCCGCCGCCGAGGCCACCTGCCCCGCGGCGCCGTGGTGCGCGGCCACCAGCCCGGGTGCGGCAGCCCCGACGGCATGTTCATGGCGGCCGGGTGCGAGAGGTGGCCCAGGCCGTGCATGTGCGAGTGCGGGTGGGCCGAAGTGGAGATGAGGCCGCCGCCGCCCCCGCCGCTGCCGCCGCCGCCCCCTCCGCCGCCGGCCCGCCGCCGCCGCCGCCCGCCCCGTCGTGGCCGCCGCCGCCGCCGCCTCCGCCGCCGCCGCCGCCGGGCATGAGCGCAAGGGAGGGCGAGGTGATGTGGTCGAGGAGGTCGCCGGGCTCCAGCGCCTGGTGATGGTGGTGGTGGTGGTGGTGGTGGTGCGCAAGGGGCACGGTGGAGGTGGAGGTGCAGGGCACGCTGTTCATGGTGTGGTACGTGGCGTCGGGCTTGAACGGGTGACTCTTGCCCTGCGAGACGGCGATGTCGACGGCGGCCAGAGCCTCGGCCCGGGCCAGAAGAGTCTCATCGAGGCTGGCGAAGATATTGCTCTGCAGCTGCAGGAGACACAAAACAGAGCGGGGTGCGGGGAGAGGAGGGCCAGGGGGCAGAGAGGGGGCAAAGTGCGGAGGGGGAAGGGGACGGGCGGGGGACAGCGTGGGGTTGCGGGAGCGCCGTGGAAAAGGAGGGGGAAAGTCGAGGGAGGGGAGAGAGAGGTGGGTAAAGTTGGGGTGACGGCCGGGGAGCCGGCAGTAGGATCAGCGTGAATATGGGATCGAGGGGAAGAGCATGGAGATTGGGGAAAGCGTGGTATAGCAGGCGACAGCCCGGGCAAGTGAGGGGAAATAGGGGGATAGGGTAGGATAATGGGGGGATGGGAGGGGCAAGAAGCGAGAAGAGGGAGCAAAACAGGAAAAGAAGCAAAGAGAAGCAAGGAGGAATCGGAAAAGAAGAGAAGGAAGGAATGAAGGGAACAAATAAATTAATAAATTAAAAGGGGAGGAAATGGAACGAAAGGAGAAGAGAAAGGAGGGGAAGAAATGGATCTGTAACTCTCAGCTGGGGAATTGTGTCAAACACAAGAGCACATAAAACGCATTCCTTTTCAGAGGCCGAGTCATAAAAATTAATACAGAAAGTGGATGAAGTCGGAGACTCGTGTGAACACCGCTTTCAAAAAAGATCACAGGCGCTCAGATGATTGCAGAGGAAGACATGAAAAAAACATTAAGCGCCGCTTGTCAAAATGTGCCTTGCAGCGGTTTTTTTATTAATGCACATACACATACATGCAGTATACAGAAAAGAGAAAGAGAGAGAGAGAAAGAAAAGTGTGTGCGTGTAAGGGAGAAAAAGAAAGAAGAGAGCTGCAGCTGTCTGTCCCTTACCGGTGGAGTTGGTAGACATGCTCTTCTTATTGCTTCCGAGCTGGAGTGTAGAGAGGGGTATTTGTGCTCAGGTAGGGTGGGATGCATGGCAAAATGAGGCTGTTTGCTGTTCATGGACATCATCTTGAAGGCTTGGCATGTAAATCCACAAACACTCCTAAAGTCGGGGGAAAAGTGCTCTCCGGGCTCTCTCCTCCGGCCGGGGGAAGCCGCTGACAGCGGCGGTGACGGAGCCGGTGGTGGCGGCGGTGCCGCAGCGGACCCTGCCCCCGCCGCCGCCGCTGCCGCGGTGGCCGAGGCTGGGCTGGGTGGGCGAGCGGGCGGCAAGGCTCCCTCCGGCCCCCGCCGTGTCCCTCGCTCCCTCCCTCACTCAGTTCTCTGCCTGCCGCTGCCCGGCGCCGGGCGCGCTGCGCTGCGCTCTGCCCGCACCTGAGCCCCGCATCCCGTGGCTACCGCCGGGCGGGGCTCGCGAGAGCGCGGCGGCTTCGGCTTTGACAGACATCAGCTGTCTCCCCCTTCCTCCTCCTCCTCCTTTTCCCCCTCCTCCTCCTCCTCCTCCTTTTCCTCCCGCCGCCCCCGATCTTTGCCTCCCCGCGCCTTGTTGCATCTCCCGCAGCCCTCGCCCGTCTCGCCGGGGCGGCGGCGGCGGGGCCACTCTTATAGCGAGCGGCACGGAGCACCGGGCGGCTGCGGCACCTGTGGCTGCCACACGTGCGCGCTGCGCGGCCGCCAGCGGGGCCCGGGGCGCCCCGATGGGGCGGGGATGGGCGGGCTGCGGGGCTGGGCGCCCCTTCCCTGCCCTCGGAGCGGCGCGGGGAGCCGACCCGGCCCTCAGCGCTGGAGCACAAAGATGCGCTGCCCCTCCGCGCAGCGGAGCTCTGCCAAAGAAAGGGGCGTCGTCCGGCCGCTCCCGCTCCTGCCGCGACTTGTACACGGGCTCCGGAAGAGGACCGGCGGCGACAGACATTTGTTTGAACCACTCAGAGGCTATTGTTTTCCCTGTAATTTAATTTTCCCCCACCCCGTGTAGTTTTATTGCACGGGTTGCCGTGCCAGGCGCGGCGGGTGGCAGCCGCTGCGCCCACGCGGGGCGCGTGTGTGCGTGTGAGCTCTGCGCGGGCAGCGCCGCCGAGGTGAGACTCCGCATCTCCTCCTGCTGCCCAGCCCCAACTCCTGCTCCCTGGAAAACCCAAGTTGCACTGGCATGGCCTGAAGCAGAAAACGACCACAGTTTCTCTCTTTCTGTCTTTCTCTCTCTCTTTCTTTCTTTCTCTCTTTCTTTCTCTCTTTCTCTTTTTCTTTCTCTCTTTCACTCTTTCACTCTTTCACTCTTTCACTCTTTCTCTCTTTCTCTCTTTCTCTCTCACTCTCTCTTCCTTCCTTCTCTATTTCTTATTTTCCTTCCCTCCCTCTTCTGTGGTTTATCCTTAGAATACTCTTGCCCTTGAAACAAACAGTTAAGCAGCGACACTGTTGGTGTTATGAGTGATTCGTGATTTCTGACCCATTTTAGAGTAGATTCTATTTTTTTCTTGTAGCTGCTTATGAAATCGGAAGCAAAACTATGGAAGGAGTGAAAGTGCTGCTGTGCCTGTGAGATTAGTACAAATCCTTAGCGAACGGCCCAAGGTGAATCCTGTCCCTTGGGGCACGCTGGAGCCATCCCTCGGTGACCGATCAGATGCTGCCTTGTTTGTTTCAGCAGGGCTGCAGGCAAGCAGGCAGCGGGGTGTTTGGATCAGGGATGTGACAGCCTGGGAGTGCATCGGAATTGTTCTGTTTCTCCTGAGCGCCTCTTATTTATGGGCATAAACACAGCCGAAAGGTCACGCAGGAAAACACACACGCGCACACACCAGCGCACACCACAACCCCAAGTGAAGCCACATTTGTCTTCATAAGCCTTCCCCAAGCTCCTTAGCCAGTCCAGGAGGAAGGAGGGAACGTCTGCCAATTACTTGTGCGGGAGGGAGCCCGGTCTCCATCCATTACCGTGTCCCCTGGGGTGGTGAAATGCAACTTCATCTCTGAAAGGGGGTGAACTTGAAACTGGGATTGGGCTCTCCTTATTTATCGAAATCATTGTATCAGAATCCACTAATCATACTTTATGTGTATTTATTGACTCTTTTTTTTTTTTTTTATTATTTTTTTAAACTCTGAGTTATTTTAGCTATTTCTCAGCTACCATCCATTGTAAAGGAAAACCCTCCTGGGAAAGAAATGGGGAGGAGTAAGGAAGCGGGAGACATCACGGGTTTTGGCCCAAGTTGCTGAAGAGTGCCCAGCTCCAGGAGCAAGGCCCGGACGAGCAGGCTGCCGCTCCCGACCATGGCGAGATCCAGCCCGAAGCCGCGGTGCTCCTGGGCTGAGCCCGGCGGGGCAGAGGGGCGGCTTACCGGGATCACGTCCCGTGGAGGAACGCGTGGGATGCTGCTCCGTTTGGGATGCATGGGCGCTTATCAGTGAGCCTCTGCGTGAACCCCACTCTCCAGGATGCTGTCAGGGCAAGTTCATCAGGTTTCCCAAAGGAAAACGCTGAGATAAGGGAAAATTGTGAAAGCAGCGGCAAAGGCGGCCGAGTGGACGGTTTCTAGGCTAACCTGTGACCTGCGTTCCTGCCCACACACCACCGGGCACTTGCTTTGCCTCTGCGGCAGGGTCTTTAACTTCTGGGCTGACGGGCTGTGTGGGAGCAGCGAGGGCTGGCAGGGAGTGCAGCCAGCCAGGGCAGGCAGGAACATACGGCTATGGCAGGTGCTGCTGGGCGAGACCCTCTCCTTGGCTGGAGGAACATCAACCCCCACTAGTACTTTTAAAACGAGCCCTTCTGTTCCCCGGCTTATTTTTTAGGCCAGGAAGGCAGAGAATTCAGTCCTTCTCCCAGCTCCGCCTCCAGCGCTTAGCCGGAGGTTCAGGAGGTGAGGATCTTTAGGAGTTCTAAGGGTCCCACTTCCAAGGTGTAATCTGGACCCTGGAGTGGGAGTGGGTATGCTGTCTCTGCAGCTCGCGATGTGCATCCTACTGGATTCTCCTCGGGAGGGAAGCAGTCCCGCCCAGTTGGAGACACACACGCTGTCGGGGGCTCCTGGTTCCATCACTGGAACCGCCCGGGCCGCGGCCGCCCGAGCGACGGGGGCGACGGCGGGCGGGGAGGGAAGCGTCCCGACCCCGGGGAGGAGGCGAGCTGCTGCCGACTCCCGGGGCGGCTCCTGCCGGCCCCTGCCCGCTCCTCTTCTTCCCCGGAGGCAGAGGCCTCCCAGGGAACCAAGCCTTCCCTCTGTCTGATCTTTCAGGAGAGGGGAGGAGAAGGACAAGAGAGGTTTTTGTGGAGCATCGTTTGGTCTGCCACCCACTTACCGAGTCCCGGAGGAAAAAACTTTTCTTCTCAGTCCTTGGGACTTTTATTTTATTTTTTTTTTTTTTTTTTTTTTTTTTTTACGGGCAAAAGCGCCAACTTCAGGGTAACTTTTAGAGCAACGCTAAAAATTGCAGCCTGACGGTAACCCCCCCCGCTACCGAGGTGCTGCAGCCGGTCCCGGCGCCGTCGCTGTCCTGCTGCTTACTTGGCCGCACCGAGTGCCGGGGCTGCTGGCCGCCGGGGTTCCCCGGGAGCCGCCGGGAACCAGCACCCCTTGTCACCAGCCCCCGGTGGCCCTCTCCCCGCCACACACTGCCAGCTACCCGGACCGGCGGGCCTGATAATAGATTTTATTTTAATGTTCGCTGTTATTTCTATTCCTCGTGGGTACGTCCAGCCTCATGCATACTCATGGCAATAAACTCGCAGGCTGTGAGGAGCGAGTTCATTGGCGAGGCGACCATGCTGTAGCCCCACATTTATGGCCCGAGATGCTCAATAAAGCAAGGGAGACATATATATATATATATACATTTACTTGTCTCCCGTAGTTTTCTCCGGCTTCAAATGCAAGAAATAGGCAGAATTCCTTAATTGACTGAACTGCCTATCTCGAGAAAGCAATAAAGTAACCCCTTATTCCCACAGTGAAACGATTTATAAATTAATTACTGTAACCCATTGTATTTGATTTCTCTTTTTAAGATTCCCCAAAGATGAATATACTAAAGCTTATGATATTAACCATTAACGTCTGATCCTAGTTTGCTATATATCCCGACTTAAAAAAATAGCTAATGTGGATCTCACCTCTTACCCTAAACCCTCTGGATATTTTCATTTCAGCAAATGTTAGCTTTACACTTTGTAGTCGCAGTATTTGTCCTACCCTGAGTGTCACTGGGAGCACTGAGACAAAACCTACAGTACATATGTTGTTTGGTGAAGTTCACAGAAAGTCAATATCCCATTTAAAGTAAAAGCTGTTTTCCCTTTAAATGATCAAAATTAACCTACAGAAGAAAAGGAAAAAAACCCAACAAGGTCCACAACAAAACACAACCAACCCTTTGGGTGAATGCACAAAAAGTATTTCCTTGTCCTAATGAGGACTTTCCTTACATCAGCAAAGACCTGCTAATTACTGATGTACAAGCCGCAATAATTGCTTTTGCAGCCAAAGTGTAGAATGTTGTCATATTAAAAATTGAAACGCTTGATGGTGATTTAAGTCCCAAGGCAATTCACAACGTCCCCTTTCGGGAAAGGAAGGAGACCGGAGCAGCTAGGCAGAGGTCCGGTGAAAAACACTACAGGTCTTGTTGGTAGTAAAGTTTCTCGCTCTTTCTTTCCAGTGATGCGGAGGAATTAAAAAGCGCACCGAGAAGCCCCTGCAGCAAAACATCCCGGAGCCCGCTCCCTTGCAGCTCGGCTCCGTGGGCGAACAAGCCGGCTGCTGGCTCTCGCCAGCCGCGCCCACGGTCGCTGGCGCTGCGCGGACGCCGCGTTTCGATGGGGCAGCCGGAACACGCAGCTTTCGGCCCCCGAGGGAGGCAGGAGGAGCGCTCCGAGGGGGCAGGGGTCGGTCTCCAGCCGTCCCACCGCGCCCGGGCTCCGCTCGGCTGCCCAAACTGGGAGAGCAGCGCTCGGCTCCCCCCGCCCCCCCGCGCGAATCAAAGCACCTTCCGAGGGGCTGGGAAGTAGTTGCCTTGTCATGTAACACATTGCCCTGATTTATTATAAAATTTTAACGAAATCATGCATATTTTAACAGCCTTTAATCACTGCATGAAAATTTAATTCATGAACTGTAGCGCGTTTAAATAAATGAAGTGTTAATTCATTAGGATTAATTAATTTGTTAAAGGATTGTGTGCAAGGTTAAGGTGGAAGAAAAACTCTTTGTTAGTTTCGAGTCTCAATCACTGCGTTTGGTTAACAGTGAAGGTGGGGAAAAAGCCGCGATGAGGGTTTGTGTGGGGCGGGGATGACAGCACCGGGGGAGGGGCGAGCCCGCGGGCACGGACAGGGGACCCCGCGGCCTCCCCCGGCCTTTTTCCGAGCTGGACACCGTAATCCGGGCTGAGCAGGTGGAGGTCGAGCCCCGGGCGGGAAGGGATGGGGAAGGGGCATCCCCACGACACCCTCTGGGCAGGGCATACGGGCTCCGTGCTGCTTTCCTGGCTGACAGCCAGCGCCAACACTTCTCTCCCCAAAATCTGGACACAGATTTTGGCGGCCAGGATGAAAATCAGCCCCGACACCGTTTTCTGTGGGATCCGGGTGGCCGCAGAGCCGTCCAGCCCTGTGGCTGGTCCGTACTGCTTTTCCCAGGCATGCTACGAAGGGGAGAGTCACTCGGGAAAGCGACAGGGACTATTCTCATCCCGTCCCTGGGTTCCCCCAGCACTTTCTGCTGGCTTAGAACAGGCACCCGATGGCTCCATGAGCATTATGTAGCAGTAGCTTGGCTACTTGTCTTCCTAGCTTCCCTGAAAACCAGCACCCACACAACCTGTAAGAGCTTCAGGGAGGAGATGTTTTCTACTGAGAAAAGCTGAAAAAACCAGGAATACTCATCTTCATTTGTTCCACATCCGTTTCACTCTCCCGCTCTCTCTCACCACATTCACAGCTGTCAAAGCACACACAAGCTTTCCCCAATGTCAGCTGTGCTCTACCCTTCAGCTAATGAAGATGGCTTTTCCTGTTAGGGCTGAGAGACACTGAGATAGTAACTCAACGCTGGGCCACAAAGGCAGGATTGCCAGGCCACCCCTTTAGGCCAGGCCTGACAAGCAGGTGGCTTGTCACAGCAGTAGAGGACTGCTGCAAGGGATCAAGTGCTGGACCTGGATTAGTAGCCAAAGGTGCAATCCTTGGAATAACCACAAATCCCCATACTGAGTTACCGCAGAGCTGCTTTCCCTGGTCCAAACCTGGGAAGGAAGAAGCATAGAAGCCTTAGTCAATTTATATAGGGATGCTCTTATGCCAAAAAGTAGCAAAGAAGGAATGTCCACAGTTTGCAAAACTTTAACCATAATCACACACAAGAGGTGTGTAAGGACTATATTTCAAGCCTACAGTTACTGTGAGTCAGAGGCATGATTTGGATGCTGTGCAAGAATTAGGATCAGACTCAGTTTAAACTGCCTTGAAAGGGCATTATTGGGTGAGGGAAACAGGTGAGAAATGAAGAAGGTTGAAGGATGAGAGACCAAGTCAGCACACCTTGAACTGCGTATGGAAACTGTGCATTGTCCCCTTTGTCCCCCTTTTAAAGGTTCTTCATGAAGAGACAATAGAGCACACTTAAAACCAAACACAGCCCAAGTCAGTATCTGGTGCTCATAGGCAGAGCTATTCTGGTAGCCCCTCACTCGAAGAAGCAACACAAACAGAAACGGACTCTCACAAGGCCTATAGGGAACAGTGGATAAGCAGGTCACTTGCCAGACTTTGTGTAAGTAAAACTCAGGATAACTAAGTGAAAACTTGATCTTGGGACTCCTGCTCTTGCAAATAACCCGAAAGATTTCACTAACAACAAACTTAGGCTGGTAGCAAACTCACCTTCTTGAGCTACTTACAGTCCTGGAGAGCATTCTCATGTGTTAAAATCTGCAAACTGCCTTGTATTTAGTACAGTAGGTATTACTAGATGAAGTAAAAATTTTATGAGCTATTAAATATCGTTAGACATCATAGGTCTCATCTGTACATCACTTGGAAATGTCTATTGTCTTAATAAAAATTCTAATAGTAAAGTTGTAGATCTTGTGTATTCCAGTTCTACACAACTACATAAGTAGGTAACTACCATAAAAATTAACAGCAATGAGCTCTAGTTTAGGCCATTTTATCACGTGCAGAAGGAGATAGGCAAGTGAGACATCGACAGAACACGGCCTGGAGAAGTGAAACCCCATGTATGGCTGAGAAATTTATACCCGAAGAAACCCCAGTCATTACATAAGTTGAAATTTTGGAGTTGATATTGCACTGATACTGCACACTACCAAATTTTAAGCCAATAGGAATGCAACCTTTTTAACCTTAGGCTTGCCTCTTCTATCCATCCAAGCTGCAAGACACTTACGGTCAAAACATTTATGAAGCCCATAAATTCACTCTCCCCATGCCACAACAAAACAAACCCACAATACAGGGCACTTACTGTGTGTTTGTGATTGCTCTGCAACATGAGGATGTTTTAAGTGTTTGTCTCTTCTCCCAAAGAGTTGAAGCAAGGCAGCATTTTTTGACTTTTAGCAAAACTGAGCAAATCAAGTAACATAGTTTCCAGATGAGAGCTCCCTAACTTCTGAAAAATATATTTAAATTTAACAACTAGATTTTTCTGTGAAGATTAAAAACTCAGGTGGTATACTGAAAGCAGTATACGCAAGCACAATGCCATCCTGCCTGTCACCACAAAATGGTCCTTGCATGTGTGGCTTGAACGATGATTTTCTGGGAAAGCTCAAAAAAGAAGTTTCAGTTCAGAATGAACACATAAATTCCACAAATGTATGCTCACATTACAAAAGGAAGCATAGTTCTTGTTCAAGCAGCTTACGGAACTTAACTCTACAAGATGAGCCAGTCCACTGAAATTTTTCAAGAGGCTATCACTCTTTTCAAAAGGACAAAAGGCAGCGTATGGATTTTTCATATCATAGGTATCGATGAAGTGAGGACGTCTGTTTCTAAGGAATGCCATCAGAAGTCTATACAGAAAGAAAAAAACCCTGCATCTTGTAATTAAATATGGCCTTAAAAAAACTTAAAACACGATAATGCAAAGAAACCAATTTTGCTCTGCTGCTTAATTAGGTCTCCTGCCTGTAGCAGGCCATCACATTATGTTGACCTATGCAATACTTTATGAAAGAGTCACCTCCAGAGAGGCCGAAAGCCATTTCCATCAACTGCATCGATGCTGACACTGGAATGGTAGTAAGTCTAACAAGGAGGAGGAAGGGAGATTTTTCTTCTTTTTCGTGAATAAGCTCAGGTTTATGCTTCACAAAACTTAGATATGCATTTTCAAATTAGGAAAAAAAAAGTTCCCCCCCCCCCTTTTTTTTTGCTAATTCAATATTTGAGGCAACATCAAGGATTACAGTGCTTATAACATGTTTTATTCAATTCACATAGAAAAGCATGCAGTATTAATGTAAAATGGTACAGTATTAATGTAAGATGTTCAGTGCACATTAGGTAAACAAATCATTAGCATACAAACCCATTTTTACGGTCTATACAGGCATACTAAACACATTTAGAATAACAATGATTTTTGGGAACTAAATTAAAAATTGTGCTTAACTTCAAAAAGAGACAAGCCATAATTGCAGTGTTAAAAGTGATGTTTTCTAACTGAAGTGCTGTGACCCTGAAAAGTAAGGGGCTGCTACCTTTCACCCACTTAAAACAAGAGTTTCAGTACAGTACAGTGCTATGAAACAGTCTAAACAAGAATATTTCCTCTGGGAGGCAAGTTTGATGGCAAAATTGACATTAATTTATAGCAATTTCATGAATCTATAGGATATATGGCCAGTAGCTGCCTTACATGCACAAAATGTAATCTTTAGGAATGGGAAATGTAACCTTTAAAACTAATTCTTACATAAATGACTAATTTGACAGGACCACTTTGAACTGTCAAAGAGCCATTAGCTGTGCTCACAATTGACAGAGCATGCAATCTGAAAACTTAAAGAGCATCAAAAACTCCCAAGCCCCAGGTAAATAAAACCCCCAGTCAAAGAAAAGAATCTGGAATGGTTCTTCCTTGGGAAAGAGCTTGCAATGGGCAGGCAAATGTTCAGTTTTCACATAGACGAAAACGACAGGATCAGATTGCATGGAAGTCATTAAAAATTAAGTTCACCTGTAAATATTAAACATTTGCAGGTTTACAACTTTGAGTCACATTTGATTTCCAAGCAGAATCAGTTTTTGGTGGTTTTTGATGGACTAGCACTGGAAAGGCAGTTTTGAATTTTCCTCTTGGTTGATTGACTGACATTTTTATTTTTCCTTTCAGCTGTAAAGGAAGACACCCAAGGAGGATTAATCTGACTTGGCAGATCAGATGATATCTTTAAAAAACATGAACCAAACTTCTGTTCCTCAAACAATTTTCGTGAGTTACTGAACAGTGCATTTGGGGAAAAGTCCCTTTGAAATAAAGAGTTTGGAGGTTTGGCATCATTAGCCACTACATTTTGGCCTGTAAACAGTGGAAAGTGGTCATTCATATCTATGTCAGCTGGGGACAGATTGGAAAACATAGCAGGTTTCCAGCCAGTTCTGTCAGCTACCAGATCGCTTGTCTCTGGACACTTCATACTCTGCTCCTCATTCATCTCTTCCAGATTCTTCTCTGTTCCATTCAGAAGTTTAGTGCACTCTGTTGATTTTGAAGAATCATCAAGATCAGAGGACTTGAAATTATAGCACGGACTCTTGCTGTTGTCTGACTCGGACATCATTGAGTCCAACTCAGAAATTTTATCGAGGTAGGCAGCATCCATAGAGGCCTCGCTGGAGGTTCTTGTGCGGTTCATTTCGGAAGAGCAGAGAGTATGCAACCTCTTAGGTAAGCAAGAACTTGTTTTATCACTGGACTTTGCTGTTGTCTCATCTGACTGACCAGCTACTGAATTTTGCTCTGATCCATCAAAATGTAAGTTCTCAGCAAAATTTGTTGGGCAGGTGCCCCAAACCCCCGATTTCCCTGCAGTAAAACAGTTTAGCTTCTTTTCGCTAGTACAGCTGCTCGTGCTGTGCTCGGAAGTATCTTTGCTGCAATCATCTGAAGTGTCATGAAACTCTTCAAATTTCAGTTTTCTCAGGAATGTTGATGGTTTTCTTGCATTTTCTTTTCCATCAGGAGTGTTCAATTGAAGGCGACTGAGAGACAGAAAAGGAGTGCACGGTGGTGGAAGATCATAAAGTTCTTCATCTTTGTATGGGGTACATTCCTCAATTTTATTCCACTGGTCTTCTAAGCAGGCATCCATACTTGTACTATTTTCATCCAGAAGAACCCGGTGACATCCTGGAAATAGCTCTTTCTTTGGGGCACACTGGATATTTGAGCTATTCAAGCCATCTTGACTAGAAGAGCTTAAACAAGTTCCACCACTTGTCACCTGCTCGAGACTGTCAGGACTTTGACTGGTATTCAAAGCCTTTTTCTCCTCAGCTTGGGTTTTCAAACATGTTGTATCTTCACTGCTCTCACCTCCTTCAGCATCTGTGGAAAGGACTCTGTCACTAACAGCACTCACTGTCTGGCTTCCTTTGCCTGCCTTTTTCAGCTGTAAAAGCTGACACTCTATTTCTTCTATGTATTTATCACTCCTTTCCAGTGCCTTTTTCAGACGGTTCATTTCACGTTCACTTTGTTCCACTTTGGAATGAAGTGCAGCTACTGTAAACCTACCACACCTGCAGTAAGAAAAAAAAGAAAGAAAATATTAAGCTGGAAAAAAACATTCTTGTGAAGGTTTGCAAGCTCATTTCAAGACAGAATGAAGCTATTAAACACTCTGTAAATTTGAAAACAAAAGTCAGAACCTCTCTGCTTGTTATGAAAAAAAATACTGAAATCATCACAAATAACATACAGGTGGAGGTGATACATGAAAAGACAAAATTAAACTATTAGTGGTAGCAAGGCAGTAACAAGCAGATTACCCTTCCAGGAGCTGGTTCTATCAATTCAACTCAAATATGCATGAAGAATTATCCCCTAAAACAATGGCAAAGATTTATGATAACATTTGAACAGTGGTCCACATCTTGAAATATTTACATTCAATCATTTTCCTACAGTACAGCAGTGTTTTACAATACATTTCTTTCACAATGTCACCTTGTCAAAAACAAAATGCTGATATGAAATGCCGAAATTGCATTAGTCCTTTGAGGTGGTTTAAATACTTACACAGACCATTTCAATTACGTTCCCGTTAGATATACAGCTTTTCCTCACCCATCCTGTGGATGGTATATCCACTTACTTTGAGTTACTTGTTTTTTCTGAGCTTTACAACCAGAACAATCTGATTTCTATCTTGACTCCAATACAAAAACCCGCTGCTTGTGGTTTGTGAAAGTTGTGTGCTTGTGGGGTTTCCAGCTTGAGCACATTTTCAACTGCCAAGACACAGCAGTTGAAAATGTGCTCATCCTCATCCTGGAAACCCCACGAGCTTTCCCCTCATCCTCCACCAGCTTCCCCTCATCCTCCACCAGCTTTCAAGACTGACCTTCCCCAGAGGGCAGGTGAAGGTTTCAGCTATATGCCCGGACTAATTCTAACCTGTCACTGACAGGTAAGCACCAGGGAATTCCCTTCTCCATCCAAGGCTTTCAATTTATAGAAAGAAAAAACAATTAAAGTTCTGATATTATTAGAAAGGAGGGAAGGACCTGCAGCCACCCTACAACTCTGACAAATAAGGTTTTACATCACAAAGAAAGGATATTTCTGTTTGTGGGCTTACACTGAATTTCTGTTTTCCACCTTGCAGCTTCATGTTACAGCACAGGTTTATATTTACTCTTTCAGCACAAACACTGCCTGAAATTTCTGTGTTTTTCTTTGTTTGTCTGCCTGTCCCTCCCTCAGAGTCACACAGAATTTACATTCCATATTCCCCACTCCATCAGCTCACCTCTTCACAAAATGCTCCCACTGCAACCCTTGGATCAGTGAAATCTGAAGATGGTGTATCTGTGACCTGCAACCATGCTGGCAAAACAGCCATGGATCCATGCATTCATTTTCAGCAAACAATCAAACCATATTCTGCTTCTTCAAGTAGTGAGCCCAAAGCAGCAGGAAGCTGCTGTATGCTGACAATTGCAATACAATTGACTGGACAGCTGGGGAAAGCAATATAGGCTATCATAAGCCCCAAAAAATTGGGCATGAGCGACCAGACCTACTGATGTATTTCACTGTTCAACTGGTTCTGCATATTTAAAGAACTCTGAAGACTTTGGTATAGATGGTTCAGTGATGGATAAGATTTATACAACAGTTTAAGTCACTTCTATCACAGCTAGCAGACCGCTTTTTAAATCAGATCAGCCTAAGCTTCACAGAGTTTTGGTGCATGCCACTCGCTTCCTTATAGATAAGAAATGGCAATGTAGAAGTTTTATATTTAGTAAGGTTTCTTTTTCCCTCCAAAGAAGCTGCCTGGACTGCAATTCAATGGAGGCAAGGACTCCTTCACTTCCACAGTACCCCTACCCAATTATCTTCACCTTCATAAAAAAAGAAGACAGACCATTTTTAATTTATTTACTCCCTGGTAAACAAGTTTCCCAACTGCTTATAGCAGTTGGTCCATTTCTAGCTGCACACAAGAGGGAAATAGGAAAAGAGGCACAGAAGACTTTCTCTCTCCCCTATGAAACTAGGTAAAAGCAGAATCATAGCTCAAGAATGTTTCCACTACATTTACAGTGGAAGGGGGTTACATGAAATAAGCATTCTTCTGTACAACACGTTTTGTCTTACTTCCTTCTTCAGCTAAAGAAACACAGATTATGGTTTAAGATACAGAAGGAGTCACTGTAGCACAGCTGGGCCAAAGCAAGACCCTTCCCACTTCCTAAGGTGATCCAGAAGGACTTATTTTGCCTTTCTCTTACAGACTTATTCACAGAGTCTTACAGGAGCAAACTCTACACTCCCCTTAATAAAAGACAGGAAGACAATGCAAAAATAAAATTTAGTTGAATAGCCAAGTGAGAGAAAGGGAAAAATGCTTCTGTAAAACAAGCAAGATTTTCTGGAGTCTCCTGTAACAGACATGCTGACATAAAAATTAAAACATGTTTACATTTATATGCATACCTGGTAATTCCTTTTTAATGGAAGAATGGTGTAATATGTTTATTTAATGCAAATAGCATTAGTGACAGCCTGAGATTTGCTTATGAGGAAGCACTGTATTCTCAAGTGTAACTTTTATAACAAGTGTCCTCAGGTTAAAAAAATACAGTATGTTGTTCAAAGGCAAATAGCATCACTAATATGTTAATTGTTGCAGAGGGATGTGCTTGGAAATTTCGTTTTTCAGAAATGTAGCATATGACAAGCTGCCTACAAAGTTACTTCTGCAGTTAGGCATTAGAATAGTAGCTGCTTTCTGCTCCTGTTTTAAGACTTGCATACATTTATTTCCCAAATTCTCGAGGTCACAGACTTTTAAGACAGCCAATTACTCCAGATATAGGTACTTTAGTGACTGATCTAGCAAGTCAGAAGGGAGTTTGAAAACATTCATATTTTAGTTAAAGTAATCGAACCCTTCCCATCTCCCCAAACCAAACCACTCATAAGAGATTTTTTCTTTTTTCCCTTTGGATGTAGACTGAGACATGCTACAGCCAAAAAAATATGGTCTTATGATTATAACAACAGAATGCAATACAGTTACATGAAAGTAAATTTAAGTTTTACCTGATAATCTAGATAAATTTTCTGAAGTATTTGAATTATTTCACACTTGGTAACAAGGTGATGAATACTTCAGCAGAAGTTAAGGTATTTAGTATACATGTGGTAAAGAGCACACATATATCAAAAGGAAAGCCATATCCTTACACACGGACAGGCTTTTGAGTGTTAGGTTCTTGTTCTTTAGTTGTATCACTGAAATGATGATTTTGGATCTCACTGCATTTCAAGTACATCCTCCGTATAGAAAATTGCAAGCCCAGAAAAACAAATCATCACTCAAAGTGAACATTAACACATTTCAGGAACACATCCTTTAACACAGACACCTAACAATATTTTACATCACCTAAAGTCTTTTACATGACTTCTAGACCCCAGATATCACTCTGGAAGGATGAATCTACAGACCCTGAATCACAGCTACCAGCCCAGTAATGAGTAGTGGTTAAGTTATAGTGTCTGAAGTGACACTGGATGTCTTGATGAACATTTCAAGCTCCTATTTCAGGACCTTTCCTCAGTCAGAGTCCTTTTCTTGTCCTAGTATGATTCTAACTTGACACCAATCAGAAAGCTGCAGTCATCTCTTACCTACAGTGAGCAAGAAGAACTAACATTGCTGGAGTCACCCTCCTTTGCATTATTCCACAACTGCTCCCTCAGTTATGTTTGAGTACTCCTATCCCGCTTTTTTCTGGGATACAGTTCTTTTTCTTCACAGTAGCTACTATTTTGAATATGTGATAGAAAAAATGCTGATGACACAGGGATGTTTTAGATGCTCCTGTGCAGTTCTTTCAACAGAAGTTCTTACAACTCAACGTATCTTTGCCTCTCAAGCCACCAGTGAGGAGGCTGGGGGTACCCAAGAAGTTGGGGAGGGACACAGCTGGGGTAGTTGATCCCAACACACCAAAGGGTTATTCCAGACCATTAACTCATTACTCAGAATAAAAAGCTGGGAAAAGAAGTAAAGGTGGGATATTCTGAGTGACTGTGTTTGTTTTCTGAAGTCACTGTTAGACACAGATGGAGACCTGCTTTCCTGGAGACATCTGAACATCTGTCTGTGGGAAGGGGTGAATGAATTCCTTGGTTTGCTTTGCTTGTGCACAGCTTTTCTTTCCCTACTGTTTTTATCTCAACCCATGTGTTTTTTCATTTTTACTTCTCCACTTCTCTACCCCAAGAGGGGAGTGAGTGAGAGGCCGTGTGGGGCTAAGTCACTGCCTAGGGTTAAACCAGGACAGTTTCTGAAGAAGCCCATTTAGAAACCGTTTGAAAAGTTGAAGAATAATTTTTTCAGTTGTTTCTCCCTTCTTACTTATCAGTTCTGCAAATTCAGCTATAGAGTTTTATTTTACACTTCAGTGGCCATTAACTACAGCACATCTGTCTGGTTGAGCTCTTGAGTCAGTTTAAAACCATAGAACCTGATACTAACTCTTCTCTTTCTGGATACCAAGCAGCTGCAACAAAGAGTTTTCTTGTATAACCACTTCCTGAAGACTGGGACTGCAAGGGTGCTATGGAAATTGACTCTCCAATTCTAATCACCTGATGGCCCAGGCTGAGGACCACACTGCAGTTCAGGATGCATGAGCATAATCCATCCTCCAAAGGAAACAAAGGGTGAAAAGTGGACAATGACAAAGTACAATCAGGGCTTATTACAGTTTGAGATAAGGGCAATGCCATAGTGTACAACCAAAGCCAGTCCCATCACTTAGATACACGTTTTTCCTTGGGTTCTCCAACGGAAGAAAGGCAAGAAATTCAAGAACAAGCCAGCTGAAAGACCTACTAGTTTCTACAGTTCTTTGGTGGTATCATGTATCAGCTGTAGCAATTCTGCAATTCCCCTCTATATCACCTATGAAAGGTGATCTACAGAAACATCTCGGCAACATCCCAGGTTTTACACAACTGTCTTAAAAGTGTGTCATATTTGCATAGACATCAGAACTAAAAAAACTGTTACTGCCAGATGAGGGCCTATTCCTAGCAATCAAAAATCACCAAAACTTGCAAAAAGTCAAGGCATACCATCCACTGGGAACAGCAAGTCAGGTACATTCTTTGAAGTGAGCTTTCACTTTCATGTAGGGAATTGGCTGAATTTAGACAAATATGCAAAGCCTCTCCAAGCATTTTAACATCTATCAGCGAATCATCACTAGTTTTCCATGTAAGAGAGATTATCACCAGGGTCAGCAAACAGCAAAAGCTAGAAAGAATTACTTCAGAGCTACTGAAAAAAAAAAAAAAAAAAAGAAAAAAAAGAAAAAGAAAAGCCCTACTGGAAAACCCACAAAACCAGAGTGTAATCTGAATGTCCTTACACATCTGCCTAAGGTTTAGATCTTCATGCCTGAAGCGGGCACTTTCTCAGGATTTAAAGCTATGACTCAAGAACTCAAGAGTTCTTTTGAAGGCTATTATATGCTACTTTCCTCTACTTTACTTTTAAGGCCACGTTGCAGGTAGTCTTTGAAAATGATCACTCCACTGGACCAGCAAACTTGCAGAGAGGTGGGACCGTAGCCTAGTTCTCTATCAGGGGAGACAGCAAATGTTCTTACACTCTGCAACCTGGACACAGGTTTTTAGAAGCCTGTTTGTAGGTCTGGTGAAATGCAGATTGAATTTAATAATCTGGTATCTGCAGAAATATTTGAGTTAGGTAAAAATTGAATGCTGTAAAGAATGACCTAGAAAGTCAACAGGTTTATATTACAGTGTACCTGAAGTCACAAATCTAGACAAGATAAACACTACAACTGAAGAAGAACTGCTCCTCCCTAAACTGCAACAATAAAATAACTCGCAAAACCCGAGAAAAGAGATAATGCAACAATTTTATGCGTGTTACAGATAATTTTTCAGACTGGGATTTTAACTGGCAGAAGCAATTAAATATTTAGGGAAAAGACTCCTAGGAAGCCTAGAAGTCTGGTTCAAACCAATTTGAATCTAACCATTCATAAAATACACTATACCCTGGAGTAGATGGACTTGCTAGTTATTTTCCTTCAGGTAAAAAGCAAACATCCCTTTGCCAAAAATGCTTTTAGATCCACTGTGCCCTGCCAATAGGCCTAACAGTTTTCTATTTCAAGTAGAGCTGGAAGTAATAGGGCTTTATTATCCTGCAAAACATAAGTTTTAGGAGGTTTTTTAGTCTGTATCGGGAAAGTGAAAGTCGCTGAAAATTCATGAGGAGAAAAGGTAAAGAATGAACAAACAGCAGCCATGAACCAGTCTGATTTGCCTGAGAAATGGAAGACTAATGCAGGTCTTTGGTAAGAAATCAGAGCAAGAAACTTGCCCTCATTTGCCTTTCAGACCTGTGTCCCAACTATATGATGGTATGGTATTCTGGTGAAGGTCTAATCTCAAAAATGTTTTGGAAAAAAATAAAAACCTAATCAATAAATCAGCATCATCAGTTTAAAAAATGTATAAAAATTCCTGACATGGCTGAACTATTGATTTTATTGACATACATGATATTCTTCAGCAGGTTCTAATGGATAAGAACAAAGAAAAAACAATCCAAGTCTATGATAAAAGGAAAGTTTTCTATTGACCACTGAAGGGGGCTAATTATACTTTTCCCTGTGATGTAAGAGGTAGAGTCTGTGTTATAAAGGGATCATTTACCTGCCATTAGTGTTCCCTCTTCTGTAAAGCAAAGTCCACTAAAACAACTTGTGCTATTTAGCTCCAATGTCATCATGCACAAATGATGAACTACACTTGGGGTACAGGGACTGAATACTGACAAAACTTTTACAAACTACTTTGATACCAGTTTTATTTAGTTACTTTAGTTATTTGTTTAAGCATGAACCCATACCTGAGAATCTGACGTTAAGGAATATATGAAAAATGAAACAGCAGTGGTGACGCAATTACACAAATCCAATTCAGTAGCTATCTTAAATTACATTAGAGACCTACTCAGAAGCTTTTCCAAAATTTACCTTCTGAAAACATCTGAATAAAGCACACAGGAACATCTATACTAGCAAATCCATGTCCTTGCACAGAAACTTAATTCTGGTGACATTGTTGGGCTCTGATGTTTACGCCTTCAATTCTGATTTTATAGGCAAGTTGAAAAACCCATTTATTGCAAACCCTCTTCAATGTGTGAAGCCTAACTGAAAGACTCTTTAAATATTATCACAGTTTGCCATCAGAGCTGAAAGAATGTTTAAAATATGTCTTAATGTTAGGTCTGATCTGGATATTGACCACAAGAATGAAAGTTAATTTAAAAATTCTGCTAACAACAATTAAGATAGTAGAGACTTCTTACCATCTGAAAGATGCACCTGGGATTTGAAAGAATGGAGTTTGATTTAGATCAAGACATCAATCTGAAGAAAGCCTGAATAAATGGCTTAATTCCCACACTTTGAAAAGGGATATTAAATGCAATATGAGGTAGAGGAAGGTAACTTTTTACAGCAATTTGGCAGAACTGGTACTGGCCATTGTGCTAGAAGGGTCACGAAAAAGGAAACAACAAAAAAGGTATTGCAAGGTATTGATGTATGATGCTGTAGAAGACAAGAGACAGTTTTCCTACTCTAGTTAGTGCTACTGAAACTTCACTTATAGTCTAGTACCAGTTCTATGCATTATGACATCAGAAAACCATAGACACTGGAGATTCTTGAGTGCAGAGCAAAATCAAATAAACACAAGTTTACTTTTTCACTCAAGTCATACCTATCTAGCAGATCTGGACAAATTCAATCTTTAAGATGAGGAATGAATGGGTATAGGCTGGATGGAGCAAAATTGCTAAATTTAATGTGTTGAAGGGTTTCTTTCATGACAAGTCTTTCCTTGTATGTACTTAAATTCTTGTAGCATGCCACCGGGCTCAAAGCAAAGGCAAGACTCAATATAGCAGAATCAGGGTACAGAAATACAAACTCCTGAAGTGTTTGAACTCATCCTAGCCCAGTTTAAGCCTGATTCAACTCATGTCCTAAATCCTATGCACAACTCTAGAGTTAGCACAGGCCAAAGATAATTTCCAATAGGCAGGAAGAATATGATATTTGTTCAGGAGACTAAAAAAAAAAAAAAAAAAATTGCAGAGACACAGACAGGCCAATCTAATGGGCATCTGGATTGTAAGACAGACCCTGACACTGTCTAATTTGTAGTAACATTTGGCTTTATCTGGGCTTCTAAAGCAGAAAGTGATAGGCTATTGTTTTAGGCAACCATGGTAAAGCATGCACAAGCTAGAAGAAAGGGAAATTGTCTCCACTGGGGACTTTACCTGATATCAGAAAAGTAAAAACCAGTTTAGATTATCTGGTCTCTTCTAGCTCCTCTTTTCTAGTATTTATTTAGTTGTATATATTTACTTTTTAAGTTTGCCATCCCTGCCAACTCACTCTTGAGTCTTAGGGGAAGGGATATTCCATGCCATAAAAGCCACTGCCAAGGCCTTAAACAGGGCTCTATCTTAGGTCTTTAGGGCAGAAAGTGCTTTAATGTATCCACAGCACAAGGATCATGCATCTTCTTTCCAGCTGCCTCTAATGACAAGCAGTCTAGCAAGTAAGCCTTCTACAACGATGAATTTTATCTTCCAGCAGGTGTGTTGCAAAAACTAGAACAAAATCCTGACAGCTTTCTTCCCACATTACACAGATGCCTTCCAACCTCCTTCCTCAAAAGCTCTGTATAAATCTTTGGCAATATTGCTATTAGCTTTTAATATCTAAACAAGTGAGAGAAGAAAGGTAGAAAACCAATGGAATAAAGGAAAAGAACTTTAAAAATATCAATATATTACTTCACAAAGTAGTCCCAAGAAGAGTTTAGAGCACAGTTCTAATGAGTATGGTGAGGTTTTTGCTTTTTCAGGGTATTGTCATTGGTGTTAAAAGAGAGCATTAAACACAGATATCACTGGGAATGATGCTCTCATGCTGCAGAAGCTCAATTCTACATATGTTGCCCAAATACAAAGTTATCAGGAACCTTCCTTGAACA